>CM023481.1:328996409-329363619 GCA_013339685.2 Hyalomma asiaticum
GAGAAGAGTTGCTGCCGCGTGGTCCCTGCTGCTCCCCCACCGGCAGAGGGGGCGTGCGTTTTTTTGGTATCGCCTCCGAGCGCTGTTTCCCAGTGCTATGCCTGCCGCGGTCCGGCCCGCTCGCTTGGTTCGGTCCCGCGCCGCAGCTCCGCCGTAGCCGATGCTGCCTCGGGTGAGTGCCTCCGGTCCACGCTGCGGGCTCCGCGCGCTGGACAGAGTTCGTCCCACTTGCTGTCTCGCAACTTGCATTTTTTTTTTCATCGCAGCGTTATGCCCTCGTCTGCATGTTTGTCAGTTCCCTTTATACACGCACCGTTGCAACGTGTTGACAAACGTAACCTTTTTCTTTTTTGGCTAAGGAAACATAACCACGCTCTTGTTATCAGAGCATCAAACACTGCGTATATAGATTTGCTGCGGTTCCCATTTTGTCGTTTCTATGCAAAAGGTAAGCAAACGCGTGCGGGTGGAATCGCGCAACGCATGCCTTTGTGTACACCGCCCGCACCAACTTTCTACGTGTGCGCGACGTGCACTGCATGAGGAACAGAGAGCATTTGCATCCCATGGCTGTTGTCCACACACGAGTCCAATCGTGTTCCCTCTTCCTTTCAGTTTATCTTTTCACTGCTGCGAGTCTGGCCACGCGCTTTTTGTTCTCACCGCCGCGGCGGAGAACAGCTGGCGCCTGTCCTTTCGCACAGCCAATGCAAACCTCTGAACTCTCCCGCGCGCGCTGTTGGCTTGTTTTTATCATGTCGCGGACGCAGAACGCGCGTCTCCTTCTGTTCTTTCTTTCTCAACGGCCGAGTGCTTGACATGCCTTGCCTCCCGATGGGCTGTGCTGAGCGCGGAATGCAATATTCAGGGCGTTGCTCGTCTTCCAACAACACAAGGGTAGCAGCTCTTGTTTTATTCCTGGTTTCGTTCGTATCAATAGGCCGGTGCAGTTTTTGAGATACGCGAAAAACTTTGCAAACAACACCTGAAGAGCACGATAAACAGAGGCAAGTAGTCTTGAAAAAAAAATGATAAAAGCGTTACCACTCCGCCTACAGGAGATACTGACAGGGACGTATGTATATGTGCGTGCGGAGAATTTGTTCTGACAGGAAACTGGACGTAGAGACATCTGCGAGGCTGGGTTTGTGTCAGCACGCAAGATAAACACCTCGAAGTTTGTAAGCACTGGCCTTTAGCTCTTTCGCTTAGGTGCGGGGACTACATTGTCACTGGACATGTCTGTTAAAATAATCCGGTTCTGCTGCTAATGGGAGTGCTATAGACGCTGAACTGTGCGTCGACCTTATCGCGGGCAACAGTGGAACGTAGCGATAATAACTTCAACCTAAACCAATGTTAATACTAATGAATACTAGTATTGGTTTTGCGAGGCGCCTTATTTACGTGAGCACGTTGTGTAAGGACCTTCATTCGCGCTACTTTTCGCATCGTCGTGTAACCGAAGGAGAACTGCGTTTCCTCCGGGTGCTGCTCGATTCAACAATTTGTCCTAATATAGTCCCGATAGGATACGAATAAGATATTATGTAAATTAAAAACAGTGCATTTATTTATATTAGTTAGAGCGCGTTCATGCGTTGAAATTGTTTGAAATGCAATCAGGGAACTGTTCTGGGCTGCCAGCAGTGTCACGAGATATTCTTCCGGATAGCATATTTACCTCTGCGAAATAATCTTGCTCTGAATACATGCTTGCGCGACCAATCCACACAGAACGGAAGTGGCCACCCGCTTCATCGTGTATGTTTAAACAACGCAGTTCGGAAAATGCGAAAAATGCTTTACTGGACGGCAGTTCAGTCGACGACATTTTAATGAATCCGCAATCGCTTCTGCATGTCGACTACGAAAGTACTTGTTTGAGTTCTAGTTTTATAGTTTTGAAGTTTTAAATTGTGACAAGCTTATAGCTTCTCTCAAAGCACTTAGTTATACCAGTTTTTGACGAGCATTTCTGCGTGCTTCTTTCAGTTTGTTTGTTATAAACCAGCTGTTGTAATCAGTATACGTATTTCAAACATCGGCCTGGAAAAGACAGTTTTATGAGCTTTAGCTACCTCAGTTAATTGTTAAAAGGAGGCAAGCGACCTCATGGATGGCTTATATTTACTCAACCCTTAGTAACTCAACACTTAGATGTACTTATATCGAAGTGTGTCATCAATGCTTTCAGCTCTTATTTTGGAACGCACTTCGAAATTAAATTTGTTTTTAAAGAATTTCTGTTTAGTCGGAAGCTACCCTGAGAGCATTCCTTATAGAAAGAGTTTTAGGAGGTTTTGTTCCTTTATCTGTAGATTTCTTGATCACACAGCCCTGCTGATAGCGATAGTAAGGAACTGCAAGTTTAAGGTTACCTCATTCTGCGCGTTCGCTGAAGTAACTAATGTATTGCTGTTACGATTGCTATAATAAGGCTATTTACTGAGGCCTTGGTGGGACGTCTAAACTTGTCACTACAATGTAGCTATGCGGCGGTTCCTCCGTAGTTAATAACGTTAATAAACACCACTTTCGAAGTGCACCGAGTCCAGCTACACTAGTTCAGACGCTTTTCCATTCAGTAGAAGAAAGATGCTTAAAACAAGCAAGTCGTGTTTTATTGTGTTCTCTCGTGTGACCAAAGTAGACACCGTCTTTGCGGGATTTAGTAACAGGCACAAAAATTACTGAAAAGCACTCTGAAAGCGTTTTGGCAGTTTTCTTTCGAAGAACAGTGTCCTGTGCCTTGGTGGGTATGCATAATTGAGCTTGCTCTCTCATTTGCGCAAGACAGTCTGTTAAAGAGTCAGAGCACACGGCTGCCTAGGTCACTAGAGGGATTTAACGCGCTTGAAACGTTGTACGTTATTTCAGGTGAAGACACTAGAAGCACTGAAACATGTAGCAGCCTATGCTGGTCCTTCGCAGGTGAATATTTCAGAAGAGGACAGAGTGCACATTTGTTATAGGAAAATGTATGTGCTAAATTAGAAAGGCAAGAAAGCCCTTATATTCTTTGAGTCGTTGTTACAGTATCCTCTGAATGTAGCTTGATCGTGTTGTCCACGTCGAGAAAGAAAATCGGGACCCGAAATTTGAGCATCCTGAGCGGCTAAGCTTCGTGTCTTGTACAGTTTATGCATATTACCGAAAGCGTGCACAATCCCACTGCTGTATACTCTGACCACATAATGATATTTGATAGAGAGAAACTGTATTACTCTACTTGAAATGCGACAGCACGTTTTCTCGAAAAAGTGATTGGCAGTTTTAGTTGAGATAATACTTTAGATTGAGGCCAACGGAGTCTTGACATGGGAGATCACTCTGAGCTTCAAGAGCGAATGACTAGAACCCTGCTTGATGGCAGCGTGCACTTGAAAAGTGTTGCTATTTGAATCACTGCCCCCTAAAGCTTTATTTTGTTTGTTAGAATTTTGTTCATAAAAGCGTCAGCGTATTAAGTACGTTGAGGACAAGTCAGGTTAAACACACCTGTGTCGCAGGATGGGTGACTAAAGAAAAGCGCATAACGAGCACTGACCCATTATGACATATATCTCATTTCGTAGTGCAGTCACCCATGCTGGTAATTACTTCATTACTTGTGTAGGATGTTTTCAATACATATGTATATTTGGCTTGCAAAATAAGCATCCGGAAACGCATGAGGAATTTGCGTATTAACCTGTTGGTGGAAGCGTGATTTTGTTGTGTACGTTTCATTTAATATCTAGAAATGCAGGAGAAATGAAGATGAAAAAGAATAGAAGGGTACATAATAGAAGGGCGCTGACCATAAAATAATTTGAGGAGGAATCAAGGTGAAGGCGACCACTCTATAGTAAACAGATTAGAATTGTTTCTACGTCCAGTACCTGCCTGCGCCATTGCGAGTGGTTGTGCCGAAATCGTCTGTTTAGCCATGCCTCTTAGGCCTAGACAAGTTTTCTCTCGTTTTATTTCTTAGGAAGTGTTCATGCAGAAAAAGCGTTTGCTTTCGTCGAAGTATAGCTATAAAAAAGAAAAAAGAGAGGCATGGAGCCTAGCCAGACGCGCATCCTGTTTGCTACCATATACGACAGGAAGGAACATAAACAATACAAAGAAGATAAGAAGAAAAAAGAACGAAAACTATATCGCGTCACCGGAGAGTGCGTATTCACTTTACAGTTAGCTACTGATGTCTGGAGAGGCCCATTCCTGAGCTTGAGATATGTATTCTTGGCACGGCACTGAGCATTGCATCATAAATGCACGCGAGGTCTACAAATACAGAAGCCAGCATTTTGCTCTGGACGCCGCACGTCGAACAGTGCACGGAACGTAGGCGTAGGCAACTACTGCGTGCACTAGTTCTTGAGAGAATTCGTGTCCGATTGCCCAACAAAGCAGACAGCTCTGGGAGGCAGTTGATATGCCACAAGTCCATTTGTAACGATAGCATACAACACCTGACAACCTCTGCCATTTTGCCGGTGCATCGACATATCTGCTGAATCGGATTTCAGTGGCCGCACTAAAGGAATGCGAGCAATGGTTGTAGGGCGTGCAGCGACTGAAGGGCGCGTGGTGTTTTAAGAAGCATGTAAAGAGCATCGACCAGCCGCTGCATTATGACGACGATCTACTGGTCTTCTTATGAAGGTTTATCTCAAACAGATATTAAGTTAAATGGTTCAGCGGTTTGATATTCATAATACGAATGGCACCATAAAAGGGCAATCCTAGAACATGTAGTCAACTTCGCCACCTTATGCTTATAATTGGCCGCTTTATTCTTGAGTCTGCTCGAGCTTGGTTACAATGGAAGTGGAGAATATGATTATGGAAAGTGCTTGGTCGACTCTCTAGTAGTCTTTGACGAATGCTGTCTACAGGAGAGTCGCCGACGCTGTTTTCAAACTACGTCAGCAGCATGTTGGCGGTATGAGTGATCCCTCGCCATCTGCTTTAGTGGGGGCACTTCTTCTTGAGTAAGAACACATACTTTCTCGAAGAGGCATTATAACAAAAGCACCTAGTGCACACCAGATTGCCAACTTCGCGGTTATCAGTTGTTTTATAATGGGCGGAGTAGCGGGACACGTTCTTTCGTTCTCGTACACACTGCTCACATGACCGAGATTATTAATTTCTTCGTTGAGTTGTTCCTTCACTTTACGACATTGTTACACACCGACGCGTTGCAATGACTCCCCTTGTTGCCTTTCTAATAAATATAGAAGAGGAATAAGAAAGAAACGGAGATAGAAATGTGTCTACTACTCTAAGGGCGGATGCATTGCTTCACTTCAGCACGATGAAAACAGTTCTTCGCGAGAGGTTTGCATAAAATACATTTTACGAACACTGTTACAAATAATGAAAGTATAACTTGCGGCGTAACGTGCGATCATACGGCCCATGTTTTGAGAGTTGCCCCTCAGTACAAAAGTGAACGAAGTTCGCGTTTTTAGCACCTGCCATACAGACGCCTTTTATGGTGTTATGACGCATTTTGATGCAGCACACTTTTCAAACTCATAATAAAAGATAAAAAATGAGACATATCTTCGGGCTATATTATTCCATAGCTATTCACAGCGCAGGAAATACATTGACTATTGGCTATCGCTACTCTCTTTAGGAAAAAAATTGAAAGAAACTTCCATCAATGTTCGAACGCTCTTTATCACACGTTTAGTAAGCCTCTTCTTTAAAAGGCGTTGTCCTGCGGTGGTACAATATTTAGGCAACGTGATGAAAGCTCACTGATCGTTGCACGAGATGCTTTCGTTCTTGTGGACACGGGAATTGTTCACTACCCGATGGCATTGTCTTGCTTCTGTTCAGCCTTGAGAATAGGAAAGAAGCGAAGCGCCAGCAAAAAAGGGCTGCATCTCCCCCGGGAAAATGAACGGTGTTAACGGAAAGGTGCAAAAGGGTGTATTCACAAGCTAGTCGGTTTTTTGTTTTTGAACCATCTTTGTGCAGCCAGGTGGACGCATTAAAGATAGTCTAGTTGGTGAGTGATTATACCTAATAATGACATGCAAACATGCGTACGCGAAATAAACCATAAAATTACACGCCATTATGCTGCCACAGCATTGTATTTTTGCTTGAAATTGCTTAATACCTGTATTGGCACACCATTTTAGTTCCCAGTAATGCGGCTTTGCAAATGACAAAGCAGAACCATAACCCAACTTAACAACCAAATTATGATCCAATATGCTAATAAGGTGCTTACAGCACGATCTACTTGAAGTTTGAAGTTTATTTCACCACAGTTTTACATTATTTACTGTTTTTAGTCATACACTGACTGGAAAACTTAGCTGACTTAAACGTAAGAAGTTAGTTATGGCGTTCAGCTAAATAGCCGAGAAATATCCAGGCCTGCTCGAATCTTTGCGTTGCTTGAGTTGCACAGCCATATTGACAGCCATTCCGCTAAGGCTCTGGGTAATCGGTAATGCTATCAAAGTTCAAAGGCGGGGCAGGCACAAAATAATATCCTGCTACAACAACTACGAAACAGAAAAAAAAACTCAAGAAATCAAGAGCTTGAGAAATTTATAAGATGATGCGGAAGCAGTTGCTTCCATGACTTGCTGCACAATAACCTCTACCGTGTGCTCTAGTTCCTTATTACTACATGTGGCTTGTATGTGTTGGCTGTTTGATACGTACAAATGGGTGCTTTTTTATATCACCCCCGTAGTAGGGAGTAGCAAGCTGGGTGCACGAATGAAGGAACAAGAACATTTATTGAAGGAATTCTATCATTTACAGCTGTTATTGTTGGAGACGGTCGGACGGGTCCCTAGTCGGGGACAGTCTAATAGAAACATCGAGCAAATAACGCGGCCTACGTGGGAAAGAAGGGTGGGAGGAGGCTTTGTCCAGCCCGGCTCTCAAGTATCAGCGGACCCTCCTGGAGCGGGCGCTGGCGGCAGCTTTGTCCATTGGAGTACTGGGTGCATGACGAATCACACTTCTAGCGTCTATTAAATGGCGTTTCTCTCTCACAACGCGCACAACTTTGTACAAGGCTCCTGCATTCCTGTGTAGCTCTATGTCACGGCTACAAAAAAAAAAAAGTTGCATAGACATTACATTGACGACAGCTCGGCACCAACATCGGTGCGACGACTGCCGTTACCCTACGACAGTGGCTTGCATTTTCTTTAAGAATATCTAAGATATCGAGAAGCCGTATTTGTGAGAGAAACGCCTATAATGTCTTCTGAACTAAAACTGGTGCAGTTGCAACATCGCTGACTACCTCCGAGTACTCTTCAGCACACACCAGGCAAACTTCTCCTTTGAAAGCCTTGAGCTGCGGCGGTGCACCCTTTACAGTACAAGATGAAAAGTAACGGGGCAGACGCTATAATCCCGGCCGCTGCATAAAAAATTCACTTGAATAACAGACGTCACGACTCACCCTGTCGTGCCGCGTATGTCGTAATTGGCACATTATTGTAGTAGAGCAAATAAATGACTGGGATTCGTCCGTCTCCAATCTGCGTATTGGCGCAGTAGCATGAATTCACTCACCAGAGGCGGAGATGGGAAAGTTGGGCTTTAATATTTTAACGCTCTACAGAAAAACTTGCCGGGAAGCTTAGCGAATAAAGTGTCTCGCTGTTAAGCTCGAGGACGTTGGTTTAATTCCTTGTCATGATAGCCATATTCCACGAGTGGCTAAATGCAAGAAAACCCGTCTACATTGATTTAGGTGCAAATTAAAGAGCCCCCAGTGGTCGAAGTTAATTTGAAGTCCACATATCGTGGGTATGACACGTAAACCACCACAGGTTAATGAGTTAATTAACGTCATATGAATCATTCAAGGCTTTTGGCGTTGTGGGGTGTCATCCAACACAGTTGAAAGAAAGGAGCAGGAGTATGCAGGCTGTTACGTCAGCGTCACGAGAAAGTGCGTCGTCATGCATTACGCTCGCTGAGTAGCACCGGTAGGTGGGCAGTAACCCTCGCCGGTAAGTGGTCGCGTTTGAGGAGGAACCAATCGCTGCCCGTCACGGGGAGGGGGCATTACTCCTCTGGAAAGCAAAGGAAAGTCGCGCCGCACACAGTGACAGACTGATTGATGACTGATTACCTTCTGGGGTTGTGCGTCTCAAAACCATGATATGATTCTGAGAGACGCCGTAATTAGGGGCTCTCGACATAGTCGGCGACCTGAGGTTCTTAATACGTTAAGAGACCTTTGCTCGCGGGAAACGCATTATACCAAGCGGTCTTGGATCTTACGTGCGTTTTCGTTTAACTGTTGCCCACACCTGAGAATATAGGCTACAAAGAGCCGACTGTTGCAATACATAGCTGCAATACACTTTGCATGCAATACATACAAACTTTGTATGTATTGCATGCAATAAACTTTGCATGCAATACATACAAAGTTTGAACTACCCGTGCTTGCGTACGCGAAGTCGCCATAGTGCGATGTATACTTCGTCAGTAATCGACCTGTGCTGCTACAATTGAGGAGGGCGACGAAAGTGTGCCCGGAAGACATCCTTAAATTGGTGATCAAGAAGCCTCCGGCCGGAGTTGCCTTTCCAAAGCCAAAGACAATGTCTTCCACACTGTCCATCGCGCTGCCGGAGAGGCTTTCCAAACAAGGCGGTTCGAAACACGAGAGCTCTTTTTTTTTTCTTCTTTCTTTTTGAAGGTGCAGAATTTAGTAGCACGATAAGACACCGCCCCGACCTCTCCCCCGCGTGTTTGCCGCTCTCGCAAGTCGTTCGGCTAATTAGGGCGTCTTTTTGTTTCGTGGCTCGTTCTATCGAAATTTTTTTGGCCACTTTACTTTCCGTGCGCCCCGCAAAACCTGCTCGCCCTCTATTGGCGCTGTTTGAAAACGGGAACGACCGGTACGCGGTTGTTTGCGTTTCTCGAACACCGGCCATCTTCCTCGTAGCTCTCTCTTTTTTTTTTTATTCCTTACCTTCCTCCCTTGCCGGCTTTGCTGTATTGCTCTTTTTTCCCCTCTCTTTCGTTTCGAGTCCAAGAGCAAGGGATATGTGGCGGACGCGCTCCATTTATTAGACTCCTGATAGGGGATTAATGGGCTCGGCTTTGGTAATCTTCCGCAATCCGTATGCGTCCATGTTTCTCTTGCTGCTGATCGTCTTCTACCGCTTTCACCAGCCGTGGAGAGGCAGTCTAGGTTTTATTGCTTTCTGTTTCGGTTCACGTGTTCCTTTGAACTTCTCAAGTCTGTTCTTTTAACTCGTGTTCACATTTTCCACTTAAAAGACGCTAACTTGCTTTGTCATTTTTTTTAATCATGTAACGGTAGCTTAGATGAATCGACGGACTTGATAATAAACAAGCATTTTCCACTTCGGTTCGTGGAAATTGTGCTGCTAATAAGGTGGCATGCTTATTTATTCTTACCTTCTCAATATAGATAGGCGTCTCCCTCAGACGCGTGGGTGTCTAAAGGAGACGCCTATCTGTATTACGACGCATTATCTATATTAAGACGCGTTAACAATCAATAAGTTATTTATTTAATGTGTCCAACAACCGCCGTAAGATTTTGATGATGGTGCATGGGAAGGATTGATCAACAATAAAATCACGAAGAAAAAGAACAACAACAACAACAACAACATAATAATAATAATAATAATAATAATAATAATAATAATAATAATAATAATAATAATAATAATAATAATAATATAAAGCACAAGACGAGGTACAAGCGGGAGCACTGGATGCACACACGAATCTGTTGTCACGCCCCGCCACGCTGGTGTAGCGCTTGCGTTTCACTGGATGAACGTGCGTTCTACACGAGAACTAATTATACCCTCATTGGCGGAGCTGTGTGAAAGTTAGACGGACATCTTCATTAGGTAATTTTAGACCGCGGGAACGACACCGTAACTTGTCTAAACACCTGCTCTCTGCACGTTAACTTACGGACAGGTGATTCGTAAGCGGCATGTTCACCTGGCATCATGTTATGAATTTTTTTTCTATTTTTAGAATTGGGTGGAGGGGAGAGTACCAGTATTCAAGAGGCAAATCATATTTAAATGCTTTCTCGAAATATTTTCATTTGGCTGCTTCGAAGGTGCGTCCATGCGTGCGCCTTCGAATGGTATGTGTGTAGTTGCCAAAGCATTCGCGCCGATAATGGTGACAAATGAGCAGCGTTTACCGGCGCAAAGTTGCCATTCATCGCTTCTTTCGCTCCCGTTCACTCGCCTCGCGTCATTAGCTGAAGACAAAGTGCACTGTCACTCCGTAATAGTATCGGCTTCAATCTACTGTCATTTACAGGTCTTGCGCGAAGGCGCTAACGAAAATAAACACGCTGGTGCACGTCTTCCCTTGCGTTTTCTCCTGGCACCGAAAGAGCAGAAAAGAGCACATGACTGACTGGCTTTGATTAAATATAGATATATCCCACCTCCGGGCAGGAAAGGCTTTCCTCAGTGATATCTATCATAGGCTTAGGCTGCGCCGCTCGCACTTTTGATCTACTCTTTTACTCTACGTTTCAGCATTGCGTGGTGAAGGTACGTAATGAATGTTTGAGTGAGCAACAGCAAAGTGTACGCGGTCACGGGGTCTCCTTTTCCACACTTATAGAACGTCTCGGAGTGGCAGGCTTCCTTCTGCATTTCTCACGAAACAATATTTCAGCGATAAAAGTGTACAGGTGGGCCTAGTCGATTTGTTCGTGGGCATGAACATTTCTTTCTGGTACTTACAAAGTAAAATTTCGAACAATTTATAGCTACAGGCTTCATAGCCGAACATGAGTGAAGAACTACGTTCATCTACAATATGTCAGTGTGACATGACCGTTTCTTTTTTTAACCTTGGTTATAGCAACATCAAAGTGGTAAAAAAAAGGAACACTATAAGGCGAATTGGATTTTTTTTTAACGCTATGTGTCCGTAGTAATAACGTTTTGAAAGTGTACCGTTATTTAGACTTCAGTCGCCAAATCAGCCCGCTGTTGGTGGTAGGCTCGGAATTACACAGGTACAGTGCTAACAATGGCTTTTCACGGAATTAAATCTCTGAACATAGATGCCTGAGTTATCAATGTATTGTTTTGTTAGCTTACGTCTAAATTTGAAAGCTCAAACTGCCTAGTGTTCTGAGCTTTCAATTTGTCGCTGTTTTGGGAACGTAGATTATGTCTCACTCCACAACGGTTAATGTGGGCCAGCGTTAAAGAGAAGCGGCTGCTGATTCAGCCATTCGAGTTGTTACTGGGCTAAACCATATAAACATAAATAAGGAGGCCCTAGGAACAGCTTGGAACACTGCGAAAGAAGGACAGTTTTTTATGAGTTTGACATGCAGCACTGTATTCGGCGCACAGTTTCATATTAGCTTAGCAAACCGGTTTCTTTGGCGGGTTGATTCATAACGAAGATGGAAATTTGTGAGACCGTCCGACCTCAAGATACATATTAGTTGAGTGCGCAATTGTCGTCATTAAGGTTTAATACGTCACTTCTTTGTACTTCCATAAAAAATCCCACTTTTCTTCATTTCACAAGATATTATTTATTGGGAAACATGTTATGTCATGAAGAGAAAATTAATTTGTTCGAAAAATAGCTAAGAAAAAAAATGCATACGTAGCTAAAGAAGGCGGCGACATATATTTTACAAAGCGAGCAGTTTAAACTGACAACTTCTAAACAACGTAGGTATAAAAAGTAAGGCTAAACAGAAATCTCGCTAGACTCAAAAAATAAGAAAAAAGAATATCAAAGAAGACAGATGATTCCTGTCTTAATTTTTGGAGAAGCTGTAATCCCCTTGCCGATGTCAAATTGCGGACGCTCTCGAGATCAAAATGCAGCGCAAGCCTTGTGCTGTTCCATTTTAGAAAAATACTTGGTCAATGCAGAAAAACTTTGATGAAGCATATCCTGCTAGACTACATGAGAATGTGAGAATTATACCAGGAGCAGGAGAATAAAGTTTTAACTACGACATTTTTGCCTTCGTCTTCCCGCATTTCTTGTTTAAAACGTGACGCTTTTCTTAACCGCTAATCGTAGCGCACTCTTTTGAAAATTTTAGAGAGCATGCGCCTAACTCGAAGGAATACAAAGCAAAAGTTGGTCGTAGGTCTTAGAACATTTCAAATTAGAAGCTGGATGTTTTACTTTCTGTTATGCTAAATTGTTTGGTTATTCCGAATAGGGTGAGAGGCTTAAAAAAAAACTACTGAGTGCCAGTCTAGTTTAGGATTATGCTAACTGCAGAGTTTCTGTCACGGTTTTCTTTTTTTTTTTTTGTGTGAAGTGCAATCAGCGAGCGTCAGGAAGAAGTGAGTGGAAGTCGAGGTTTCGACGGAAGCCCGTCTGGCCGGGAAATATAATGATGAAGAGTAAAACACACCGACCAACAAAGAAAAATGAAGAAGTGAACTGTAGTTAGATGTCCATGGGACAGGCAGTAATAAGCACTCTGCGAAGTTTTGAACCTATGCTTTCTAACTGTGGTTTCAAAATTAAAAAAAAAATAATTGCAGCCTTACGCATATTTATACAAGGAGCAGCCGTACTTACTGGAACGCATCAACGAACGTTACTATTTTATAACTTTGTAATAAAGGACAAAAGCTCCTTGCCGTGTCATGAAGGAAGTTTGGCCGTTGAGTGCTCATGAATAGGTATATAGCTATATGTTCGCCCACTTTCTCTCTCTCTTCCTGTTTCCTTTCACCTTTCAATCTCCCCTGTCCCCTTCCCCTCGTGCAGGGTAGCATACCGGTTGTCATACACTGGTTAACCTCCCTGCCTTTCCCTCTCTACTATTTCCTTCCTTCATCCTAATCATATTAATGCTTGAAAGTGCGTCAGACTGCTTGACCATCAGCAGCGCTTCTTCCGTTCACTGTTTGTTCTATTTCGGAGCTATCTCTTTCTTTTTGTCGGTGCGCCTGTGCTGTGCGACAAACAAATCGCGGCCTCACACTTTATTTCCCGGAAAAGCGTAGGTTCAGACTAGTTGGAAATTCCTCAGCTTTTCAGCGAAGAATATACGAAGAAGATACAAAGACGGACAAATTCGTGGGGGCTACACAGCGCCTGGACGTGTAGTGTCGTTTTATTATTTCTGTGCAGTCTGTCCTGAAAACTATCAGCTGTTCTTTTTTTCTTGAAACCACCTTCACGTGATAGTTTGTATGCGTAGCGCACAAAAAGCACTCAGACGCACTGTAGATACGTGCATCGAATGCTCAGTGGATAGTGCGTACAGCTCCCAACTCTACATTGCACGCAGAAACATGTTAGATTTGATGCTCAGTAGAGGTCATGGGCCAAGTATCGCCTTTCTTCGACGCATGAATGAAATTGAATCGGAAGATGATGAGGAAAAAAGAGCAAAAAAAGGCAAGGAGCTTAACCAGACGAGCTCCCGGTTTGCTACCCTGCACTGAGGGTAAAGGAATGGTGGCTAGGAAGGAAAAAAAGAGGGAGAGGGTGAGCACTGCACGGGGCTAAGAGCACGGTCGAGAATCAGTACCAGTGCTCCTCTGGCAGCTTCGCGGTTTTGGCATTCCACTGGGAATTCACAGTCCTTCTGGCATCAGTGCGGAAAGAGGTCTAAGGGCAAGCTATGGCGTTCGCAAATGAAGTGAAAACATCGGATTAAGGGTTTTCAACACTTTCAAAGCAGTTTAGGTTGTCCGAGTTTGTAGCTACTTAGGAGGGTGTGTAGAGACCGAGATCTGATAGAGACCGAGTCATCGCAACTATTTCCTCTTTCTCGGACAATCCGTCGGGAGGCAGCGCTGTCTTTTACTCGACCAAATTCCTCCAAGTTCCTTGTGACTGCGGCTTTGCTTGCGGCTCTGGCTGCTGCTTTGGCAGTGTAAGCCATTCTTAAGTATCCATACCCTCCGGCGCGTTGCTAGCTGTCCACAGATCAAACAGACGCACCTCGTCTAGGTGGTAAATGTGGAGGTGTCAACGGACGCCCAGTAGTTTCCACAGGGTTATCGGCGTTTCTTGAAATGCGACGGCGTCGGGAGCGTTGCTTTCGAACGGCAGCAACAACTTCTCGACGAGACGAACGGTCTCGCACTACCTGCTTGAGAATCTCCTTTTCCTCCTTGACCTTGGGGCACTTCTTTGAGGAGTGATCGTGAGATCCGAGTCAATTGCGACATCTGAAGGCCATGGTTGCGCAGGAGTCGGTAGCGTGGGTTTCGCCACAACGCGAGCAAGGTATGCTCTCGCACACCAGGATAATGTGCTCAAATTGCATACATCTGTGGCATTGGAGCGGCCTTGAGATAGTCTTATGGGATGTCTAAAGTGACGGACCTTGAAGTGTGAGGGGAGGCGTCCTCGCTTAAATCTTAATTTCACACAGCGGGATGGGCCTAAACGAAACACATGAAGTATATGGGCGTCATCTGCGGTAGGCTTCACTAGAATCGGCAAGTGAGTACTTGAGATGGAGGCGTCGATATAGTAGATTACGCTAGTAGTGACAACATTGTTAGGCGGGATCTACGAGCAGACTTTTATGCCATCCCGTTCAGTAATGTTGCTCAAGGTGCTGAGGGCAGCCTCATGTGCAACGTCAATAACCAGCACGTTGAGATTAGCGATATCATTAAAGGGACGACACTGCGATTACCATGCCGTATAAGTCGTAAACGACACGCGGAAACTGCAAAACCAAAACTCCACATTCAAGTTCTGCACTGCTGTCACAGTAAGATTACTTTCATGAACGCTTCCTGGTATTCTGACGGCCATTGTAGGTTCACCACTGCAGCACAAAATTGCTCGAGGTTTTGTGCTTGAACTAACAAGGGGTTCTGAACGGTAAAAAGGCTTTGTTAAGCTACAGAGGCCGAAGCCATTCTATAAAGCGGCCGAAAAGATTTTATAACTCGCGAATTTGCGACCAGCGCGAAAGTTCTTTTTTTTTTCCTGACGGAAGTGAGGTCAACCCCATCCAAATGAGCAATTCTTGCTTGAGAAGTGTGAACTTGGTGGTCGCAGCAGCTAGGTCTGTGAAGCTGTGACCTTTAGATTAGATAAACACGTCTCGTGATTGATGAAAATTGGAGTTTTTTTCATAAACTGCTCTTCCATCAAACGTACCTGCAACATGCATATATATATATATATATATATATATATATATATATATATATATATATATATATATATATATATATATATATATATATATATATATATATATATATATATATATATAATGGAACAACAAACACTGAAGCCTAGGAAAGCATCGGGGCGAATTGGAATAACTTCCCCGATGCTTTCCTAGGCTTCAGTGCTTGTTGTCCCATTAAGTTGTTTCTAACAAATAAAAACGAGCCCTTGACTCCCTTCCCTTTGGTTATATATATATATATATATATATATATATATATATATATATATATATATATATATATATATATATATATATATATATATATATAACCCTCGCTCAAGGCGCGGAATGCTTGACCTCCTCGCACTACCGCAGCATGCACGCAGGCGAAGGCAGGTGTGCCGAGGTATCGTAATATATACGTGAGCATACGGCGCCACGCGACGAACGGGCGGATGTTGCAAGCTTTTAAGGCGCGATGGCGCCGTGTTATACGCTACGACATAGTTCCGGGTTCGTCGGTTCTCCCTCCTCCGACATCGCTGCCGGCTTTTCCCGGCCTCGGCTCGCGAAGCGGCGTCGTTTGGTCGGGCGCTGGAGACGCCTGCGTCGTCCCGTCGCGACGTTATGGGGAACCGGGGGCGAGGGGACGCAGCCGCTCGCGTCCGAATCGTCGTCGTCGTTGCTGGATCCCCGGATTCGTGCCCCGCATGTCGAGCACCGTGCGCGTGCGAGCGGGCTTATCTTTATGCTCTGATTTACGGGCCAACAAGATTGCCACCAAGGAGGCGACCGCAATTTATGGCCGCGAATAAAGTGCACGGCACCGACCGACCAACGGGAACTCACCGCTGCCAGCGAGCCCGCAAGAGGCGTGTTGGCGACGCCAGCGGGCCTCTCTGATGTTGCCTATACAACAACTGAAGATGTCGGTATGGGCAACGGGTCCCTCTTTTTTTTTTTTTTTTGGCCAGGTTCCACGAATGGTCGCCTGCTTATTAGCTGCTTTACTTGTCCTTTTCTTTCTTTTCCATCCTTGAGTTTCTATTCTCCTGCCCACTCGGCATTTTCATTGGTTCGCCGAGACAATAGTCCTTTGTGGCTATATATATGCCGAGGCGGGGTTGAGTGCCTGACTTTCGCCCTATCTTCTAGGTCACAAAAGCAGCGCGATTCCCACCGTTCCTACGAGCATGAATGTATTTTTACTGATTAACCACCGGGCTTTTTGGTCGTTTGTTTTTTGTCATTCATTTACATTCGCGAACGCCGGAGAACTACACGTTGCTTGAGTAGCTTAAACCATGCTCGGTTTCAAATGTATAAGGGCAATGTAGAGTGTACGAGCATAATAGTAAATTCAGCTTAACAGCAGAGGTGCTCGGATATTCGAGTGTGTCGAGTATCCGTCGAATATTACATCTTCAATATGCGTATTCGATTCGAAAATGACGTATTCGACATTAGAACTCACGAATGGTTTATTATGCGATCCGCTTATATTACAAAAAAAAATAAAGAAATGGCTATCTTCCGCGTTTACGCATAGTGCAGAGACTGCCAATGCCTATTCGGGTTCGCATTGGTAGTGCATTGGTAGTGCGTGATGGCGGCCAGCGTCATTCCAGCCGCCTGACCATGCGAAACAATAAATAAAATTCCCTCATGACTGGTCTTAGTATTTATTACCATTTGCTCTATGGCGTGGCATTTTAGCAATTCAGTTGGAATATGGCAAGCTACTTCAGACAGTATTCCTGATAGTAAAATATTTTGCGTTCATAGTGCACTAGTGTATTTTCTTGCCATAATTATGCGTTAATTAGTGTATTCGTGTTTCAGTATTCGATATTTGGTTCGATACTCGAAACTAGGTGTTCGCATTCGATTCGTAAGTTCGAAAAATTTGATATTCGCACACCCTTACGGAATAGCAGTGTACTTATTCTTCCGAGAGAGCGTTTTCGACGGGCACAAGCCGTTACAACAAAAGTAAGCACAAAGTGCCTCATATCTGACGACGCCTTATGACTGTGGCGCCAGCAAAGCATGAGCACCGAGCTTTCGAGCTGAGCAGCCTGAGTAAAATGCTATGCAGGATCCAAGGGAGTAAATTCAAATGCTCCTCAACTCGTATGGGACTGCGAAGGCTTCTAAACGTACCGATATGACTTGAGCCTTCTGTCTAACTGAAAATAGTCGCTTAACTCACCGGGAAATTTCGCACGGCCAATCAAGCATAATGCGCCACACCTACGTTTTCCCTGCCCGTTTTCCCCACAACACGTGAAGCCACCATTGCAATGTGTTAATTCTCACAAAGTGTGTATATTTGGGCCACCCCTCATCTGTACACTTAACGAAAGCTGTGCGTGAGAAATAAGAAAGCCGCAGTACTATACGTTGTGCCTGTCTTTCTTCTCCTCCCTGGTTCTCAAACTGCACTCAAGTTTACTATCGTTGAGGTATTACATGCCCGAAATTCTTCTTAAAAGCTAAACGTAGTCTGCAATGTGGTAGTAAAGAAGGCAAACAGCGAGTGGTCATAAACGCGCTAACGTCCAGCCATGCAAGTCCACAAGTGAAGAACACAGGACTTTGCTACACGAAACTAGCTCTTGACTCGAGTGTTTAGCTTAGCCTAGAAATCGTGATTCCATAAATGATTACTGGTTTCTACGCGTTTCCCAAGTTGTAAAACATCACGTTTACATTAAATATTATTGTTAGCTCCTATTTAGGTGCCACACGGCTCTCATAGTGCAGTTAAGTACGCAAACATTTACAAAAGTCTGGACGGCTCATGAAATATTTATCACTCTCTATTTGATTCAAGTAAGACTGTGGACAAACCGCCATGAAGTTATTGTTCACGTTATAGAAAGAAAGACAACGATCGACAAGGTGTTCTTCTAAGTTAGTCTTTATTTCGCTTAAAATGGAAAAGTGTTCTCCTTTTTTCTTATTTAGAAGTAACAAATCCTTTCTAAACAAAGAATAAAAAACTTTTTCGATCGTGCGTTTAATGTAACCAGGCTCTATATACAAGCCACAAGCGTTCTTATATTCTTTGTTCTTCAGAATGGAGAACAAGGAGATTATCGTATCCGTTTCTTGCATGTTCCGAAGAAACCTCTTCCTATTTTGTAAATGTGGCATCTTGGAAAACGACGATTAAAGAGAAAGACTCGACAAAGGAAAGCACTCTTAGACCGTCTTCCGCGAAAGAAATTAAAACGTAAAACATGGTACGCCTTGCCGCGCTAGGATTGCAGCGACGTTGCGAGATGTGCGCTTTCCGAAGTTTTCTGCTTTTCTTTGACATCTACCCGGCACGCACGGGCCGCCGTATTTTGAATTGCAAGCACCGCGAGCGGCTTTGGAGGCGCAGCACTCAGGGAACACAGAGACCCAGCAACCTCCAACAATTTGCTTTGGAGTTTCAGGATGCCGCTCCATTTGCCTGGCCTCTTTTATCTTTCTTTCCTTCTCCAGACCAGAAGCCCCATGCATAATGCAGCGGTTTCCTGCTTATTTCATTCAGTGAAGCCCTGTTCTATGGCCTATTGTCGCGAGGACACGATTCTTTCCCCCTGCGTTCCTCTCGGGATGTCGCGCAACTGCGCCAGAAGGGGGAAAAACATTTTTGAGAACTTATCCTGCTGTTTTCCTGGGCACACCGTGCGAGTAATATCAATATATTACGGAACAGAGGGCAATGGCAGTTTGTATATGGCCATGATATCTACACCACGGCTTCTATTGCCATCTTTTTGGGACAGACGAGTGAGATCCGAATTTGCTGCTTCATCCATGCTAATAAGAACCAACTACATAAAAGAAAGCGTGAACTTTAATACCTTCGCGCTAATGCAGCGTTAGTTGCATGCGCTGTACGCAGCTTCCGTAATCTTGACTGCTGTTTTTAATGAAGAGTTAATAGGTGCTGAAGGTACTAATCATTTCCTTGAGCTGAGGTTCTACGATGCCAAAGTCTGTGATGGTCTAGAGTGTCGCTGGTTTCTAAAGAAGGTATTCAGCTTTTCTCGTCGATATCTGCAGGTTAGGCGCGGCAGCGTCACATTTAATAGTCTCCTTTCTTTGACACCGATAACGCTTTGATTTAGCATCCTCATACCAACCACCACCATCAACAACAGCACAGCACGAGCAGCAGTTAAATTAGATTTTCCTCAAAGACCACGATGAATGTATTTAACATGGTCCTACACGCACAATACAATACGAGCGCGTCGTATGAAAAAGCCAGGATGACACAGCTCGTTTTGACGACTGTTATATCATGACAGTGACCATAACGAGGGTGACTGCATACTGCGAGCAAACGTGTTTTTGGGCGTCGTTCTATACGAAGCCGAGCTGGCCATGTGGATATGCAGTCTTCAAATCGGTTATGTTTATTTACCCAACCACCCGAATGCGAGTTGAATCATCCCGATGGAGCGCCATGTCAGACCCACTCGTTTACTTTGATACACGAAGCTATCAGGTGTATTTTAACATTTTGACCGAGTAGCCAGGTCAACGACGAATCCTAAGTACTATGAATTGTAGGTGGCGTGGCGTATGAAATTTAAAGAGCCTGTTTCTCTGCTTTTTCGGTTCACGAAAACCGCAAAAACTGAAGCGGCTGAACTGAAGCGCTCATGAACAACTAAAAATGCTGTGCTCTCTGTACTCGACAGGGAATAAATAGTACTCGGTAAGGGAAGTTCATTGCTTATTTTTATTGACTGTGAGAGCTAAACATTCTGGAATTCGGTCAAGCTTTAATTTTTGCGCCCCACTTGTTGTAGCTATCGCGACTGGTCGGTGAAAAAAAATTGAGCCGAGACATCTTTCTCAGTTAAGCGATAAACCCTTCGGACGTCCGTCCACGTCGCGACAGGAACGTGGTCTTGCCGCTGCCCGGTGAGAGCGGCCGCAGTGACCCGGGTCGGTCAATCCGGGGAGCGTATAGGCGACCGGGGCCTCCCGGGGCGGCACGTCTGTAGTGTGTTCAGTCTTGTTAATTTTCACCGCCCAACGCTTGGAACGTGACCGGCGTCGGACGCACGGTGGCCATCAGTTTGGGCTGCAGCGCCATCGACCGACGCGCACGGCTTGTTTATGTGTCATTTCCCGGGCAATAAGCAAGGTCCCAGCTACGTGATCCGTGCCCATAACAGCGACGGCACCCTGTTCCGGTACCGACTGCACCAGACGCAACCTCCCCGCGCCTATTTCTTATTTCGGGAGGTATCGATGAGGGCGGCACCTCGGCCGTCCCCTAATGATGCTTTCATATCGAAGGCCCACGTCCAGGGCCCATGCTGACCGCGATCGCCACCAAACAGCTGACAGCCATGGTTTGGACGTCGCAGACATGCGAAACCGCCCTCGTTCCAGTTTCCTTTGTACTGCGTAAATAATATCGCCGTTTACAGCTACATCACGTTGCGTAAGCGCAATCTGTATAGTTTTATCGTTTAACCTTGTGTATCTTTACCAAATGTGAGTTGCAGAGGCTGCTAGCTGGATGAGTTGGTGTAGTACCTTCCACTTTATCCGTCGTGCAGTAGCAGGTTAGAGCTCGCAAGTTTGGGGCCGACGTCTCTGCAATTGTATGAATGTTACAGTTATTTCGCCTTGTAGTTACGTTAGCCGCGATATAAACAAAATAACACTGGCGGCATCACGCCGTGGTAGCTTGCGTGGTCATAGGGCCAGTTGGGGGAGTTCGTTCCTGTTCGTAATAGAAGCTGAGAGTACATAGGTGAAACATGGGCAATGTAGAAGATAGAGCGAGCGCTCGCGAAAGCGAGAAAGTGAAGGAGGCCTTGAGATTTATGCATGCATATGCTTGTATCTTGTCTGTACGCATATATAATAAGATTCGCGAGTGCACGAATAATCAAAACTTGAAGTCGATTTGCCGACAGATTTCGGGCCTGTTTTGATTGAGTTCGTTGAGATATATGCCTGACTGGTCCACACGTTACTGCGCACCATCAAGCGTACGTATCAAGAACCTGGTGGCTTCCGGCCTACTGGTGCTAACGATGCCTATTTTGTGAAGAAGAGTCTCTCACAATAGCATGCAAATGAGGCAGTGCTTTTGTCTTGATGTTATACTTCTGGGGCCGAATTCTCGAAGCTTTTCCTGTGAGAGCGTGCATTGCCATTAGCTAGATGGCTGCAATAGTGATTCGCCAAGTATGAGGATTGGTACTTTCTTTTCTTTCTCTTGGAAAGAATTCTAGCTTAAGATGTTTGTGTGAATATGGGCACTGCTCTCTGCGTTTTTGAATTATACAACATCCGCTACGTGCAATATAAACTTTCCTGCATGTTAGAGACCCGCAGCCAAAGGCCATATTTAAATAAGACAGTGGATCCTTATTTTATGTTTTTATATTTACACGTTTTATGATGCACGAACCTCGAGCCCCTAATAATCGAATTGCCGGCATGTCGAGTCGACTTGGTAAATATAGGGAAACATTTATCGAGTGAGCTTTAGCAACAACTCGAAAAATACGGGGCCTACAATTTCGGGTACTATACGACACGTGCAGAAACGGTGGCTTGAGTCGCCCCAAGGTAAGTCACAGTAATGAGCGAAGCCCAAAAGTCATTAAGGGTCCCCCAGCGACCAGTGGACAGTCATGTACGCGTGATGAAGCAGCAATGTCAAACCCAAACCCGGCCCTTTGCGGCGAGGCCAGTGGGTCAGGTCAGCGGAATCGATACTGGACACTACAACCTTGAGGGTGGAATCCTTAAATAGCGTACGTAATCGATTTCCGTGAGCTGCATGACGAGTCTGTCGTCTAACCACCAATGGAGTCGCCATTTCTACTGATAAGATCAGCGCAGCTTCGGGAGCCATCTTGCCCTCAAGGCGAACGTTCTCCATGATGGATGCGGCGTCTGCTCACAAAGACGTAGGCGCTTCGCAATGCAGGGACTTCATAAAGCTGTTGGCAAGATCGCGTACTAGTTTTTCCCTAAAGTAAGAGCGTGTGTAGTGCAGCAAACAACGATTGGCTCGGTGATGGCCAAGAAAGTACGGCCACAGCTGTCGTTCGGAAAGTGCTCATTGCAGCTGGTCAGTCGACATCGCTAGTAATATGTGCGGCATCTGGATAGGCTGAAATTCTGTCATAGGGGGAACAATTCTAGCGGAAGTTGTTTTTGGCAACACGAGCGCAGCGTTTCAAATCGTGGCATGTATTAGAGTAAAAATACCTCACAAAATTTACTGTCAGCAACTCGTTCACCGCGTAATTGCTGTTCTTTTCACAGTCTAGCAGCTCGCTCACCAATTGGCATTAGTGTAGGGCCTAAAAGAAGCGCAACGCAGCATATGAATATGATTTCAGATAATTGGCGGCGCATTTGTCATTTGGTGGTGATTGGCGATGTTAATACGACAACCAGTCTACCTAAAATATGTGTATAATCGGAGATGGCGTGCTTATATTTTACGACGATGATTATTAAGACCTGACATGCCCTATGACACAAACACAGTGGATGCAGTTAGCTTGCAAGAGAAATGTTTCTCACCGGCCATCTCTACTGGAAAGGACAACGAGTATTCCATGAATGCCCACCTCATTAAATCAGAGTGGGTAAACTCTACAGATGCGTGCCAGAAAAGCCTCGCCTATATACCTCGCGGTAATTCCACGACGCTGTTTCGTACGACTATTGAAACGCAGTCTGGTTTATATCGTGCACGCGGGAGAGTCGCGCGTGGCAAATTTTGACAGCGAGTAGGTAGAACATATATGCCAGACCTGCACAGGGTATACATGCTGAGTAGCTGCATGTGGCCCTCCATCTGCCGTGGCTAGCCGAGATTCGGCCGAAATTTACTTGCTTTCCGCGTTTAAACGGCTTTCTCCATATTTCTGTATCCTTGTCACTGCACCCGTTTGCTTGTTTGTCTTGGAAAAGGAAAATGTGGCAATATTGATTGGTGTAGATAAAATATCCTTCTTGAAATTGTTTCCGCCTTCTTAAGCAATTTTGTGCCTTACGTGGCCACTCAATTATAGTAATTGCATACCTTTCGATATATGGAGGGAAATCCACCTTGACTTAAATGGTTTTGTGTTGTGTGGAGGTTGGAATATAAGGTAAGCGAAAGTAAGCCTGCCTTTTCCTCTTCTTATGTCTTTTTCTTCCTAGGCTTCATTGTCTGTTTGCTCATTAAGTTGTTTCTAACAAATAAAGAACGAGCCCTTGACCCCTCCCTTTCGTTATTTCTTCTTTCGTATAATCATTTCTCGTGCATGTGTGCTGCAGAATTTGTAATAGAAAGCGAAAGGTCATAATTATGGCATGTTCGAACATTGCATTAATAGGCTTTAGCAGGGATTGTGCAACATGGGTGCTTCTCAGCAGCTATCGTTGTTTCTCCGGCGCCTTGTCACAGGTACACTAGCTGTGCACACTTTTGCGGAAAGCATAAGCCAATGAAGGCTAAATTTATGTGGCCTTTACGGCAACTATGCGGCCTTTACGAACACATTTTTCGCAATATCTCATCATGAAGGAAATACTTGCAGGCCGACAGTTGTCGCTGCTGAGCGTTACTGTTCTTAGAACAAGTGCTAAAGTGGGCGCCAGACCATTTATCATGCGCCTCTTCGTTCCTTTCCCAAGAACAAATGCCACGACACCGCAGTTGCCTATCTTCTTGCAATCGACTTCACTTGTAGGGCTGCCTCTTGGAGTGTATTCATGGATAGCTGCTGAATGAAAGGATACATTTCCCTTAATAAACACACACGCACGCACGCACACGCGCACGCACACACACACGCACACACACGCACACGCACACGCACACGCGCGCACACGCACACACACACGCACACACACACACACACACACACACACACACACACACACACACACACACACACACACACACACACACACACACACACACACACACACACACACACACACACACACAAAGCCTGCGCTTCGATCAACGATCTAAATAGACTTTACTATTTTCTTCGTTCTTGTCAAGTGCGATCTGGCCGCTCACCACTCCTCATTACATCATAACTATATGATCGACAACGGTACATCTTTAATACACGATTAAGGTCATTTAGACGTTTTCCTGTGAACCCTAGGGCATCATAAAACTATATCATTCATGAGTGCTCCCATTTTTTTACATTGCCTCGAAGAACTTGCTCTAAGTTACTTTGGTGAAATGGTTGCCACCCATAAACGTATTGTTGCTGTTATTATCATTATTATTATTAATGCAACCATACAAACATCATTAATGTGAAAGAGGATCAGGATGGCGACTTCTCTGCAAGAAAACATCGCATGAGAAGCTCCATGGTTTCCCAAACGATGTTCTGCGTGTCCAGAGCATTCTGCGGGCTTACACATTCGCTTACGCTCTCGATGTGAAGGTTAAAGGGCTTCCTTTTAGAAAGCGTCACATATGCTGGCGATGAAGAACACTTTCGTTTATTCCTCTCGGCGAGCGCTCACCCTGAGGGCGCAAGGGCCAGAACCTGTCATTCGCGCAATACTTTTTTTTTTCTCTCTCGTTTATCGGTTGGGAAGCGAAATCGCGCAGGTGCGGGCACGAAGTGCTTCTTAAGCGTTCCTATATGTGCGCATAACACTTAGCTCATCAGGCGCATGCGTCAGCGTTGGCCATTCGGCGCTCGCTGCACTTGAACCCGGTATCGAAGCCGGTAGCAAAAGTTCTCGCACTTTCCCCCATTTCATCCCCGACTCTCAAACTGCCAACGAGGTTTTCAAGTATCACCAGACAAAGGCAAACAGCCGCCACGCAGGAGCAGCAGCCGCCGTACCAGGCTTTCGCTGGGCCAAGTGGAGCGGCAACGAAAAGGGGGAGCGAGCTGAGTTGGCAGCGAATGGGGAAAGAGGCCGATCATATTTTCGCAGGCATCAGCGAAGCAGGAATTCCCCGGGGAAGGCTGCCTGACATTCGGGACAAGGGCAGCAGGGAGAACACAGCACGACGGTGCCAGGGAGAGAGAGAGAGAGAGAGGAAAAGCTGCTCGATTTTTCTCGCTTCATACAGAACGAGGACGACGTCGGGTATGCGGCCGACAAGGAAATACAATTCCGGGACGATTTCGCGTTCGGCCAACCGAACGTCGCAGAAGGAGCGCTCACTTTGAAAGCTTCGCCGCTCGGGTGGGCAGAGGAGCCGGCCGACACGACGCCCAGGCAGTGAGCGTCTGGCCTCGCATCCTGCGACTAGGCGTCACTGTCGTAGAGCTCTGTCGGCCCACCCGAGCGAAACTGGCTCCGGAAGTAACTCGTTATTCACTTTTTGGCCCGGCATTGCTGCCGCGAGCGCGAGACCATAGATTGTTTAGACCTGAGCAAGCCGCGAAAAAAAAAAAAAAACTTATGTCGTGCGGCTTTCGTATATACAGCGCCGAGCAATGCCCCGGCGTAAGCACAGGAGACAGTTTTGGCATCCACTTCCTTTCTCCGGGTGCTCTTTCGCGCCGGAGGGCTTTTAGCTGATTGCGTTCTCTCCCAAGGCCGTGCTATTGTCAGCCGCGCACGAACGTTTCGTTTCGAGTGGCGAAGATTAAATCCGCGCAATCTGCGCTTTCAGCTATAGTGTAGCTTTGTTTTCTGTAGTGTACCTTTGCATAGTGTACCTCTGCTTGTACACGAATTAAGGAACTTCGGTGACTGGTTAATTTTTGCTCGCGAACGTGCAAGTAAGGGCGAGATTGACCCCAAGCCACCACCTGAGATATAATCGTCTCATGTGGTGGTGTGTGGCGACAACTCGTTAATTAATTTTAATCATTGAAGAACCTTCAAAACTATTCGGCTGCGTGTGGTCTATTGATAAAAACAGCATTGCGGAGACAAGGCAGCTCATATTGAGTCAGTTACACGTCGGTTTACCTGGTTTCGCTGTACTGCACAGGAAAAAGGAAAAAAAGAAAACCGCTTCGGGATTCTTATAGTTGTGCCGTTAGACGACTCAACAGTGACGACGGTGACGAGACATATACTCAAATTCTAGCGAATATGGGAAATGATAAGAGATGCCTGGAAGTAATAAACGTTATCATCATCACCGAAAGTCTATAGGTACGCTCAAAGCTGAGCGAAATACTATACATTGTCAAATCAGGGTCCGGCACCATTTTCCCGGCTCCGACAAACGGAAACTCGCGACCTACGCGCATGTCACCAAAAAGAAATAGGCCGTTTGTCGAGGTAGCAGTTCGAGGTAAATGAAGCTCGACGAAATCGAAGAAGCGCACGAAATGTTTCCGGGGCGCCCACTCTACGGCGTGATGAACCTTGTCGCTCGCGAGCGCCCACTGCAACTCGGCCACTTGCGCCGCAACGCGCTTCGCACCTCCGAGGTGTTGCGCTGAGGTCGCGCGGCGAGGATGGCTATTCCGGGACCTGCCGCGTGCAGCCCATACACATCGCGTGACGAGCGCTGGTCTTCCGTGCGGCGTAGTTGCCGACGAGCACGGCTCGGCTGGACCACCGGACCACGCCTTTGTTTTATTAACTCGCTCCACACGCAACCGGCGCTTCGACGTGGCTCATTGGTCGTCGGCTGTGCCCCCTTTCTCGCTCACCGCCCCAGTCGTTCGGTGCCGCTTTCTCGATTCGTGCTGTCGCTGAGCGTCGACGATGATGTTTACTCTCTATCGTACACCGGCCGCCGGTCGACCGCGGCGAACAAAGTCATTTATGGTGCGTCTGCAATAGCGGTGATCAGTATAGAGGAATTTTGATTGAGTGAAGTTATGCGTGTTTTGAACGCGACAGCTGATCAGAAGCATCTATAGTGGAATGGGCGATGATTGCCTGCTGCGCGCAAAAATGAACTGACGAGAAGAAAGCGTGCGATGCTTAAAGGTTCAGTTGCTAGGTGGAAAAGTGCTCCTGTACCAAACACGCGGGTGTTTACGTTCTAAATCAGTGTTCGCTTTTGTCTGCCACGTTGGCTAATGTGATTCCCTGTTTTGTGGTTATATACGCGCAGCAGTAACGTCGGAATAATTACACGAAGTGTTTTGAAGAACCACACCGTCAGGATACCTATCGCAACTCATCGGTTCCTAGGAGCTTTCTTTTTTTTTTTTTCTTTACGTTTTACGTTACGATGTAGTGCTTTCTGTTTAAAGAAACTATTAGCTGACATTAATTTCATGATTTCGCACCCAAAATGTAGAGAAAAAAAGGGAAGAAGAAAACATCTTCATTTGATAAGCGTGCGGCAGTCGGGGGCACAAGTTCCCCGCAGTTAATAGATCATGCGCTGTAGAACTAACCAAGGCTTCATACAGCTAAGGTGGTGTCATGAAAGTGATGAAGAAATAAAGTGTGGCTTTCCAGTACGGTTAATACTCCTTTAGCAGCTTGGTCGCTATTGCGGGCGTCGGAACATTGTACATTCACTCGCCGAAGAGAGCTGGCCTATATATCCCGTCGCAAACCCAAGTTGTGGCGTATCCGGTAGCCGCCAAGCCTGCGGCCCGCTCAGTTCAAAACTCTCGGATGCGCAGTTTTAAATTACCCTCGATAAACTTTCGCTGCGGCCAGATCGGCCTGCGGAAAAATCGGCGACCCATTTTTTCACGGGTCCCATTGTTGTGCCCACCTGGCGATTACACCTGCTCACGGCCGCAGTCTGAATTAAATACGTCCGCGCTTTTGAATCATGCATGGAAAGTGCGGCCGCAGAGAGGCCTCAGCAGAGCAGGTAGGGCAACGCCGCCGGTCCGATAAAAAAAAAAAAAAAGGAGGGGGGGGGGGGGGGGGAGGGGGGTACGCGATACCTGCAGCACCTTCCTTCCCACGCCAGCTGTCGCTCCGGCGTCCTCTCGACACGGCGCCCAAACTGCGGCTGCCCCCGCGCCACGGGCCGTACACCGCGCTGGCCGCGACGGGTAATTACCGCATTTGTAACATTCGGAGAGTGCCGCGCCGTCTTGGCGGGCGGCCACGCGTGTGCGGTTTTGCCGCGACCAGCCGATGCGCACTTGAGAGCGTTTCGCGGCGAGCGCTAAGCCCAGCGAACGCGGACGGCCAGGCATAATGGGGGGCGCAACTTAATTACGCCTCCTTCCCCTTTATGAACGGCAACTGCCTACCTCGCTCTGCCCAAGGTTCGGGCACGAGCGCACGCGTCTCGGCGCCGTCGCCGCATTTTTTTTGTTTTATTTCGGCGCCCAGTATAATCATTAAGGGGTGGTTCGTTTCTGCGGGGCCAGCACGTGCAGTACCTTACACGGAGTGCGTCGTCCATTTGCCGTCTCGAAGAGGTCGTTTCTCGTTGTGCTCTTCCCGAACGATGCACGGCGCACCCCTTTTCAGCGTACACGGGAAGGCGTAGAGAAGCAACATCGACGTTTGAGAAACGGCTTTTGCTTGCGCGGAAACGTTCATTATACGAACCACCAAAACAAGGTCGTGAGGGGATGGAGAACTCCGTTCGCGTCCAAAGCCTCACCATTAAAAAAAAACAGGAGAATAAGAAAGCTCCTGCGCAATTTCTTTCAGTTTTCGCTCGTTTATATACGCCAAATGAAGCGCCTGAGAAATACGCGATTATTATCCGAGCGCTCCTTGGCAGTTACTCAAAACGAATGGTTCTAGTAAGGGGATAGCAAGGAGAGGTTGGGCGTACCTTCCGTATGTATGATTTATTTCTAGGTCAGGCTGATTCTCGCGAAGACAGAAAGAAAGTAAACAAAGAAGTGAAAATAAATAAATAAATAAATAAATAAATTGTTTGAGATAGCTACAAAGGGAAAAAATGCTTCGGAATTTACCGTAATATCGCGTGAAAGTCGCCAGTCTTCCCTACATACTTGGCTGATGCTTTAAGCATGCTCATGCAGAGATAAGGCAGAAAGAAAAAAAAAAGACAAAGAAAAGAGACCAGAACTGTGAGTCGGCCTAGGTGGAACAGATCCAATTTCTTTTTATCAAAACCTTTAGCGCACAGTCACACGACTACGAAGAGTAGACCACACAAGGAAGAGCGCTCGTCCTTGTGTGGTCTACTCTTCGTGGTCGTGTGATTGTGCGCTAAGGGGTTTTGGAAAAAAAAAAAAAAGCCAATTCATAAAGCTGAAAGAACGAGGCAAAGAAACCGAGCGCGAAACATATGCGAAAGTAAATATAAATGTTAGTGCACGTACTGGCATTGGGAGAAATGCGTAACTACACGACGAATTATTAATTACACTCTAGTCTGCACCGTCCGCTAGTACTATGAGGTCAAATAAAGCACATCGATTTGCATAAAACAACAAGGCAATAAGGGGCCTTTGCGGGACGTACGATCGGCTCAGCGTGTATCGTTGTACGTGCGTGACATCCCTGTCTCAATGACGTCACAAATGTAATTAATGAAACCGAGTTATGTGACAGCAGGGCTATTTCTCATTCCGTGCGTGCTCTTTGGTTCATCCCGCGCCTTCTTGGTAATTCATAGGCGCTCACGTTAAGACTCGCTGTGTTTAACTAAAAGCGAGGAGCGACCTCAGCGCAGAGCTATCATTGGTTGCTGCACACTTTCCGAGCTGAAATGTGTAAGAAGAAAAGATCCATATGGACAGGTCTAATTAATCAGAATTACGACACCTGTATATGCACATTTTCTAGGAACTATTATTCTTGTAGAGAAGGGAAAATGCGAACTGTGTGGTGCGATTTATTAGCGAGGGATTGGCGAAGCATTTTATGCGTTCGTGTTTTTTGCCGTAGTCCGGCCCCCTTCACTATAATATATAATGCGTCCAGCATTAGAATTGGCTTGAACTTGCTCTTGTGAACCGTTCTAACCTAAGAGCGTCTTGCAAATGTGGGTTATTCAGCGAGGATGTAGGGATAGTGCGAAGCTTCGCTTTTCGGGTCATTATGAGTTGGCGCCACGTATATTTTCAGAGAACTGGCCCCATTCGCTCACGCAACTGAAACTTTCTGCGTATCCCCAAATGAGAGGCGCCGTGTAGTATGTACTCCTCAGCTTTAACATTACGTCGGAGCGCGTTCCACAATGCTTCGTTTCAAGGGCAACTCCAGCTATTTCTCGATATCCACTGATCACCAAGAAAGTTTCGGTATATGTTCTCCTTGGTACTTGATTGATTTGTGGGGTTTAACGTCCCAAAACCAGCGCTGATTATGAGAGACGCCGTGGTGGCGGGTTCCGGAAATTTCCTCCACCCTGGTGTTCTTTAACGTGCACTAACATCGCGCAGTACACGGGCCTCAACATTTCGCCTCCATCGAAATGCAGCCGCCGCGGCCGGGATTTGATCCCGCGACCCTCGGATCAGCAGCCGAGTACCATAGCCACTAGACCACCGTGGCGGGGTCGCTTGGTACTCTAAATGTATATGCCAAGCTAGGAGGGTGCGAGTCATTTACTTTTCCTCAAAATGAATCTCAAACATTTTCATCCGGCTCCATGCCTTTCTATGCAGGCCGGCCTGTGTTTTTGACGTCATTGACTACGTCGCTGCCTACCCGACCAGGCAGGCGATCAAAAGCAAAACGGTGATCTTTATGCTCTGAAATCGATGCTGTCAACTTCGGAAACCTTGTCACATCTCGATGCGTCGTCGGATGACATCGCAACTTTCATTTTTCTGGCATCAGCACCTAATGTATGAAGGCGGGGGGACTCTGACTCAGTTATCGCATACGCTGCACGAAGCCGATACGCGTTTCGGTTTCGGTTTAAACACACTGTTAATTTGCTGATTTAAGATTATTGGTGAGTTTTTGACCACATTGAACCGCAATGCCTGGTACAGTATCGTCAAATCATTGGCAAACAGTGAAATGCGAATATGGTGAAATAACCGCCGGCGTTCCCAATTAAAGGGCATCCTAAAATTTATCAGTGCATCTGTATTTGTTCCGTTGTTCAGTAGGGCCTGCCTTGCGTGCTAGTTCCTTCATTTCACCGCGCTTTAACACGGTAATAAACAAAAACAATCGAAGGCTCACAGAAATTTGGCGCATCGTTAACCTTCAAATTATTGATCTAAGGTCCCGCTTCCAGCTCACAGAGCCAGCCATGTGCCACAGGGTTCAAGGTTTCTGAGGGACGAATAGCGTTAGTTTTTTGTTCGTTTCGTGGAATGGGTGCGTACTGCAATGAAAAATGCAACACCTTGCTACGATAGTGCGCACCTATATCCTTGGCAGTAGGCATTTTCTGTTTTTATGCATATACGCCTATCGTGAGGTATTATCATTGTGCAAGGTAGAAAACCGAAAATTTCCATCTCGTTGAGCTTCTTCACTTTCCTCTTCTTTTTTGTCTGACTTTATCTGAGTGCTGGGCGATCAGAAGTGTCAAATATTTGTATGGTGTGTTTGTATGACGCAGTGATTTCTCGGGAACAGACATTGACCGCAATAAGCAAGGTTTTGCATACTGGCGAAGGCACAATTAGTTCAGTCCACTTGATTCGCTCACTGGGACCCCGGATGCCTAACCTGCAGACCGTGCTTTTTTTTTTTTTTTCTTTACATACCCATCCTGTCCCGCACCATCTCCCGCGGGAGTAGTTTAACGGTTTAACGCGAACAACTTCCGCAAGGTATCGGAGAAGAATGCTTCTATACAGTGAAGTGATTCCGTTTTGTATTTGTAGTAATTAGAAATATAACAAGGCACGGCAAAGCGCCTAGCTTTTGCGAAACATTTCGGTGTAAGTGCTAGTCCGACCCAAAGATATGCACTAAGGACTTCGGAAACTTGAGGATCATAGAGGCTATCTATTTCTTATTTGAACGCAGCACGTACCTTTGTCTTTTCTGGTCGTAATTTTGGGCATCAGTAATTGCAGCTTACCTCAGGGAATGAACTGGCTCGTAAATTGCCAGAAAATTGCGTTCTCATGAGCACGCGGGCTTGCTACTCGCAATGACCCTAGTAGACGCCACTCTGACATACCTTGCTCATTTGGACGTTTTGCCACGATAGTGCTATGCGGAAACAAGTTACGGAGACAGTTTACCTAAACACTGACATCGCATCGACATCATATATTCCTGGCGTTTGTTTCTTTTTCTTTTTTTGGCTTGATGGTACATTGGTCTTAAGGCACCGTGTGTGGAGCGTGACAAGATTCCTAAATATAAAACCTGCTCCCTTTCGTCAAGTTGACTATTCTGCCGATCGAACACAACAATTTTGCCACCTTCACTATGACATTAAAATTTGCACTAACGTTGCCCTGCTTATGTGTATACTGCCTGCATTTTGGCTATTTCTGTGTAGAGTTTCCATTTGGCTGTTTTGATGCTGTCAACTTTTTATTTACTGCTGCCTGTACCTTTCTTACGTTCCCTATGTCACCAAGCGGGGAGAGACTGACTCAATCATCGCGTACGCTGCACGAAGTCGATACCCGTTTCGGTTTCGGTTTAAACGCACTGTTAATCTGCTCATTTTGAGATTATTGGTTTCTTCTTGTTGATCAGTTTTAACAGTTCAGAAAATTATTTACCTGTTGAAGTGATCGCTATGGCTTCCTCCCGTTTGTTTATTAATTGTATAGTTACAGAATTGTCATACGTATATATATTTGTTCGACCATAAAATGATGCCCGGTCCGATGGCTAAGAAACTTATTACATTGACGGAGCATTCGGAACGTTTGCGTGTTCTACTACACGTTTACTCAGACGTCAACATGACGTGTGTCAATTTGGCATGTGAACATAACCTCCCTTCGCCAGATATCAGTTGAAACGTACACATATTTCATCTGCAACGGGATATAGGGTGTCTGTTTGTCTTTCAAGCACAAGGAACACGGGGTCAATGTGCGTATGAGGCTCTGCGCCGCATATTGCAGAGCGGCGGCAACCGACCCAGCTCTGATCCCTCTTATAAATTTGCTCAGCGGAGTAGGCAACCACGTTTTCCTACATTTTGCAGCATGCGACAACGGTTCAACGCCGGTTTGCATATTGTACATTGCAGGACCTGTATCCAGATGGAGTAAACATGTGCTCTCGCTGATTCACCTGTGCGGTAACTAACAAAAAAAAAAAGAACGCCGGTATATTCGCACGTGCTTGATGTCTACGCGTACTAATCCACGGCAGGAGAAGCTCTCAGAAACCTGCAATCTTTTGCACCTGCTTCGAACATGCTTGCATCACGCTTCTGAACGAAGGCGCGACCCGTGTTATTACGCGCGGACGTCGGCCACACGCGTTCGCGAACAGGGATTGGCCACCGCCGGCAATTCCGTTTTTCGGTTCTGCTATCGGAAGCCCAAGGCAACCGCACACCGGCAGCGCTGTCGGGTTCCCGGCGGAGGCATTTCCTCGTCGAACCGGTGGTGGGCCCGCCGACGCAGAGCGCGTTTTTCTCGGCGTACGCCAAAGTGGGATTCGATCGTAGTGCAACTCATTAAGGAAGCTTGCGTCCCCGTTCCTTTCCGGGGTTGGCTTCTCCGTTTCTCTCTCTTTTTTTTCTTTCATTCCTTTAATCAAGCCAGAATCATTCCCGCAGCTCGTTTTTCCGACGAGTTCTTCGAGCACGCCGCCCACGTTTTTTTATATATATATATTCCTTCTATTCAGTACCCTGGAGAATGGCTCCCTAAATTCGAAATTTCCTCCCTATAAAATTTCTTCTTCGTCGCTTCCATTTTATTATCATTGTTAAACGTTGGGCTGCGAAATGACGGTCGTCGATGATTTTTCGAGACAACATGGCGCTGTCCTTGTTCACAGTTTCGATGGTAAAATGAAAGTATCGCTTGATACTGGCACTGACGTCTGTGTGGCGATGCCTTTCTTTTTTTTTTTTATGGCCAAGAGATGTGCTTAACAACTTTCGCGACCCTTGATAACCACATTACTCGCCTCACTGAATGGCATGTCCGGCCTTCTCCCATGAAGAAAATCGCTGAAATAAACTCGCCGTTGGGACAAGGACCGCCGAGGCAAAAGGAGAAGGAGCCGACACACTCGCGCTAACTGCCTCCCGCTATTGTTCGTGCTTGTACTCAACTCTGTCCAGACTCTTGTTATCGACACCACTCGCGAGGATTTCTTTCATGGAAGCTCTGGACAAAGGTCAGTATCGAGGCTGACACGACACCGTGGCAGGAAGTTGGTATTGTTAGCGGTTCACTTTCGCGGAGGGAGCGGGTTCCTTGGTTCAGCCGAGCCACTTCCGGCTTCCTGCCGTGAGTTATACGAACTCGTTCGTCTGGGGAACCTTTTGTCTTGTGAGCCCTTGAAGCTACTCCGGCTGCACTACCGTTTACAGCATTGTGAAAATCTACATTGCAAACGGTGTCAGCTGCATCAAACCGATATCACTCCCTGTGCAATGTTAAACGACAACCTCCGTAGTGCCGTTCTCACCATTTTAATAAGACTTTTCTTTTGCTCATGCACTTGAACGATAAAGGAGAAGCGGAGAAATTTTGGTTAGGTTCCTTGTTAAGGGTCTCGACTTTTCCGGTTACGTATTGCGAAGTGTAGTTTAGGATTCTTCAGCGCTGCTGTTTCCGCATGACCCATATCCTCCTGCACAATGCGTCAACTTCGTGCAGACACGTTGCTCGGCCGTTCGTTCTGCCTCTCTCATACGCCATACCATTTCCCGTCGCACACTGTGCCCCTAAATATGGCATATTTTACGTTATGGATCGCTACGCACAAGGAGGCGATAAATCATAGCTGACCTTTTTTAACACATTCCCCCGTCTTTACGTTGTTGTTTATGTGCTCGCACCCAACTAGCAAAAAAAAAAAAATTTCTTCTCAATGGAAGCCATTTTATGCGGAAGGTCGTCTACAATGTCCCTCACTTATCCATTTGGTTCGCAATATTTTCTTCCTTGGCCATTTTCTTTTATTTTCTCTCACGCCCGCGACTCCCGAAATATATCTGGTGGCTCCGGCGGGAACGTCTCGACTGCTACACTCTTATAGTTGTTCTCCGCTTTTCGCAACCCGCTCAATTCTACTAAATGGGTCAGGAATCTAGGCGGGGACAATTTATCTACACGCTTCAAATCCCTCGCTCCCAAAGTTGCGTGCCGCCCTACTCACAGCCCTAATCGCGCCATTTTCTTCCCCCTGTTTGATCTCATTTCTTTCTACCTTCTCTCTGTACGCAACTACCGCGGAAAGTTAAAAAAAAAAGGAAATGTGCAAAGAAAATCTAGAAGGAGCATTTGGAGTCTCATTGTTCCGATTCCCTTTAGCGCCCTCGCCATCCGGTTCCGAGCTGGCGTCGTGATGAGCTCCAAAGAGTGGCAGCAAATGATGCTCCCCGCCTCCCTTCTTCCCATTTGGTGGGCAACAGAAACGAATGGCGGAGCGCGCTGGCGACGCCGCGACAAGGCACGGATTAGGTCGCAGTGCTGACGTATTACTCGCAGCGTGGAACCCCTGACCTTGGCGAATACACGGGAATCAATGGCGTGTGTTCTGAAGCGAAGCTTTCTTCCTCAGGGGCACCTTTGGAAGTATCTTTCTTACTTCCGTAGACTGCGCACGGGCTCAGTAACGTCAATGCACGTGTCACGTACAACCCATGATAATCGCGCCATGAGATGTATAGCCTTGCTTTAGTTCGCGCTGTATTTGTACTCTACGTGCTCCAACTTTTTCGCTACCTCAGGTGGCGTGATCACGGTCCCGGCCGACAACGGTGTTCTACTAAAGCTTGCGTGTTCTTACTTGACTTGTGTGATTGATGATATATGCCCATAGTTGTAAGCGAAGTCATCAGAACGAAGCCTTTTTGGCAGTAGCAAGCGGAATTGCGTTTCACAATTGTTCGGAGGCCTGAACGAGACGACATGATCTCCACTTGTCGAGCATGTGTTCATCTGGAAAATTGTCGACGAGGATGTGGTTAATTCATTAAGTATGTGTCTTATTTTATCGACCACAGGTCGATATTATTACCAGCCACAAAATGACTCGAAGACAGGAACACATAGTACGGTAGATGTACATTGTACACAGGATGCGTTGTGTTTACTTGTGTCATTCTCAAAAATGGCGGAGCTCCGCGATTCTGTCACGGGCACCAGGGATCGAGCATCCTGAAATTTTTTTTACACCTATGCACGTTTTATGCACTCTTCCATGAAGGAAAAGCGTGACCACGGTATGAAACATATTTTCCTCATTGGCTACCTTTCATGGAGCGCAGTCAGTACGATAGGTGGGGAAGTGCAAGAACACGGTCATGAAAAAAAAAAAAGTGAACACGCATATACAACCAAGCACGCCGCGCTGTCATCTTATTCCTGTATTTTCAAAAAAAAAAAAAAAAAAAGAATGAGCACAGCAAAGCCACCGACTCCATGCATGGGTCATGTTCTATTGGAATGAGTCTGCACTACCATCCGCACCGACACTGAGTGAGTGTTCAGCTAATGAGTGGGATGACGCATGCCTATCGCTTCTTCTTGGCTTTCCTCGTGCATGCACATTCGCGTTTGTGTGTATGTGCGTGAGCTTACTCGGCCGTGCACACACGCGCACACGCGTGAGCGGACGATCCTCCAGCCTATATCACGTAAATGTAACGCAATGTATTACATAAACGCAGAGTGGTAGGTCGTTGTGAAAGAAGTTCCTGCCTGTTTTACCCCAGCACTCTCGTAAGCACTGACGCTGGTGCATTAAGCGCAGAAGCGGATCCACGCGGCTCTCGTGCGACCAATCAGGGCAGCGACGACTCGTGGCACTTTAATAACAAAAGACGTGCGCGCGGCACTCGTTAAATGTATGCGCCCATAACGTCGTGAGCAGTAGTAGCTTATCATACCGACGGCCGGGTATATCGGTCGCCGACGGAAAAGGGAAGCTTGCTCTCCGGAAACGCGGCGAATAATTGGGTCGGCCAGAGAAGCAGACCCACGGCCGCCAACTCCAACCAGCGGTGGAATCAGCGCCGAGCAGAGACGCCTGGGGTGCACAATGCGATTGCGCCGGGACCAGAAGATGAGTTCATTTCGGAAATGGAAGGCCACCGCCGGACGAGTAGAATTTAGTACGCGCTTTCGAGCAGGCCGCCCTGCTGTCATGAGGAGGAGATTGGTGACGAAGAGTAAGAAGGAAGCCAGGTTGCCGGGCGAGCGAAGAATGAGAGACGAAAAATGGCCACGTTGGCGGGAGTCGCCCTGTCATCACACCCGCCGCGGCGCCACGAGGCGAGGGTGGAAATTGACTCGCGCGTTCCCGCATTGCCTAAGCCATGCGAGCATGCAGTGACCGTGTTCTTTTGTGTCACGACTCGGAGCATGATTTATCGCGGGAAACGAAGCTTTCAAGAGAGTGTTTGTTTTCGAGAGAGTTTCGGCGTTTCTTTAACCGCAGTGAAGTCAGTAAGAACCCGTTCACGTGGATAGTGATAGCAGATGTGTCTTTACAACGCAGTAGTTTGTCGTGAGCAACCACGTTCTGAAGCCACAGAGCCACACGAAACCAGAACAACTACGTTATAAAGTAAGTCCATGTGCCAACCATCATCGCTATGCTGGCTGGGCCGCTCGTTTGGCGTAGGAACCGTGCGCCTTGTTTGGCGCAGGGTTTGCTTGGCGCAGGAAGCTCTATGGCGTGATTTCTCCTGTCTCGAGATGGTGGCCTCTCCTTTCCACTCCATTCTTTCGCTCCGATTCCCTGAGAGTGTTTCGGTTGAGGTGTCATCAGTCGAGAGACAGTCAGCTTCGTATTCCGAACCGAATTTACTCACCTTTATACGAAGAATCTCAATCTGCCATCTTTTATGACTGCTTTGCTTTCTCAGTCTGTCATCGCGCAGGACATCGGTGCGAAGCAGAGTTCGCACTTCAGCCATGATCCGCTCGTATATTTTGGCGCGCAAATGGCGAAATAGCGCGACGCTTTTCTGGTACGCTGTATTATTACAACCCACGAGATTAAATGTTATGACAGTTGAACTTTTCACTATCCATTTCACGACCATCTTTACACGCGGGCAAGCGCACATATTCATGTACCTTGCTAGCACGAGCGCGTAAATACAATGTTATATGGCAACAGGAACGGAATTTGCGCTTCATTTCAGTGTGTCAGTTAATTTTTATGCCAACTTATTGCGCAACAGTGCTTACCGCCGCGCAACACGAAGATGAAGCTACACCTACTAGGCCCGTTTCGAACTCCGCTTGCTTACGTTCCAAGGCGTCACGTATACCTGAATATCAATAAAGATTTGTTTGACAGCGCAGCTCTCCGTACTTTCACCTTTACTCTACACATTTTTTGTTATTTTCTTTTTTTTTCTTTCTTGGCCGCTTTCCGCCATGTCAACGCATCAGAGAGTCGAGTAAAGCCATTTTCTGAAAACACTGCACCGGCGCGATTTCCGTCGTCTGTCGAGATCGTCGTTGACATCGCTAATTAACCCGCATGCTCCTCTAACGCTGGTTGTTTTTGCGGCAAAACACGGCGCGATGTCGCTTAGATGACTTCTACATTGAAGCGGCCAATGGGTATATTTCGCGTCTTTGAAGCCCCAAAGCTGACGCTCGCCGTGTTGACTAGCTGCCTGCATATACGTACGGACTTTGCCAGCCTAAAAGAAAGTTACTGGTCATCTGGGTTCGAAAGTATACGCGTTCGCTTCTCCTGGGTGTGCGCCTACAGGTGTTCTGGTGAACACACATCTGTATGCTTATGTCTTTTCGATTATGTGCGTTCCGAGTTATAAAATAACTGGCTCATGCAGTGCAAAGATTCATCAGGGCCAAACTCACAGTAGCTTTTCTTTCGTAAATGCTCCTTGCCATTCGCTCGCCCCTTTCGCCAATTCTACGATTAGCGTCGGGTCTCAGGCCTGCTTAAATATTTCTCCTACAAAAAACTCTAAGGTAAACTATATTTTACAAATCAAGTCCTGCACTTTTCTAACGTTTCCGCGCCACATGACGTACTTCTTTTCTATGAAGTAGTAAACCGCTAAAAGTTTCGGATTTCGTACGATTTCTGCGTGTTTATGTTCTTTTTAATCTAATGTTTCCTTGTAGTTTAATGCCTAGCTCGGTAGGCAGAACATCAAAGCTTAAACTGTTTGCTCGAAAATCCTGTCATCAAGAGCTTATATATGTTGAATTACAAGGCAAACGTAGTTTTTTTTTTTTTTTCAATGCACTTATCGCTTGGTAAACACATCACGGCGCTATTGAAAGGGGCTCATATAGGCGAAGCAATTACCGTCCTAGATCGCCGGGCCTCACCTGCGTAAAGCTTCCGCTAGCACCCTTACTCTCAAAGATAAATGCAGTGCCAGAACCCCCTCTTAAGTCAAAAGAAAACAGAGGAATAGTTGAATTTAGCAAAGCCCAGGCTATTATCTTCGTAATTCAACATGATTTCCAGGCACGTTCGGCTTATATATTATACCGCACTTAGCGTGCAAGTTGTATTTTAAGAAGTATGAATTTCGTGGATTTTCGTTGGCAAGCGCTCGAAATTTGCCAGCGAGCGCTGCTGTAATGAGACTTGGAAAAGAAACACAGATCTCAGGATCACCATTTCCGTGCCAAGTGTCACCTTTCCTGCCGGTATCCTGGAAGGAAATTTCAGTGCTGCTGGTCTGGCAGCGATCGAGTGCTTTTACTTGCTCTTCATCCGACCTTTACTCATACGCTATTTATAGCATTCCATATTAATTTCGACGTCCCTTCAATGGCATACTTTCTGTTGCCGCAGAATTACCGGAAACATTCCAGTGTGCTCGATCAACACTGGAATGCACGTTATGCACATCGCTTTGAATACATACCGGGCGTATAACGAAATACTTTTGATACTTTTTTAAAATAGGAAACGAGAGTTAATTGAATTATTTCTCCCGAATCGCTTTTACAAGCAGGTGTTTACCTCCTGTAGTATCGCGGTCATATACTTGCTGAAACAAGTTCAAGCTGACCTTCTACATTTAGATTCATTGATATTTATGTAGGAGGAAAAGTAGTTGTTACTTCCATGTTATCACCATGTGCATGACTCTGTGAACACCTGGAGTAGGTAGCCAAGTTCTCAGCGAAGCTAATATGTCCACCTGATCATTAAATTCCTCGTTTTTGTCTCTTTTCAGTCACCGAGCCAGAGTAAACCAAGCAGAAACCGCATGGAACAGGTGAACCATGTACTCCCGTAGTTCGCTTTCCCGCTGCACACCTATGTACCGCACTCTTGAGCTTATGCGGCCTGCAGTATGCATTTTCTCACGCTCTTTACCTACAGGGAAAAAAAAAAGATAGAGGGAGGGTTGCAAAAGTGCAAAGGCTCGCAACATACTTGTCTGTTGCGAGTCTTTCACCTCTTGCCTGCCTCGTGATTATAACCCCGCACTTTTTTAATCAGTTAATCACTTCTCTCTTCCTCCATTCGCACCATAGTGTAGTCGCATGCAAAATACACGACAGCAATCGGCTTGTCCGGTGATGTAGCCATCTATGAGCTCGTCGTGAAGCACTGAAGGCCAACCTCGCACTTGAAGCTCTGTTCGCTGCTTCGGGGCCTTTACACGTACGTACGCCGAGTTGGCGCCTCCGCCTCAGCTTCTTTCTCTCCTCGTCCAGTTGCTGGCTGAAGGTCTGGGGAGCAGCGGAAGGCTAATGAGCGTTATTTTAAAGCGGAACGAGTAAGCCTAATGCGCCGGTGCCTTCCTGCCAAGGGCAATGCTGCCGTCCTCCTCACTCTCTCGGTCCTCTCAACGAGCCAATTTTCCCGTGCATCAACTCCGGAGTGGCGCAGGGGTTCTGCAAATGTCCAAATTTCAACGAGTTTGAGGCTTAATCGGTGCAATCATAAATTCAAGAGATTGCCGCCGAGCGTCGGGGCCCGCGCGATGAAGAGACGCGTTGGGCCCGGGCAGCCTCCCGCACTTCCTGGGGCCCGACAACCATGCCAATGCAGCGCGTCGCGGAGACTCGTTCTATATCCTTACTTATAGTTCTTCTCCTGGCCAAACGACGTCCATTATGTTCTCGTCCGGGCCGGTGCCCTAAAACGCAACGCGTAGCATGCATTACTTCTCAGACTACCACGCCAACACCTCCCTCTTTTATCCAGCACTTCCACGCACGCTTGTTTACTTTTGTTTGTTAGCAGAAGCCATTACGTGGACGCAGGGCACTGGCGAGCAAGGCGAATATGCGAGCTCGGCGTGCGCGTGTGATAAATGGCCTTTCTCCGGCGATCGCCTCGCCGTATCAGCGAACGCGTCAGCGAAGCACTGTCCCTGCATATTTTGCACCTGCAGCCGGCAAATTGCGGCGCCTCGGTTGAAAGAGCCACCGAGATGCTGGCCGCGGGCGCTTTTGCATGTCCCGCTAGATGTAATATAGACATCCAGTGCTAGGGTGTAAACAAGGCATATAGCTGCCTTCAGTGGCGCGATCGTGAGGTGTGTAGCATTATTACTTGCTTGGACGTTGTCTAGTATACTCCTACAGTGTCTATGGACGCTTCTGCACTTATTACTGTGTATCGGACTGCAAGAAATATTAGCCTCCACTTAGGGCATTCCCTACTGACTTTTTCTGCAAGAGCTCAAGCCCAAAATCACGGGAGGCGTGTGTGATTGTAAATAGCACTCTTGAGAACTAATTGCGATGTGTGATAGCTAACAGATGCACTTTGAAAATAATCAAGCCATACGGATACAAAAGTCACTTGACGGTCAAATTTTGCGGCCATTTCCCTAGGTATGAGAGGCTTGCGCACCGCGCCAGAACATAATCACAACGTATGGGTCAGATGGGAAAGAGGAGGAGCGTATAGCGACAGTGACATTCAGTGTGTGTGAGCGTTTTTTACTAAATACTAACGCTTAGCACTGAAAATGTCTCTTATGCTTGTTTCATACGCACAGAAGTGCCAACCGCGTTCTTTTGTTTTCATTCACTCGAACGCCTGCCTGGACGTTTTTGCACCACTTATGACCAGCGGAGCAAATTAGCGTATGCGGAGGCATAAGATGGGAAGGTTAACAGGAAGCATACAGTTTTCTACGCTGCATTGGAGAAGGGGGAGAATAAAGGTAAGAAATACAGGAATAAAAAGGAAGAAGCTCAGGTATTTCGTCATATAATGAATTAGAAGATTTACAGGTGTAAAACCCAAGCACCTTATGGTAAGTGACTGGAAAATAATCACACCCATATTAAACGTATGCCTTCTGTGTACGCATTCTGATTGTTCGAGCTCGTTTCTACATCTGTACGCTAGGTTTGTGCTGTGTGGTGGCTTACATTGTCGTAGGAGATGAGTCACAAACCAAATGCAATAGCTTGTCCTGGAAAACATACGCGACTGTTAGCATAGAAATGGGGCGAGTTTGTGTTTATTTTCACATGAGCGAAGGCCTTCAACTTTCTGCTGTTTCAGAATTACTAGCTGTCTACCACGGTGCAGGTATTGAGCATTTGTCGTTGCACGTAACAAATGAATATATGTCCGAAAATGTGTGCCATTAGCGCAGCAAGCGCGCCTAAGGATGAGCCACTAAGGTAATGAGGCAATATACGCCCGCCAACACTTTCTAAGCTGCCTCAGTTAGCAGGCCTCAGTTGGCTTGCTGAGACTCGGCAGACAGGATGCCGTTCAAACGCTGGCAGCAAATCAGAGACGAGCATCAGCAATATTTCTGGAAACTTGTAGGGAAATCCCGCGCTCAGACGAAGGAGACGTCCATCAGACAGCCCACTCACTTCCAGAAAAAACCCCATGTAGTAATCGCAGAGAGAGAGAGAGAGGCAGAGAGAGGAGAGATTATTGGATTGAAAAGAAGAGAAAAGCACAGGATAGTAACTCTCTCTCGTCGAGGAAGACACCTCAACCGTCCTTCGCGGGGGATGGGCAACGGGTATGAAAGTAAAGAAAAAAAAAGGGAATGTTTAAATAACAATGAGAGAAAGGGGGTACGGGCGAAAGGACCATACTAGACAGGCCACGGGGACACATCAAACGCGACACGCGGGAACCCACAGGCTGCTTCGTTAAAACCGCCTGGCCGTCCCCGTGTCCTCGATGAAAGTGAGTAGGGTGGAAAGAACGGAGCGGCGACGTTCAGTATAATACAGTACAGTATAGCAAGGGGCGAGAAAGGGGGGGTGAGGGTGAGGAGGAATAACGTGAGGGGAAGAGGAAAAGGAGGAGGAAGATGACGTCACAACCGGACATTGCCCGCCAAACCAATTTTGACTAAAATAGACATTTAACTTGATAACCAAGGCATACCTCGTTGTCATAGCATGCGATGAAAACGTAGATATAACACAAAGATAACCACGAACGCGCTGCAATATCCGAAGTCACCTACCAAGCGAAGTGGTAGGCTATCGAACCCGGGCCCACAATGTGCCAAGCAAGCCCGCTACCGCTATAGGCTACGGCGGCTCCTCCTATAAGGCAAATATATAATAAACATAGTTCACCAGCGGTTGTGATGATGGTTTTTGTGTAATATCATTTGGGCGTGCAGTGTGTGTTAAGTGCTGTCAGAGCGACATTATAACGATACATATGTTACTTGGCACGCTGTTGTCCAACTTTGCTAGATTTTTAGGAATGCTCCAACGAACGACGCTCATGATACGCAGATCAGCGCACCATATCCTGCATTCCTCTTGGATAAAACAGATCTGTGCTATGCACTAACGCGAGTACCAGTGCTACGCCCTAACATGAGCTGCCATTTAGTCGCCATGGTTCTGTCGAGTTCCCTTAGAGCATACGCGTACGCCTACTCATGCCCTTTGCAGAAAGACGTTCATCCTACTCCTAATACTACGCTGAATGTTGCGCGATTCGTCACAGGCAATTTCTTCGCTGACTGCTCCGCATGAAACCGATTCCCACAGTGCGTCGGATCTCCACCTCTTCTTCTTTTTTTTTTTTTTTTACGTACCTGCTTTCACCGCTTAGGCCTGTCACTTCAATTTCAATTTCCTTCTATACTACACTGCCCCGAAATAACTGTTCTCTGCCGCCTATGGCTTAGTATGTCGTTTACAAACCGATTTGCTTGTCGTATCCGAATGGCAGACCTTTGACTACTGTGGCAAAGTGTAAAGCATCGCACACCTGCTGTGTCAATGTCCTCGCTACAGTTCAGAGAGGCACACTCTCGCGAAAATTTGCTCGTTTCGACGACCACCCACTGTCCGAAGAATCCCTCTTGGAATGCCGGAAGAATTGAACCTCAACTCAGACAGCCGCAAAGGCGCTGCTGAACTTTCTACTAGCAACCGGCTTCATAGAACGGCTATGACACTACAGTGTCTGTGTGTGTGCCGAGTGGCTACCTAAGTCTCTCTCTCTCTCTCTCTCTCATTATTTCCTTCTAAATTGTATGTTTTCCCTTACCCTTTCACTAGTGAAGGTTAGCAAACTGAATTCTCTTCTAGCTAAGCTCCCTGCTTTCAGCAATCTCTCTCTCTCTCTTCACTTGGCATAGGATTGTAATAAGGACACTTGTACACACAATTTAATTTGACAGCATCACAAACGCGCCGTTTCGTATCGACTTCGACAAGTGCGTTGGGTATTTGTAATTTTTCCTGACAAAATTTGTGGCGGGTTTCGTCCACTGCCATGAACACGCGCTCGTTTATGCAAGACATTTGCCTCGTGGACCATGTACGGGCGCTCGTAATAACGCAAATTAGATGAGAGATAAGCAAATATCGATAGTGCACTATGAAGCTTTTGTGGATGTTGTGGTCCAGCGAGCCAGATATCAGAGGATATAGTTCGTTGTTCGTCTTTGTGTAGCTCCGTAAAAAACGAAGGCGGAAGACAGTAAGAACGATAAGAGGGGGGAACATCAATAACCTTACTTTGCACGATCAGCAGTGCCTGATGACGCAGAATGTGCGCTATCTTTGGTTTGGAAAGTTTGTACCGTCAGAGACAGAGGCAAAGTAGTGCGACGTGGACGGTCAAGAAACAAGTAAAGCAGCGGAGGGGAAGATGCTGGTTGACCGCAAATCGATTGACTCCCAGCTCCAAGAAAGGAAGTAAGAAAAGGCTAGGGGAGAGAGAGGGGGGGGGGAGAGGCATAGAAATCCATTGTGCACAAGCTGAAAGGAAACGGTTGCGTGACTTTGAGCTCCCGCCCAGTTTGACCTTTGGAGGCCTGCTTGAGGGCGACCGGGAAGTGGGGACCCGAGGTGCTCGACTGCCTTCTCGGCGGCCATGTTCCACGACGAGGCGCCGACCAAGACTCCTCCGGCGACTGATTAAAGCCGCTGTCCGATACTTTAATTGAACCGCCGCGACACTTCTGGCATAAAAAAAAAATCGAGATACGAAGGAGCAGCAAAAGCACGGCACCCGAGTGGAAGGAAACGCGCTGGCAGCCTTAATTAATGGCCTCGAGGAGAGCTCTGATGGACGAGAGAGAGAGAGTGAGGGAAAAACTTAGAGGAAAAAAAAATAACAAGGCCGACCCGCCCTGTCATTTGGGCGGCATGTCAGGAACGTGTCCGGGAACATGGCGCCGATAGCACACCTCTGCGAGTTGCATCTGTCGCGTGGCCGACTTCCCTCGACAGTGCGCAGTCTGGAAATGTCTGGAATGCCGCGCGCCGGGGCTAGCTAACCAGAAATATTGACAGCCGATTGAAGTTGCCCCACTGGCAGGCTGCTCGGCTGTCTGTTCTCACCATTTTTTTTTTATCGCCTTCGCTTTTGTTTTGCGGTGTGACAAGACCGCCCTTTCCTCCCTTGAGGTTTCCTTCGCCTGCCACGTATACGGCCGAGCACCGACAGGCCCTCGACTTGGTCGAGGCACCGGAGACGCGAAGGGCGAGCGAGTGTTGCCGCAGCGTAATCGCGAGTGCGACGCCGATCCAGAATAAGAGGGTGACGTGTGCCTCTCGAAGCGCAACTTCTGATGGCGAAAGTGTGTTTCTCCAGTTAACGTCGCCGCCCGTTTTCTGCTCCTCTATGGACATTTTGCGCTTTGTTTGGCGATGCCGACGGCGGCGGGACCGCGCGCCGTCACCAGACGTCGAGCGAGCCTCGGAGATTTCGCGAGGCTTTTGGCTGGGGCGCGTTTGCGAAGCGATTGCGCGCCGGCTGCCAACGAGACGGAAAAAAGGGGAGGAAGCCTTGCGACTCTGGCCAGGTGGAATCGCGGGGCTCGAGTGGCGCGTCCGGGCGCTTGCAAATGGGATTTCGGCGACGCGTCCGCACGAGTGGGGCCTTCGGCGGGATTAGCCACGATGCCGGCCGAACGACAACGGGAAGCTCTCAGCCGGAATTAGCCATCGTTTCCTCCTATGGCTCATCCAATTTGGGAGCCTGCGGGAAGAGCGAGGGGAAGAAAAACGCTGCGCCACGCAACAAATGAAAAACATGCAAATGCCATCAGCCGCTCTTATTACTCTTATTTCGCTCGCGCATCACGAGAAGGGCCCCCCGCGCAGTTCCCTCAACGGCCTACGTTTTTTTGAGGCTGTGCTGAATTTCCGTTGCCTTGGCATTAGCTAACAACTTGCTTGCTCGGGGACCATACCGGCGTTAAATCTGTTTTTATACCAGCCGAGCGTGACGAAAGACAAATTGTAAACTTGATTTCAGGCTGCTCGAGTGAGGGCCGCTATATAGAATAACCCCACGAAGGGACAGCGGTATGGCGCCACTCTTCACCTTTGTTTTACGACGTGAGCGCTTTCGATTCGGCCGCAGAGTTTAAGTAAGATACACGACGTGCAGTCTACGCTGCCCCGCGTCATTCTGTGGAAATACTGCGAATGCGTCAGGGCGATACAAGAGGGGATGGTGCGTGCCTGCGCTCGCGCGCAAAAGCGAGACAAGGAAATTGTAATGCCCTGAATTCCGGGGGCTTCGAAATCCGCACAAAAGAATAATAAGAAAGAAAGAAAAGAAAAGAGGGCCTCGCGGTCTTTCCTGCCGTGACTTGACACGCAGCAAGAGTTTTTGCTCGCTGGACTTTTACTACGTAATAAGAAGAATCTAACGCGCGCGCCTTGAAGTGAAAGTAAAAAAGAGCGGGAAGTAAATACGCGAAAGAATATAAGCGAGCGTGCAAACTGCGAAACAGTCTACCCTTATTGCGTTTGCGCCACCAAATGGCAGCGTTTGATTTCTTCCTTCTTTTTTTCGTTTAATACATTTGAGCGAATTCTTGGTTTCGTTTAAACTCTCTAGTTCTTCATCCTTCTCCACTTTCTGCTCCGAACGGGGAGAGACCTGAAAATTTGATGATTATGCAGGTGGACGCGTGGGTTATTGATATTAAATTCCTTCGCGAGGTACGTGCGCAGCGTGGCGGCCGTGTGCTACCTTCGACATTTTTTGTCTTTTTTTTTTGCGCAGTGAACGTCGTTTCGTGAGCTATACCCCCCACCCCAATATACGCTCCAGTTTTTTGGCGCTCGCAGGACACCCGCCTTTCCGTTTACGTGCGGAACGTGCGCAGTCAGTTTTCGTTTATCGAGTAAAAGAGTTTGCATAGCTGAAGGAGTGCCATCTATGAGCTGCAAGTGGAAATATTTGGAGGCACAAGTCCTGTTGGCAGCTTGGCAACGAGCCGCACATGCTCGGGTCAACCCTTTCTCGCCAAGGCCCATGAGGCTCGTAAGCAAAAAGCCCTCTCCTTATTTGCGCAATAATCCATTCGCTATTCGCTGATTAGCACCACTGTTCTACAATAAGATGTGAAATACTACTCTCAACGCGCTTTAAAATTTTCACCCAATTTAGCGCGCTGATTAGACGCTGGATGCATAGAGTTCCCGTTCATATAAGAAAACCGCACCACTAATTATGTATGAGAAAAAATGTAATGAAAATGCAAATTATGCTCCTAAGCTTTCAGCGTGCTCTGGTAAGAGAAGTTTAAAGGAAAATTCGGAAAGAAATTGCTTTTGGCAGTATACGGAGCTCTTAGCATAGAAGAGGTTATTAAAAAAATTGTGGTTTTAGAAGGCGACACGGCGATATCATTACTCCATGTTGTTGACGACCGCATTTTGGGGTTCCATAACGTGAACCTGAACGAGTACGTGAACCTGAATGTGGCCTCTGCGTTTTCATTTACGCCTTGTGCGGTCGCAAAATACAAGAGTCGTGGCTGATGGGAAGAAAAACAAACTTATGGTAGTAATGCGCGAAGTAAACTTGAAACAATTGGCCTGAATATTAAGACAACTGTAGGGTCAAATATGCTGGTGGTCATAACCATTGCGAATGCCATTCACTGTCTTTGAAATAAGAACGCCTTTTTTTGGTATTACATATGCGAAAGGAGACCGTACGCGTAAATAACAACTTAAGGAGAGCCATGCAACACTTTTTGAACATAGTCTGAAAACGGTGGCAGCCAGTCGTGCAGGCTCCCCTGAAAACCTCGGCCAAATATTCGCGCGCTGCACGCAAGGGACCTTGCAATTACGTTCCAAATGTAGCTGGAAATCGCCTGCCATCCTTTCAACAAATGATGTCACAGAGAACACCGACAACGTCACTTCGTTGCTCTGAAAGGAAGATAACACACTTTTTCTTTATTCGTTGAACTCAAAATGAACAGCCCCGCCATGGTGGTGTAGTGGCTATGCCATTCGGCTGTTGATCCGAAGGTCGTGGGATCGAGTCCCGGCCGCGGCGGCTGCATTTCGATGGAGGCGAAATGTTGAGGCCCGTGTGCTGTGCGATGTCAGTGCACGTTAAAGAACCCCAAAGTGGTCGAAATTTCCGAAGCCCTCCACTACGGCGTCTCTCATAATCATAAGTGGTTTTGGGACGTAAAACCCCAGAAATCAATCAATCTCAGAATGAACAAATAGACAATTTTTGTGGATGCTTCCGCGTTCATGAAATGCCTAACGCTAGTTCTGCTTCAAGAGACGGATTCAGTGGTCCTTGTGACGTCATACGCTGAAATAAGTGCAGGCTATTTCGAGCGGTATTTGAAACCAAGTGGCGAATTCCTTTATGCGTCCACCGCGCTAATATTTGGCTCACGTGTTCATAGAAGCCTGCTCGACTGTTCGGCGCCGTTTTCGGACTACGTTAAAAAAGTGCGGCAGCGCCCCTTTAAAGGTCATTGATCTAAGCAGCGCCTCTGTTGTCGTTCATCGTAAAGCCTTCTGGACGCTGTTGTTTTGCGCATATTACTGCACTAGACTCTCTGCTACATGATTTGAAATGTCGTAACATTATAGTACTACGCTAATGAGCAAACAGGACTGTGTTTCCTATCCACTACAGATCAAAGATAAACAGTATAAAGCGAAATCTCTGATACAGGGCGAGTAAAATGATATTCACGAGGAAGCAATAAAAATGCAGCGAAGACCCGGCTAATACGGAATCCAACTCGCTCCAAAGGCTTCGTCATGAATCACTCGATGTTTCTTCGTCATTGTTCTTGTTGTTGCCATTATTGGACCTGCGTCCGCTGTGTTCCGACGAAGCTCGGAGCTTTCCTTCCAGTATTCTTGTACTTTTGTATCTGCACTAGTTATACCAGCGCGTGCGTTATCTGGGCGACATCTTCGACATGAACACATTTGCTCATTGAACAGCCGTTCTATGATATGTTGACTCTTTCCTATACTGATGAGCCACCGTACCATATTATTCGAGGCCCATTGTGACACAGCAATAAGCATAACTCTGCCTCCTCTACGTTATTTCTTATTGATATATCTTCTTTTGTGTTCGTAAATAAATGTACATGCTTCTAAATAGTAAGCTAGCGCTTCTTCCGTGCCCCAGATTCGCGGCAGTGTTGCATACACGCTGCACAAAACATGTTTGCGAGAGACGTTGTTTTCTCATTAATCTTTAATGAAGTGCTAGAACTGAAACCTTAGCTACTTGGTACAGATTCATTTGTTTAGCTTGTGCAACGCTCACAAGGACAAGTCTAAGGAAAAAAAAAACACAGAAGATGCGATTACTCGCCACTCGCAACTGTCTTGCAAATGCGAAGCATTTCTTGCGAACTTAGGCAAATTTGACCGTGTATATTTATCTACCTGCCTACGTCTCAGTGCACTCCTGATTGATTGATCTCTGGGATTTAATCTCCCAAACTTACGATCTGATTATGGGAGATGGCGCAATGGAGGGCTCCGGAAATTTCGACCACCTGGAGTTCTTTAACGTGCACTGACATCGCACGCTACAGGGGCCTCAATATTTCGCCTTCATTGAAATGCATCCGCCGCGGCCGAGATTCGATCCCGCGACCTTCGGATCAGTAGCCGAGTGCCACAGCCACTAGGCCATCGTGGCTTAGAGGCTATGACGAGTGTGAGGAGCGAGCAGCGCTCTGCGGTGACTTTTGCCTAGATGCTGACGTCAAAGCGCCTCTGTCGACATCTGCGAACATTGGAGGCTTTGTACGCTTATGCAAATGTCACGCGCGCAGACGCCAAGTTGGCGCCTTATCTATAAAGTGCTGGAATCGTTTGAGTTTCGTCGTGACATAATTAGGTTTCCTCGTACCGGATTACAGTTTGAGATATCGTGTGTATAGGCGTTAGTGAAGTCGCAGTTTACAATTTTATCACGAAAGTGTTTTATGCCGGTGTCCACCACGACCTCATACGTCACTACCGTAACGGATATGATGCAGTAAAGTAAACATGTAAGAAAAAGGAAGAACACTCAGAAAAATTCCTGTTGATGCTCTGGGAATCGAGCTCGCAGCGCCCCGCGTCACGACGAAAGGTGCCCGGCGCGCTACCACTGCGCTGACGCCGCACATGCTCGATGCTGTACAAACTCGCCTCATATTCCTTCTTCGACACTCTTTTTTTTTGGCTCAGCGCGCGCGCACCCAGCACTGGCAGGCAGGCAGGCAGGAACAGAACTTTATTTAGGTCCTGAGAAACTGCGACTGGACGTCCCATTTTAGGGGGAGCCTGTAGCAGTTGCGGGCAGCTCCGACGCACATTGCCTGGAACGGTGCCGCCATCCAGGAGATGCAAAGTGAATCACTGCAGCTTTACTTTGGAACGCGCCTGGAATGGCGGCACCATTTCAGGCGCGTTCCGAAGTTCGCCTCGATGAACGCGTGCCGAGCCGCGCGCATAGCCGCGTTCGTACTACGAGCGCACATGCGCCGATAGCGCACTGGTAGGCACCGGTCACCTGTCTTCGTGGGTGGCGTATCCGCGCCGACAGTTCTTCGATTGAGATGGCAACAAGAAAACTGCTGCGTTGGGTGCCAGAGCACGACAACGACGTTGACGGGTTAATGTGGCGCAAGTAAATATCACTGATACCTTTGTCGCGCGGCATTCACTATAGACTGTGCCGAGTTATTAGGTAAACTACTTTAGTTACCACGAAGGGTAGGCCCTTGATGTTATGGTATCGATGTGTGAACGTGGGTTTGTCCACGTCAAACGTTGCCGTACCAGCGAAACACCGATGACAATGGGCAAGTTCACCTCGATACAACAATAAACATTGAACTGCTTATGCGAAGAGATATTTTACTTTCGTGTTATACCGATTCCTTTGACAAAGGGATCAGCCGCGTTTTTTTTTCTTTTTTGACGGATTTTAGTTTGCAAAATTGAATTCCGCTCGCTGAAGTACCTGCGCCATGGCGGAGAGCTTGAGTGGTGGGCTCCGGATTGCTACAGCGGTAGCAGTAGCTCGAGATGATTATGTGCGCTTAAGCCGACGCTGACACCGTATTTTCTACAGTACGAGCTCCTTAACGTTATCGAGTTAAAAGAGTGAAGAAGCGAGCTGACAAGTGCAGCCGAGCGGGGCGCAGCGCCTGCCTACTCTTTCAGGGGGAGGAAATAGAAGTGAGGACATGAGAAGAGAGTGACCAAATAAGTAAAGAGGATGAGAATACGAGTACACGCATATAAAAGAAATCAGGAAACAAACAAACACAGAAGATTGGGTATAAGCGGGAGGTCAATACCGTACTGTCCAGAAGGCTTAAGAGGGCGCGATGGGCATTTCAACAATGAATTTCAAACCGACGCAGATGATCCCATAGGAATCACGTATAGTTTCGTGGATAAAATAGTCGCATTCATAGTACTGACGCCCGTTGCGGGTAATGCTTTCATACCTTTAACATGGCGTTAGAAGGCTGCCTTGGTAGAATGTGGCATCTGGCCGCCGCTCTCCGCACAAAATGTATAGTGGACAAAAGGCGCCCCTTGCACTCGGTCCGTTAAACCATTGTCTCTTGTACTAGATTGCCTTGCGGGAATTCTAGGAACATAAAGTCACCATTGAGGTCAAATTGGAAGGGCTTTACAAGAAAAATGGTCTTGTGTAATAGAATTAAACTGCATTAGAACTGAAAATTGAGCTAGTTCGTACGGACTCATGCTTCAGTTTGTGCTTGCACTCACCAGGACAAGTATAAACATAAGACAGAGAGAGACGAGAAATGAGAAAGGAAAGGCATGGAGGTTAACCTGTCTGATGAAGCCATTTGACCTTCCTGCACTGGGGAAGAGCGAAGGAAGCGGACGTAAAGTTTAAGAAGAGAGAGATCACTGCAGTGCCGCTGGCGTTGTGTGTGGTCCGTGTTCAAAGGTCAATTGGTCCATTTAGAGTTCAAAAATTGCAGCAGCGCTTTCATTCCTTGTAGTAGCTGAGATGCGCAGTGGTCCTAAGAACTTGATGACCGTGAAATCGTTCTCGTTTAGCTGGTGTAGTGCCGTGCGGAGTTTAATTCTTTCATCTTCGAAATACGGCAGTGACGCACGACGTGCACATCGGTCTCCTCTGGAGCGCAGCCGCTACACTGGGCGCCATCAGCCATTTCTATTTTCAAGGAACAAGCGTTAACACATGTGCCACCAGTCGTAAATAACACAACGCTGTCTCTTCAGATCGGCTAAGGCCCGGTAGCAGCCGCATTTGCAGTCGAGGGTCCTGAGAATGCAAGCGACGATGCGTCAAGGTGCCCCGCCACGGTGGTCTAGTGGCTATGGCATTCGGCTGCTGATCCGAGGGTCGCGGGATCGAATCCCGGCTGCGGCGACTGCATTTCGATGGAGGCGAAATGTTGAGGCCCGTGTGCTTTGCGATGTCAGTGTGCGTTAAAAAACCCCAGGTGGTCGAAATTTCCGGAGACTTCCACTACGGCGTCTCTCATATAATCACAGCTGGTTTTGGGACGTTAAACCCCACAAATCACTCAATCAATCAATCGATGAGTGAAATCAGATGTGCGCCTCTTTTGAATTGTCAGGCTCAGTGCTGACTTGCGAGGCAACTCATGCCCTGCATTTCTTGCTTAGCTTTGTCCTCCTCCTTGTGAGCACTGTGCAACGTGAACATTAATGATGATTTACATTAATAATTACATTGTTTCAACATCGAGGACCTAAACGAGCGTTTCAATAAAAATAGCATCTTCTTATTGAGGTTGTACACATGATTATGTAATTGGAATCGATGCAGTAACAAATGAGGCACTACAGAAAATACTGCAAACTGCGGTCTGACTGAAAGCATTCCCCATTAACGCAGTCACATCCACGAAAGAGATTATCCAGCATCGTGTCGCTGCAATTAATGATTCTCTAGCATTTAGACAAAAAAAAAAAACCTTCGAGGGAGACTACGGATCGATAATGCTCGTAATTGAACTATGGTCATTGTTGCTGTAGCCGCGCGTGTGGTCTCCGCATTGCTTCGCGAATATGCGGGGCCCTTTCCGTAATAGGCCGTAAATGACGCGTATGTCTCTTGCGCGTCACTGAAGTGCTCGCTCGTTAGGTGAGTGTGTTTCATCATCAGGCTTACGTACATCAGAACACATCAGAGCCAGAGCCAGCAGTAGACTGCTCGTCATAGCCAGTGCGCCAGACGGACCATCCATTATGTGATTTACCCAGCGCGATTTACATATATATATATATATATAATATATATATATATATATATATATATATACATATATATATATATATTTCAGTGTTGGTTGTCCCCGTGCGAGTGATACATTCTTGTATACGTTGTTTAATGACCCTTTTCATCAGGTTTTGAGTGGTAGCACAAACATCCTGTTTTTTTTTTTCCCACTACCCCACCACGGTGGGTCTAGTGGATATGGCACTCGGCTGTTGATCCCAAGGTCGCGGGATGGAATCCCGGCCGCGGTGGCTGCATTTCGATGGAGGCGAAATGTTGAGGCCCGTGTGCTGTGCGATGTCAGTGCGCGTTAAAGAACCCCAGGTGGTTGAAATTTCCGGAGCCCTCCACTACGGCGTCTTTCATAATCAGTTCGTGGTTTTGAGACGCAGAACCCAATCAATCAATAAAGCAATCAATCAATCAACCAATCAATCAATCAATCAGTCAGTCAATCAATCAATGGTTTTTCACGCCCTCGACTGCTCAAGAAACCAGAAGTTATCAGCAAGGCAATCCGCGATGTCAACGCATACATTTTCGCCGTTAGCTTTCGCTGGAAAGCTGACGTCAGTTTAGGCAGATATCGGAACTCGGACAGCGGGCCGTTTGTGGCGCGATGCGAATCGATGCGACCCCTGCCAAATATGAAACGGACGACACGACAGTGACGGAGTTGGGGCCGACCCAGCCTCGCTGTCCTTGAAAGGGAACCCCGAGGACGACGTAGAGCACGAGAGCTTTATTTTATCCGCTGAAAGTATCGACTGCCGCCGATCGAAGTGCATACGTGAGGCGAGACAAATTGTTTCCGTCAGGCTATGCTCTGGCCGCTTTGTTCGGCCCGATTGCGCAGTCGGGCGCTTGCACGATGACCCGGTACACCCCCAGCGTTACCCGTGTGTTCGCCTATTGAGCATACTGAATGCACGAAACATCCCGATGCTAGCCGCCTCTTTTCATTTTGACTGGCAAAGCCATTATAGAATCGGCAAGCGCGCGATAGTTATGCGTGGGTGGTGTCCGTATGCAAACCGAAAAAGTTTTAAAGAAAAGCAGTGTAGTTTTGCCTGGAAGCAGGAATATTGATAACGACATTAGACGAATACACCAAATGATGTTCGTAGTTTATAGGCGGCCGAAATAGCAGTAGCTACGCGTTCACTAGCAAAACAGCTGCTGTGTTAAGCATGCAGAGGCCAAACATGACAAGGTTTCATTCGATAGCTGTGCGCACGCAGTGTTACAAAGCCGGCGTTGTGACAAACGCTGACAATGAGCCGCGAGTCCATTGTCTCTTGGCTCAGTTCACAATTTCAGTTGTGCCGCCTATAAAACACTCATATTACACGATTTCCAGCAATATGCGGTGCTAGAAGACAGCAATCACGAAGCCATCCGTGGTATGGGCTCGCTCTTGCCTGTACTAGAAGCCGCCATCGACTACGTTCAGTATACGGCGAACGGGCCATGTACTCAGCCATACCGACAGACAGCTGTAACTCTATAGTCGAGCTGGATGAATAGACGCGCGCTCGGCCACAGAATCCGGAAGACAGGCTACACGGTAAAATTGTGTGCATGAAAACACTTTTCTCGGTTGGCGCTCGCTTGCCCGCGTTATAGGGAGTGCGCATTCTTCACACTTGGACTGGAACAGAACAGTCACGGTAACGGTAGAGGCAATAGGTAGCCTTGATATAATTACTATACGAATGAAATCCAAACGATATCGAGTTCCTCGATTCATGAAATACATTTTCTTTAGTTGGAAATAATCATTTCAACTGCTGTAGCTATACCATAGCAGTGACATTAATGTTCTCTAGTCGCTCAGCGAAAACTATGTCTGTGGACATTCCGAACACTGTCGTGTCACTTAACTTTCCAGTACCAGGATCTGCATGATAATATGAGCTATCAGGTATAGTTCTGTCTTGAGTAGTCAGTTCTTACCCCTCGAGGAAGTCGCAGAGAATCAAGAAAAACTATTTTTGTTGTCGCAACTAGTTGGGAAAAAAATGAACCTGCCCTACTACCTCCTCTGGAATATAGCTCTGCATAATAGCTGAGATACTTCTTATTTCTGTCGCGTGTTTTCGATGTTGGCTGCAATTAGAGCGGCTTCGACCAAACTACAAAGACAAGACAAAATGCATATCACACACGACAACACCACCATTACCGGCTGTTACGCCAGCGGAAAATCCGTTGGCTATCTGGGCATCGGGTAAACATTACTTGTAGCTTTTGTTTTAACCTCATAAGAACGACAGACACAGGTTATTTGGCTGACGGGCCGTTGCGGTGACACGGTGGTTGCGGTGTTCGTCTGCTGACCCTAAAGACGGCTGTGGTCGCATTTCGATGGAGGCAAATTGCTTGACTCCCGTGTACACTGCGTTAAAGAACCCCCGAAGGTTGAAATTTCTCCGGAGCCCCCCACTACAGCGCGTCTCGAAGTCATATTGCGCTTCTGGCACGCAATGCGTCAGTAGTTGTGCGATTGAGTTGTCTTTCGTTCGCGCTCCAGCGACATGATATCGGTGGAAGCAAGGACACACACTAACACAGTTGCCCCTTGCTGTCTTTACTGCTGCAGTTTCCAAAAGAATAGCGTGCCCTTCAGAGTGGGACTCCCGCAGCCTGTCCTTGTCGCTATTGAGAATACGTGGACACGCACACTCCTGTAACTGTGGCGTGATGCTGGGAAGCATACGACAACCGTCTATATAGACACGCTGCTTCTAATGACTGCCGATTGTGTGCATGTATAACCTGGGCAGGAATACTTTTTTTTTCTTTTTTCGCTGATGAATCAAGTCACGAGACACTCTATATGTGATATGTATAATCGATGTACTTGAAAGGTTTCAGCATCACACATTCACAAGAAACAAGACATCGCAGTCCCTAACGTTTGTGCTGCTATTCAACGCCATTTTTACGGTACGATAATAGTAATAATAGGTATGCCCATAGTACATTCACAGTCCCTGTCCTGTTAATAATCTTTGCATCTGCTAGCAGAGAACGTTACTATCTGCGTCCCAGCCAAATGTCGGAAAAGGTGTGGTACACGGACTACCAGTAAGCGGTACAGAAAAATAGTTGTCGGCAATCAATAGTACTCCTATCGAGGTGCTTAAAGTGTAAGTAACGTTAGCGGCATCGCTAATGAAACGCTTGAACGTTAAAGGTACACGTAAAAACTTTTCCCGGACCCCAAGCTACCACCTACCTTCACTTCCTACCCACGCAAACAGTTCAGCGGAACAGTATACCCGCTCGTAGTGAATCATTACTACCTCGCTTCGCATTTGCCAGATGGCCTGCGATCTTTTCCGTGTACCTGATTCAGGCCATGATGAAGGCTATGATACTTCGTGGCGAAGCTAACGTTTCTATACTAGTGAGCTTACGTTTACTGGTGCTTACTATAACTGTCGTCGTCATTATACTAGCTTGCGAGCGCGGCTTCTAAAATGAAGAATACTTGCGCTAGAGTTGTCTTTAAACAAAGTTTTCTTCTCATTCTTAGAGCGTTCTTTGTTCCTCGAGACATTATTAAAGGAAGTGCAGACCCATGCTTTGTTCGTGCGCAGTATAACGCAAAGGCGAGTCGTTTACCCTTCGCTTGCCTAACAGGAAGCCTAGGCTGAAGAGTGCTCAACTCAGCCAAAATCTTAGGAAGAACACCCTGCGAAGCTCTTCAGCGTGGTATATTTCTCCGAGGAGAAAAGTGAAAACAGAAAACTAAAATAAGGGAAGACATGGGGACCATCAAGATTCTTGACGAAACCGGCTGGAAGAATGGGAAGACCGAGTTTTCGGCTTTCTTCCCGGGAGCGTGTGCGGGATGCACACAGCATTAAAGGGCCGCCCAGCACGCGTCAGCTCCCGTGACGGGGCTCGGTCAAATATGTTTGTCTTTTAGAAGAACCAGCGCTGCAGAACGTTCGGCCAGCATGGGCCGGCAAGCGTGAAAACGCTTTCACCGCTGGACCGCTCCTCTCGCCGTCGTTTCGCGCAGCCTTGTCTCGCCGATGGCTCGCTGATGGCCCGACTAGCGGTCCGGAAAGTGACGTGGTCACCACGCGAACCCGTCACTCCCGTGCTAGTTCTTCATGGGAGCGAGCGCACGCTGCATCCTTCCACGCCGCCTTCGACCCGCCGCGCCGATTCATCACAGTCAACAGCATGCAACCACGACTAGTAGGGTACCATCCATTAATATGTTTTTTTTTTAAACTTGATTGTCAAGGAAGGTCGTTCGGCGCTGAGCCAGACTACGCAACTGCGGCTCATCGACTTGTATTCGTCGGCTCGTTCCATGCTTGCCGGGCGACACTTGAGCACGTAGCAGCCGTCAGCGTTCAGTACCACGCCTGCCTTTGAAATTCCCTGCAGTTGACTGTATACATGCGCACGAACTGTTTCCCGATTGAGTTCTGGGGTTTAACGTCCCGAAACCACGATGTGATTACGAGAGACGCCGTAGTAAAGGGCTTCGGAAATTTCCACATTCTGGGGTTCTTTAACGTGCACTGACATCGTACAATACACGGGCGTCAACATTTCGCCTCCATCGAAATGCAGCCGCTGCGGCCGGGATTTGATCTCGTGACCTTCGGATTCGCACCAGAGTGTCATAGCCATTAGAGCACCGCGGTGGGGCATGAATTGTACCTCCGACCGAACACATTGAAAGGGCACAAATGCATCGGCTCTTCTTGAAGCGCTGCACTTTATATTAAATTTTCACAGTGATAACAAGTTATAAAGTTCTCTCTTGCATTTTCCATTCTCAACGAAGCAGTAAAAGTCAGTCTGAGAAAAAGGGGCGGAAGCAAACTTCTAAAGCCCTTGAAGCCCCTTAAACCTGTAAATCAGGTACCTACATCCACACTGCGATAACGAACGTCTCGTCATTGGAGGGGACAGAAGATTTTAGAACACTTTTTGTGAGTTGAAGGCTATCGTTCTCTGAAAATACAGAGTTCTTAAGCAATTTGTCTCCGCTTTTGCGTATCTGTCGTCTGCCTTTCTGGCCGTCTAATGAGGAAAATTCCCAAAAGGTTAGCGTCTCGCGGTTTTGAGCACGAAAAAAATCGAGAAGCGGAGTCTGCGTTACGGGTATTTTATTACATGGCTTAACAAAGCTTTCTGTTAAAGTATAATCAACTCCTTTATCAAAGCGAAGCTGTAAACTCGTCGGTTTGCTGCTCTCACGCTTCTTTTTATATTGTTCCGATAAAACCTACTGAACTTCAGAACCTCATTTTGTCGGCACTCGGCAACTGGCATTTCTACTCTAATACGGCAAGTTTCGTACAATTAGAATTCGCTATTCCGGCACTTGAAATGGGGTCCCGAGACTAACGTAAAAAATAGTAGCACAATTCATTCGAGTTCCTACTTGGCCGAACTGCGCACCACCTCATTCGAACTGGCACAAAAGAGGCGCCCAAACGAACTTTTCTCACACGCACACGAGTTCTTTTCCGCGCCACACACGTCGAACGTTCGAAGACTGCGAGGTCACGCGCAGCTGTCGCTACGGGAGGCAAGAAATTAAAATGTTGCCGAGCACGGTGCCACACTGCGTTAACTTTCTTCATCCGAATTCGCGCACAAGCGCAAGTAGCATCAGCAACGGGGCCTCATTCGTCGCCATCCTTGAAGCGTTCGTTTTTAGCGAGGGTGCGCTGCTATCGCCTCGCGACGAAAAGTGTTTGCTTATCTACGTCGCTAATGAGCTGCGACCGTGGAAGATCTCGGCGCGCTGGAAGGCAGAACGGGGCTTTTTGCTTCGCGGACCAATCAATTCTCTCCCTCGGCGGCCACGAGCGGCGGGGGCGTATTCTAATTGTGCTGATTGGAGTCGATCTGCGAGGTCCTCCCGACCGCTCAGCGGCGTAGCAGTCTGGAGCAAAGCGGTCCGATATTTCCGTGCGAACGCATTTGCCGGCCGGATTAATCGGAATCCCGCTGCCGCCACGCCAGCCTCAGTTCGCCGGACAAAACTCAGTATCGCCACCAGAGAGCGCCGTTCGCCTGTCTGAGGATCTTTCATTTAAATGCAAATGGGTGGCGGGCCGACTGGTCCTAAGTAGCGCAGCCCTACATTGGACTGCGTCGCAGTGCACCACGTCTCTCTTAAACCTGCGCTGCCGACATGACGAACACAGACTGTTCCATTTGTGTTTGTGTGTGTGTGCTTCTCTTGTAATTATGAGGATTTCTGCCAATATTTAGTTCACGCTGGACGCAAGAGCTTCATTTTTTTTTACATTTCATCAGAAATGTGAACCAATACCTACGTACTCGTCTCGGTGCGTCTTGGTGCGTGTGGTAGTCGGTGAACATGCGTACGCGTCGTGTTTCCTTCCACTATGGTTTCACACTTGGCACACTTTCACACTCAGTACGCCTATTGTCTTTTTGCTCATTAAGTTGTTTCTAACAAATAAAGAACGAGCCCTTGACCCCTTCCCTTTCGTCAGTACGCCTAAGTAACTTTCCACTGATGTTATCAAAGCGTCGAGTTGGTGCCAGCTTCAGGTTCCGCAACAGAGGAAATGTTGCTGGCGTACAGCGTGACGTGCACTGTTTCCTTTCGTATGCCCGCAGCCCCTTTTTGCTTCGATGTCGTGAATAAATTGTTTGTCTTTCTGATGGACTTGGTAGACGACTTGTAAGAGGCTTCTGTGTGAAGAAGGCTCCCGTAACGGGAGCCGAAACGTCTCTTTTCTTTTAAAGATATTTTTTGACATCTGGTCGGCGTCTGCCTTTACCTTGGAACATGCGTATTCCCCGACCAGACGAGTTTTCGTCGGAATCTTGATTTCAATACCCTAAGGACTCGAGAATGTTCAAGTTCTCAAGGCTTGTCGGGACGCTCAGGAAAAGGAAACTTGCAATTAAGCGGAACGGGCACAAAGAAATCTTAGTAACATGCGCGTTTTTACTGTGTCCCGTGTTACTGTGCTTCGTTCGTGTCTGTCCCGTTTGTGCGCTGTTTTACATGATGCATTGAAGATATTGTATGTTATTTTTTATTCTCCGTATAAAAGCTCGAAAATAAAGAGTAAAGCTGTTGACTAACCGCGGTGAGTCAGGTTCATAGAACGCATGTATTGTAAAACATGTATTGTGCCTCACCGCGTCTCTCTGTCTCTCTTTAGTACATTCCCCCTCTCCTTCAACCTCCCCCCCCCCCCCCCCCTTTTCAAAGAAGTGCTGGGTGAGAAGCCTGGGGTATGGCTTTGCTTGCTCATATTTCACTCAAAAAGTTTTATGGCTTAAGAAGGCTGTTGTTTTTATTGGAAAGTAATAAAGCAATTCCATTTTAGTCTTTAAGATTCTAGGAAGGTCATCTTTTTTTCACCTTAACTTTTAAATCTGGATTTATTCCGGACCCTCCGCCACTGGAACAAAATCCCGAAATTTTTGCTCGAACCTGACAAAAACACACAAAATCGATCCATCAGGGCAAAGAGCACCGCTTCTTAAGTCCCGTTCTGAGTCTCGGAGCGAATAAGCGTATCTTCTTCTATCGAGCCCCTTTTTTTTTCTGTCAGTTTTACGTTATCTCGATGGGAGTGGGCTCCTGGGTTATTAATACGACCCGTGCCAGATGAATCCTCCGCGCACGGTCGATTCCTCGCCGCGGGAAACGAAGAAAAGAAAAAAATCAAAAAGAGCACCTGCCGCGCGCTAATTGTAATCCCGTTATCAGACGCTAAAACTCGGTCTTAGGTCCAGAGGGAGAACGCGCTGGAGGACAAGGAAGACGGGCTCGGTGTGTAATGGTCCCATCAACTTCTAATGACCCGCTGTCGGGCGCAGAGATGCGCGTCGCCTCGACACGCTGCTCTCCCGATCCGGTGTCTCTCTGACCGCACCCCGCGGCGCCGCGAACTCGAAACGGAGCACCGCCGCGGCGCCACGTTTCGATTATCTCGCACGCGCCCGCTAGGTCGACTGCGTCATGCCGCTGAGATTACCCCGGGGCATTCTTCGGTACGTGCAATTGGAAAGAAATTATGTCTCGGCCGCGTTGCGGGCCGCCCGCCTATTTGTCTCCTCTGTGCATTTCACCCAGCAGTTCTCCGCAGTTCACCCGTGAGGCCTCCGCCGTGCAACTTTGCGGTGTTGCAGTCGAGCTCGCTTCAGTCGACATCGAACCGTAGTCCCTCTTGATTCCCGCTCGCTACGAATAGAGACGAGGCGGCGTTCGAAAACGACCGTTTCGCGAATTCTCGATGCCGCCGCGCACCTAATGATCTCAGACAGCTCACAAAAGGAAGAACGTTATGCAAGCGCAAGAAAGAATTACCCGCTGATGCTCCGAAAGAAGAACTCGAGTTAAACTTAAAATATGTCTGTTCTATTGTGCTTTGTCTCCCGTACAGAGAGGATAATTTCGAAGCGACTTTATTCTGCAGTCTTATCAGTCGGCAAAAGAAAAAAGGAACGGAAGAAACACGTGCAGCCGCTTGCATTCGCGCCTCCTGTATAGTCAACCAATTTTTCAATGCGGAAAGCTCTCCAGGGGGCAATTTTTGGTAATGTTCGCTGTATCGAAAGACGGAGAATGATACACTTGGCTAGAAGACTGGCGGGCTCCTGCATATATAGAGTTTATTTTTATGTAGCCGCGTCACGGACATGGCACTCTTGGGACCTACGGAAGAAGCAATCAGTGCGCGTCTCGCTTTTTAACTACCGTTTTCTACTCACCTCTTTCATCTTATTTTACTGCTGCTCGTATGTGTATCGTTCTCATATCTTTTGCGTGCTGTTTAAGTTCTCACAATTCCTAAAAATTTATTACGCAAACACGCATTTGCCCCTGAATTATGAACTCACAAAAACCACGTCACTGCATTACAGGCGGGGTCTACAATTACCTGTAGTAGAACTAGGTGCCTCTGAATGGCTGCTTTCCCACTAAATGCCCTATATTTCACTAATGCGCGAAAATTCGTGGCATGTTATTTGCCAATGTTCTCGCTACGGCGCGCAGAGGCTGTCCCTAGCGGTTATGTTGGCTCGCCTTGAAGGCAGGACGATTTCGGGACAGACTGCTTTCGAGTGACGACCTTGACTATCGTCGTACTGGAAGTTCGTAATGGCCTCCTTGAATTTTTTACGTGGGAGTGGCCTCTTTTGGGAGACTATACTACTCCCTTCATTCTTGGCCCACGTCAACTTTCTTGTCTGTACTTTTCTTTCCTTCTTTCCCCGTTTTCCCTAGTGCGCGGTAGCAAAGCAGAAGTTTCAATTCCGGTTAACCTTCCTGTGTATACTTCATTTGTATATCTCTCCTGTCTCTCTCGCTCATGGCCTCGTTTACATCATGTGATGCGCGTGTTTTTCAACAGCAAAGGAACATTACTAATTTGTCCTGAATCAACAGATACGTTCATCTTGAATCTGGTGATGTCTTCCTTGGCCACTTATGTCGGCGAAAAGGATCTATATTCCTGGTAGCTGCTTTCTTCTTAGGCGCCTAAGGAAATGGCAAAGCAGCCTTTACAGGAGCTTCTATTGCCGCATTGTGGAAATTCGGAAACCTTGTGGTTCCTTTTGAATTTATTTCCATTTGTCTGTGTGGGCACGCGTATCGACATACGCACGCACGCTGGCGTGTACAGGCTTAAGGTCACGTGAAAATTCTGTTTCACGACCTATAGGATTATTTTTCTTCCTTGCTTTTTTTATTCACTCGCACAATGCAGTACACTTATACTGCAGATCTGAGTTATAAGCAGTGACAAGTGCAGATTTCACGACGGTGCTGAAAGTAAATAAATAAATAAATAAATAAATAAATAAATAAATAAATAAATAAAAAGGGCGTTTGTACGCCCGGAATTTTTGCGGGTGTTCGCTTCCTTTCACCGTTCGCGCATTGTTTAAATAACCTTTCTCATTTTCGCTTTACGTCGATGTTTGTCTGCAGTGGATAACGGCGTTTCCATGTGGTTGCTATGAAGTGTATGTAAGAGCGTTTTGAGGAATTCTAGCTCCGCCATTAACTCTGCGGTCCTGTCTCAAATGATTATCGGCGTACGTTATAAAAGAAATTGTACGCACCGTGCCTTGAATTAGCCATGCCCCACTCCTCTTATGTAGCGGTTGCATCAAGTGTTTTACGCTGTATTTGCGCTTTTGACGCCACTCGCTGTGTTTTCAGTGCTTTCAGGAGACGCTATGTGCCTTTGCATTTCCCTGTTCATTTCACATTCTCGGTTTTTTTCTTTCTCAGCTTCACTTTTGAGGCAGTGGCTTCTTTACAGTTATTGTTTGCCCGAACGGGTATTACCGGAACGATATGCACTACACTACTAGAGCTTGCAAATTCGGAAATGAAGAAATAAAAACATTGGGACAGCCACGCCCTAGTGGTGTGAATACGGAGGAAATAGCTCAGCTGGCGTCCTCACCATCCTCCATTCCCCCTCCTCAACGTTACTTTCTTTGGCACATCCTTGTTATAATGCAGTATACACGGCTATGCTATCTTTACCCTCTCCCCTCCCTCTTCACCCCCTCCTCATCATCGCTTCTCTTTCCTACCACCTTGCTGTACTTTACTATGCATATACTAACAGCTGCTTGCCCCATACCCGCTTCCTGTGGCGTATAAACTACGCTTTACAAGGGCGACGTAGCGAGCTGTGGAACGGAAAATGGTAGGTGTAACCTTAAGGGACAAGAAGGGGGCAGAGTGGTTTAGGGAACAAACGCAGGTTAGGGACATATTCATAGAAATTGAGAAGAAGAAATGGGCGTGGGCGGGCCATGTAATCCGAAGACAAGACAGCCGTTGGTCATTAAGGTTAACAGAGTGGGTTCCTAGAGAAGGCAAGCGTGGCAGGAGGCAGCAGAAAGTTAGGTGGGCAGATGAGATCAGGAAGTTTGCGGGGATAAAGTGGGCGCACTTAACACTGGACAGGTATAATTGGAGATCTATGGGAGGGCACTTAGCCCTGTAGTGGGCGTAAACAGGCTGGTGATGACAAGGCTATCCCATGATTTACCCTCTCCCCTTCATTCTTTTCCTTTCTTCTCATTATTATATCACTCCTCTTCCCTTTCATTTCCACCCCCTTGCTTACCATACTATGCATAGCCATGCTTTGTTAATAGCCAATTGGGACATACCGGCTTTCCGTGCCGCATACCCGCCTTTATGTAGCAATGGGTTGAGCGCGTGAGCGCAAGAGGAGAAGAAAGGGCGCGGGCAAATGCCGCACAATGGGCATTTCATAGAAGAATCGTACGCACGCTTGTTTCATGACAATGATAGCCTTTGTGCGCTCCATGGCTAAACCAAAAGCCTAAGCAGCCTCCTCCGTTAAAGACAAAATTGAGAAGCACACACTGTTCGCAGCTTCGAGCGGCTCTAATTCAGCAGGACGTTTATTATGCGCCCTTTTTCACTCGTCACCGATTTTCTTTTCTAAAAGCACTGGGCGGTAGTGGCAGTGCTGGAACACTCGTAGTCATAACAAGCTAATGTCAACGCGCTACGCTTCTGTACGCATGGTTTACTACCTACTGTCGACGCAAGCCAGCATGTACCAGTGCTCGCACAAGATAAACGACGAAGTGCGCGAGTCGATTCTTTGTTTTAATGTTTGTGTCGTTACGTATTTTCTTGCGGAGTTGCGTACTTTCTGTTCTCACCTTCTCCCACCGTGCCAGGCGTGTATCTGCCAGAGACGAGCCAGCCGGACGAGCGCGTTCGTTACGACATCCCTGGCGATCGTTTATCTTCTTTCGGGCCTGTCGTCCGCAAAACCCGCGGACAAGCTTGTACGCATTCGGCTTGCGCTGCTGCTTTTGTCTTCGCCGTGGGAGCGCAGAAACATTGCCGGACAATTGTGTGCGACCGAGAAAAGTGGTGCTGCAAAGTTCAGCCCCCGTGTGCCGTCTCTGGGAGAGACACGTGGCCTGACGAACGCTTGTGCGACCTCAGACAAAACGCTAGCACCCTCCCACCCTCTTCCCCCTAGAGATAACTGGGACGTGAACAAAAACGGATGGCTAGGCTACACACTGACCGTGTTTCAAATCTAGGACAGCGAGTCAAACAATCACCATACATATATGTAACGAAAATGAAAAAAAGAATGTGTCAGGAGCTCGCTCATCTGTTCGAAAAAAAAAAACCTAATGATGCCAACAAACAATGAAGCAAAAAAAAAGGCCATAGGGGAAATTCCTGTGATTTTTAAGTGCAATATAGTAATTATTAATTAACTGGCGGGATTGTTCTGATGGTTCGTCACACTTAGCTTGGTCTAAAGCGGCTTACTGACAGGTCGAGAATTACATATCGAATGTTGATTAAGATCCAGCTCGAGATGTCCTCATCAGAACCTGAAGAGATGTTGGAATGATTCACATAAACAAAAGTGTTTCCTTTAAACAAAAGAAAACTCACTATTGTTGCCGATTTCAGCCTCGCAATATCGCTTGGACGGATTCCTTTCGCACTTGCATTTAGCTGTCGCTCTGCATCCTGTTTCGAAACATTCCCCATGCATAAAATCATGCACGAAAGACTCAATAAGAACATCGCAAAATCTTTAGGAAAGTGAGAAAAAAAAATACATGGGAAGAGCGGAGCGCTGTCGTGCATTGCCCAGCTTATGGTGCCTGCTGGCTGCGCAGAGACCACCGGTCGAGGCTCGCATCAATGTTTAACGCCCACCGAGGTGCTTTGGGAAACAATAATGACCGCCGTTTATTTCTGCGCGCTGAACAACTCTCACCACGCCGGGAATGCGCTCGTTTTGGGAAGCACGCGACTGCGTCGCTTGCAAGGGCCTCTGCGCCGCAGTGCGCCGAGTTTGCGCGTTCCCGCGAGGCACAAATATTGCTCCTGCACAATCGCCTTTGCCAGTCGAGCTTGTTCATTTCCTTGTTTAATCGGCATCGCTGTCGCTCGTAACTGCAAATAATGACTCTGCTTGCTTTCTTTTGTTAGCCTTTTTTGCATCGCGTGAAATGGTCCCGAATGGCTCTCTCTGTTTCGATAAGCTTCCTTTGCTCACTTTGTGTTCAGTTGCAGATCAAATGTTGTGTTTACATTGGTGGCCTTCAGAGTTCCGTATTTATATTCACGTTCCAAATGTGTTTCCATGGGTTATGCGCTGATGGCGAGAACAGCACGGTCAAATGGAAGCCCAGTGCTCAGACGTTAGCTCCGCGGCTGCTTTCGTATTGCTTGCTGTTTCAAGTCTGGCAAGGTTTTTCAACAGCGGGAGATGCACAGCGGACTGTAATTGTCTGTATAGGAGTGCGCCTGACTGGTGTTTCCTATGTATTGTTTTCTCCGTAATAAACCGGTGGTGATTAGTTTAGCGTCCTGTCCGTTGCAAGGGCTGTTTGTTGAGGCTGCCGTTATTCAGTCAGAAACATACATATATAGCGCTGAGCTTGAAACTATTAAGCTTCTCATATATTCGGGTGAGATTTCCTAAGATGACGTTAACACCAGCGCCGCTGCTGTCTGTTGAATGCCACACCTGCACTGATAAACGACCACTGCTGACTTATATTCAATGATACCACGTTCTGAACGTAGTACGTATCACATACAGGTAAAAAGAGAAGCTCAGGGGAAGATGGATGCTTGAATCGATGAACAAATCGCAAAATACGATTTAGAACAGGGAATGTCGCGGGGGCCTCCCGCGACATTCCCTGTTCTAAATCGTATTTTGCGATTTGTTCATCGATACAGGTAAAAAGAATTTTCAAAACAGAATTTTGTATAGTGTTTACAGGATGGCACCAGATACTATGCACTTCCTGAAATGACCGTTTCATTGTTTTTACGGCGAAATGCACTTCAGCAAGGCAGACGGCGGGAGAGAAACGAAAGAGTAAGAGGACTTCACCGCAACTGAGCACTGGCGCTGAGCGCGTGTGCGACAGTAATAGCAACGCAGTTCGCCTTCTTTGCTTTCGCGTTTTTTTTCGTCTCACACACGCAGTTTTCGTTTATTTCTTCTCTCTAAGCGATCTCCTTATAGCTCATTTCCGTATATTTATTTCTTGACCAACGTAGTTGGGCGTGGAGAGAGCCGCGCCCGGAATTTGCAAATGACACGGTGATAGAGACGGCCTCGAAAGGCCACTGTTGCCGTTGCCATCACCGAAAGCACCCACTCGAGCTTCGACACCCTCGGTTGGGCAACGGGAGAGCGAGCCCGGAGGGCGGAGTGTGGCAGGCGCGCGTTCGGTTGCCGCACGATGTGGCGCACGAGCCTTCCCCGCGCGACAGCGGCGGTGTTGCGGCCGCTCCGGGACCAGAATGAATGGGGCGTCTTGTTTCCGCGCCCACTCCGATCTGCTCTAATGCGCGATGGATGACGGCTCCGTTCGCCGGCGGCACGGCGGCGTGGCGACCTTATTGGCGCAGTTTCCGGACCAGGGAGCTTTGGCTTTTGTGTTTTTTTTTCTTACTCGGGGTCGGATAGATGTCCCCCGTTTCTCGGAGGCTTCGCTGGTCGGCAAACCACCCGCCACCGCCCACCGCTGATCTCGGAGATTCGTCTCGTGTTGCGTATGCCGCGTTCGCCCATCGCCGTTTGTCTCCTCTCTTTGCCTGGCCTTGTAGCGCGGGAGCTGAAGAAGATATCCGCGCCGTAGGATTTGCTGAAACGGCAAGGCCTGCTTTCTTCTTGCCGCTGCTCCCTTTTCTTGCCCCTTTTTTTTCTCCTCGACTTTCGTCGATGCGTCCGCGCGTTATTTGTGCGCTTTTATCGGCGCACCGGGTGCGTCTCGCTTGCGCTGTCAGCTTTCCGACCTGCGTTATCAGTGCGGTCGAAGCGCCGAGAGGATGGAGAGCGGGCGTAACGGAGAGTCATTTCCACGGAAACGTCGATATCCGCGGCCAACTTTCCGTGCGTCCCCGGAATCTTACAAAAGGCAGAGTGATCCCTCACTTTGCCTTTGTTGCTCTGAACCTGAAATGCATGCCCTTGCTTTCTTTCCTTGTGTTGCATTTTTTTTTTTCTTTTTCGGTGGCTGCGAATTTTAACAATACCTCACACTGATCAGCTGAAGAAGAGCATCATAGATGGTGTCTCACTAGCAAAGTGCCATCGTAATTTGCCTCCCGACTCACAATATAAAAAAAGCATAAAAAACAGGCACGAAAAAAAAAATGAAAGAATATTCGCGTCGTTAAGCCAGAGAGTTAAAGTGGAGTGTCATCGACATCGTCCAACTACCACAAACTTTCCGGTTGAGCTGGTAATAATTACTTTCCATGCAAGCTGGCAGCTAGAAATATATGCACGCTCTAGCGCATTCTCCGAGCGGTTTTATGCGGCAGATGGGGCTGTTTCTGTATAGCCAGTCTCGTACACACTTATTTTTCACATTGAACACCCAAATCGCCCAGCACGAAATGTGAAGAGAAATAATCTCCCGCTTAAAGGAAGAACACATAGGGTCCTTCCTCAGCTTCCAAGGGTCTGTGCTGAGCGGAAAAAAAAAACATTCCTCGCCCCGGCTAAATTGGTAGTGGTACTGGAAGAGACCTTACGATTAACTCGAAGCTGGAGAGGAGAAGAAAGGCACAATAAAAGGCGAACCTGCGAAGGTGGAATGATTCGAAGGCTGGGTAAGGAGCGGAAGAGAGGGTGCAGGAATGTGGAACCGCAAAACGTCTGCTCGCCGACACGCGAGCAAAGAAACACGGCCGTTCGAAGGGCCTTTCTTTCTCGTTTTATTTTCCTTCTCTCCGAAGGGAGCAGCTACGGAACCGAGGCGCGGGCGACCCATCAGCGCGAGATCAAAAGATCATTAAGGCCGGCCTGCCAAATGAAGATGGAGCACGCACACTTGGGTGCGAGAACGACGCAGGCCGCGGCCGAAGGTGCCCTGACCCTCTCGCATGCGCGTGTGTGCGCGTGCGCGCAAGAAAGAAGACCCGTTGTGCTTCTCGGCAGCTAGTCCTTTCGGGTCGCCTTAGCACCGCGGGGTGCGCCGAGTTATCGGTCCGCGCTCGCGCCCCCATCGGTTGCCGCCCCCTCCCGGATACCGGGGCCCATTTGATAAGAGGCGGAAAACGGACGCTCTCCTCTGGCGCCTTCGCGTCGCCAGAGGAAAGTGAGACCGAGAGAGGCTATTCTAATGAAGGCCGTGTGCGGTGGAAATCGACGCTCGAGTGCCCTAATGGTTGGCGGTCCTGCGGAATGGGCCCGCGGGCTGTTTCCAGGTTTCAGCGGCGTTGGCACTTTGGGCAGGAGGAAGATAGTGCGCTACGCCCACTGGTGCCAGCCGTGGTATATGACTGGCCACGCCACGTGCCCAGCGCCCGCGATAGAACCTACCGGTCCTATACCGAGATGCATGCTGTGCGCCGCCGCGCTTTCTTCAGACAGGGGAAAAAGAAGATGCACAGAAAGGCAGGGAGGTTAACCAGAGGTAGTTCCAATTGGCTGCCCTACACGAGGGAAGGAAATAAGAACGGGAGAGCGAGAATATCGGTGGCTGGACATGAACTCGATCACTGGAGTGCACGCATGTGTAGATCACATTGTATTCATGAATCTACGCGAGCGCCCTCTCTAGCTTCAGTGAGGCGAAGGCAATGAACACTGTTGCCATTCTTTAGAAATTCGCGCACAAAGGCCTCTTTGCATGTAACCTGCATGTTGGAGACTGCATGCAGTGTTCGGGTAACTATACCAACAATACTTGTACTAGTTGTTGCAGCGGGAACAGTTTAGGTAGTCCGTCTGTGAGCGGATCGTCTATATTACTTTATCTCGGTTGAAAAAAACAGGGATGAACAAGATATTTCACTGCAGCCAACATTTCGAAAATGTCTACGTGTCTTCTTCATGGCAAGAACCGCTTTTTATCTTTTGAGCAGCTATTTATATAGTGCACCTGCCAAGAATTTCGAATGGGAGGGAAAGAAAATTGTGTAATTACGAGAGTAATATTAAGGCACCGGGAGTTCGCGGTGGTCTAGTGGTTATGGTTTTTGACTGCGGACCCGAAAGACGCGTGTCTGATCCCAGCCGCGGCGGTCGCATTTTCGACGGGGCGAAGATGCTAGAGGCCCGTTTACTGCACGTTATCAGAGCCCTCAACTACGGCGTACCCCATAGTCATGCCGTGGTTGTGGCACGTAACACCCCATCACTTATAAGGTACCTGAAGTTGAAAAATTTGCAGAAAAATTTTTACTTTGGAATACGACCGCAATCGCCATATAACAATGTCGCAACTAAGGCTGTTTCCGATAGCGCGGCTGCAATGAAAACTCCCATTACCACTAGCGGAAGTGACGCATGACCTGGAAATTGCGGCTCCTATGCATGAGCTATATATCACTAGACGGCGTGCGAGGCTGCCCACGGCACGCTAAGAAATTTAATATCTTACGAACCCGACTCCTGACAATTTCATTCCAGAGAGAACGACCAGGCACAAGCGTCATGTGCTCATGCAGTGCTTAAAAGCAGCTGGCATAAAAAAGAACAATCCAGACTTGCACACAGCACGTCCTGCTACCACAGCGTAAAGGTTTAAATATGCTGGGCACTTTTTCGTTCTTCTCTCGCAGTCTTCTTTCTCTTTCCCTCCGTCATCTTCCACTTATCCTCCTCATCTGGCTCCTAGAAGACACGCGTATATGATCCAGGTTATCCTATCCGTTGCATTTTTCGCTTGTGCGACGGAAAAGAGCCTCTTTCCGAGCGTTATGGGCTTCGAAACCATTATCATTATCCGGGCAGGCAATGACGGATCCGAAACCGGACTGCCGCTTCGCCAAATGGACACTATGGTGCCTCCGTTCCGCTTATATAGCAGACGGCGAAGGCGCACTGCGTGCAACGGAATAGTGTCCACCCGGTCCGTCCATGCGGGACGGCTTTCAGCGCCAGCATAAAGTGCTCGCGAGAGCAGGCGGAAGCCGTATAAAGTTACGATGCTACACCGGTCTTCGCGGTAGCCTCCACTCTCTTGGTATAGTTACGAGCGACACCATTCGGCGCATGGAGTCTCTGAGAGCGCGCATACTGTCTCGGCTGAGACGACGTCGTCGTTTCTCCTTTGCACCGGGTACGAGAGGGAGAGAACCACGGTCGCGTGCCACGCAGTCCTCACGGGCTTCTTCGAAGTGTCCATTGGCGCCGCTTGGCCGTCGCGAGGCCATCAGCACGCGGCGATCGGCCATACTGGCTATACCAAAGTACGGCCCTGCTCCCCTATTGCCTCTTACCCGGCCCTTCGGACTTGGTAATCCGCGTCCGTTAATCCTCTTCTCTCATTTGTCCCTCACCCCCACGCCACCGTCAAGCTTTCTGGCCCTATTGTTATCTTAATTGTGCACTTCTCCCGCTTCGCACTTATTCTGCTGTTTGTTGTGTTATGTGATTCTCCTTGCGTTTCTCTCATCACTGTCGTGTGCCGTTGCCCTTTTCACACTAAGCTAGACAAAGGCTCGTCTCTCATAGAAAGGGAAAACGCCTTGAGCGCGGGAGTGCAGCTTGTACTCTTTATGTATTATTCTTGGCCGATTTTTAATTGGAGCACTTGTCTTGCCTGTGGGCTTTTGTTCACCGGAATTCTCTATAAAAGCATCCGGCGCACGAGAGCAAACTGCTCAGTTTTTAAGTTTTAGGTCCTTTCAGCCTTCTTTTCTCCTGAATTTCCTCTCGTATTTTTGTTGTCGGGTGGAAGAGGAGTTCTTCTTATGTCCAGAAGTCTTATAAAGATATTTTAATACTTTTTTTTATCGGAATCGCGCGACGTTGAACGATGTAGATCGTGTTCGCATGGCTTGACTCGATCTTCAGAAGGGCCTCATTTTACTCCGTGCCCTTTGTTTTGAAACATCTCTCAAACAGCGACAGTGCCGTACCTCACCTTTTTCCTCGCGCTCATAACACTCTCCTCTCTTCTTCTTTGCGACTGGATCAGGGCTCCGACGGTAGTACGTTTCTAATCAAAAGCTGAGCAAGTAGAATTTGCTTCCAGGCAGCCGTGTTTACAAAACGAAAGAAAGTCCTCTAATTGGGTTGGTGACAGCTGCACTATCAGAGGAAGCGGTAATCGCCGAACAAAGGATGGCAGCGCTCTCTACAGCAATACTCGTTCATTGTACTGCGTTCCTGCAACGCGGGCAAAGCGGAGGCATTTAAAACACATTAAGTAAGCGGCCATTCGCCGGCTTAATTTGTGTCTTCACACGATACCAGCAGTTTGCTTCAGCAGCATCGACTTCGGCTAGGTGATATGCGTTCTCTGAGCGTGGTAAAAAGCAAATGGTCGCCTTGTACGTGGCAATGCTCGTATGCGCTGATTTATGCTACGCAAAAGTAAAACGCTCTTCGTGCGACCGTAAGGTGACCAGTAACTTGACACATAGATGCTTAGCGAGAGATGAATATAACGAGCACCATGAACGTTTACAGTTATGCGTCCACCGTGCGCGCTGACCAGTGTAGACGCGAACATTTTACAGCGCGGTTCGCGCAACATCCGCAGAAGTGCACGCTAGTTTTCACCCGGCTCCGTCACTTATGTTGTTGTTCTTGTTATGTGGGGTTTAACGTCCCAAAACCACCTCTGATTATGAGAGACGCCGTAGTGGAGGGCTCCGGAAATTTCGACCACCTGAGGATCTTTAACGTGCACTGACATCGCACAGCACACGGGCCTCAACATTTCACCTCCATCGAAATGCAGCTGCCGCAGCCGGGATTCGATCCCGCGACCCTCGGATCAGCAGCCGAGTACCATAGCCACTAGACCACCGTGGCGGGGCGCCGTTACTTATGAGCCGGCAAACTTACTGCATACCTCGAGAATACGAGGCTCTCGCGGTGGTCTTCCGTGAGCGTTACCCGCCGAAGCGAAAGGACTGGGGGACATGAACGCTGAAACGTAAAGGAAGGCGGCATACACTGAGAAGAAATAGGATGGCATATACTCTCTAAAATTCAGAGGTTCGGGCCTCGTTCCTTTTCAATGATATTATGGCGAATAGACTGCAGGGTTTCATTCGTATTTATGAATGTTTTATACCGTTTTTTTACTAGACTGTACGTTAGTCACGCCTAAAAGAAATAAAAACGAAACAATGCTTTAACACACTGTTTTCATGAACTGAACAAAATGTGATAGTTAGTACCCTCTTCTGTTTTATAGTTGGACTGCGCTTCGCTAACGAGACGGGTAACATTTTATAGAACGTACTCCTCGGCCGAAAGAGCAGTGCGTCACGCCATGCTAAAGCTTTCATTTCAAATAGCAGAGTATTTGAAAATATAAGGACAGAGCGTATCCGTGGCCAAAAGAGCTTTGCGTGCTCTGGCTGTTGGGTCTTGCATGAGATACGAGTTTTTAGAATCGTACGTTGCGTTCATTCGACATGTCTTGAGCTTGAAGCACTACTGCGGAACGAAAAGGGAGTTGCGCTAGAGAATAATTTAAAAAATGATTCGCGAATGTCGTTCCCCACGTGTTTTATTTATATTCTTTCCTTAACAAAATATTGACGTGATAAACTCTATGGTAATTACCAGCAATAGTCTGCGTGTGCAACTTATTTTCTCTCATCAGTGCCCCACCAACATCAGGCCTACAGTCTCTTGAATCGATCAACGTTCTTCAAAATGGTGGTGATTTAGCATTCAGCTGTAATACGTGTGACATGAAAGAAACGAAATTGCCTATATCGGTATTTATTTATTACTTACATCATCGGTTACTCAGCAGTCGGGCTAGCTCGGTGCCGCCGTGTTGACCCGCACAAAGTACTTGAGGCAGCTTTTGGGGCTGCCCGCTGCATCAGGGAAATGGCGCGCTCGAAGCTCCAGTATTCGCAGCGCTGAATTGCAGCAATGTCGCTGAGGGAAAGGAAGCGGAACGTGGTGTCTTCGCTCCTGGGAGTCCACTAATTATGTGTGTCCTATTTGTGTGGGTTTAAAGTTATGCGGTCTTGATTTGGGGACGTTGTAATTTACAAAAAAAAAAAGTAAATGATAAGACAGCGAAAGCATGAGGACTATTAAGTACTGCATACAGCCATGCAGCGCGGAGATATTCAGAACTGACGCGAATTTGAAAAATGTTCGTACTGCTGCTCTAAATAAAAGCACTGGTGTCGAGAAATTAAAAAAAAGAAAGTATCGTGGTGCTTCGGAGCACCATAAATATATTTTATTACGGCTACCTTAAAAGACCACTTGCGATTTCGACATTGATAAGTCGATTTCAGGCGACATTCCAACACAGTCTGACGTAGGTATAAGGCACTGAAGGACAACAACTCGCGGCCTACTAGCAGTAGCACTGCCGGCTGCCGTCGGCTGTACGTCGTTCACGTAATCAACGGCGATTGAACTCTCATCCAGAGACTTGGACAGCAGTTCCGGCGATTTAGGCGCGGCTGTGCTCACACGTCATGATAGTGTCCATTGCGGTGGGGCTGTCTTGCAGACGCTGAGACGCGAGAACTTTTTGTTACAGTATTTTTTTTACGTGTTTCCTTCCTCCGGCGTGTGGAGAGCGTTAATGCTGCGTGCCGTGGAAAGGACAAAAAAAAATGTCCATTTGGCGCCTCTTCAAAATCTTGCTATAGTAAACTCCTTTAACACTACTCCTGCACCGTATTCCACATCGTCCTCTGACTATGGTAAAGTATGCGGCATCTTACGGTTCAAGTGACAACAAGTACAGTTGCTGAAAGTAGTGGTTTTAGTTAGTCAAAAATTGTCTGCTTTTAACACCATAAGTGTCGCGGGAATCTGCCGAGTATTACTTTCGGCGTGTTTCGTTTAGCACGAGCCTGTGTTTCTGTAATTCATGCAGGATCACCAGTCAAATAGCGGCTTGTCGAAAGTGCTTTAACACGCGGCAGGTATTCCGGAAAGATACAGATATCGCTTGATAATTTCTTATAAACTCGGGTAGAATAACAGATCATCATCATGGTTAACTTATGCTGTGCCCGGCACATAAGACCTAGCTCGGACATAATCCCTCACTCGTAACAATATATATACTTTTTCTTTCTGTTAGGGGCATGTTTGATTGTTAGGTTGGTAGTTTAAACAGCTCACACACACAGGACGAAAACGATGAGCTAGCAAGGAGGGCTTTAAACATTGTTCCTCTTGTATGTGTAGAAAAACTGGACAGGAGAACTAGGCAGCGCGTAGTGGCAGGGGTGGAGTGGTGCCATAAGAGGTCTAATTAACTTGATGTATTCGTAAACTTCAATACTTGAATCAGAGCACCTCTTGAAATGAAAATAAACACTCTTTTATCAAGGCGTTTCTGCAGTGGCAGCTATTGAGTGACAGCGACTGTCAATAGTTACCAGCGCAGAAGCGAGAATATTAACACGGCAGATGTCAAGCCCAAAATGTCATTTACTTTAGAGAACGTTTGTAAGCCTGCTCGTACAGCTTTTGCTTGCTTTTACGCGGCAAAAGTTTTTGAACCATTCTTGTGCTTACTAAAGTTCATCGCCTTATTTTCTTTCTGTCTTTTCTCTTTTTCTGCAGTTGATGGTGTCTACATCAGTAGCCCACTGTCCCACCACCAACCCCGTGTCTTCTGTCTGCTAACACTGTGAGTACTCAAATTCTGCAAGCGTTCTTCCAATCACGGAAACAACGAGTGCAATAATTCGCTCCGCTAGTTTAACCAATCCTGGTCGAACTGGTTTGACTATGTGCGTTGTCCAACATGCGCCGAGATTCAAATAAAGCTTTAGCAAGTTCATATGAACACACTCGCGAACACATAAACCATTACGAATGATGCCGTGAGGCTGTCGACATGCCAACAGGCACTTTGAGCTCAGCGTTAGCGTGATAGCGGGGCTTAAGCGAATCGTGTTACCGTACGTCGAACGTCCTTCGCGAAAAGCGAGTTTTAATATAACGGGAAATCGTTTACGCGCACACTTTCTCACTGGGTCGTCACCTCGGAGGATGACTGCGTGAAAAAGAATTGAAAAGCGAATCAGGAAGGACCGGCATGGAATAGTATTCCGCATTCCATGGTATGGTATAGGCCCCCATTTGCTGTGAACGAAGTGAATCTTTCAGCCGCTATGCTCAATTCATTTCGAAGCGGGCGTCCGAAACCGCCCCCTCTGTGTTTTACGTATAAACTACGTAAATCACGGAAACCCAGTAACGCTGAACCGGAGAAATGGGTCGTTTAGTGTACCGCGCATGAGAATTTCGATTCGGCTAAGCCCGGTAAACTAAAACTAATGTGCTACACGAGGCAGGTGAACAAAAGCAGGCAACGATGTCGACGGCTCACGCCACGCAGTACATGTATATCGCGATGGATCTGTCGACACGAGATATACCCGTATACAGACGAATTCGTTATATTTCTTTCTCGGTTGTTAGAGCACCTCGCAGTAATGTGCAGTTCTCCGCCTATTTTTGGCGCGTGAGGGATTCGCCTTTCGCGCGAAGATTTTTGGGACGAAAATGCAGATGATATTCGACAGTTTTTACCCGCAGCAGCTAATATCGTGGACACTCTCTGAATGGTTCGAGAAGGTGCCCTTGCTATAAACATGCAGAACGTAGTAAGACCGCTGCTTCTAACGCAAATATGAAGCGCCGTTAGCGCTGCTATATATGTGCTGTAGGCGTCAAGAGTCTTAGAGCACGCGAAGTCCAAGAAGCAAAACATTTCCAAGGCGTGCGTCCGCATAGCTTGGTATTCGGTTTCACATTCGGTGCTATTTGGCGAATGCAAACAACGTAGTCTTGTACTATTTGACGTGATACGAGGGTAAGCTACTAGTAAATTCAATATTTTTTTTTTTCAAATACTGAAGCTCGTAATATTTTGGCGCCAACGGTACTTAATTGTACGGCCGAGCCCCCCTGCACTGGACGTGCCTGTTTGTGCATGAACAAAATATTATTGCTTTGTCAAAAGAGAACATTTTTCTTTCTTAATGAATTCACGCGTGAAACAGTCCTTATGTTGATATGCTTGTTGATGATTTTCACGTGGTTGTCCCGTTGTTGTGAAGTTGAAGAATGCGGCAACCTAAACTCTCTTAATCGAATGAACTGGTACGCACGAGAACGATGTGTATTCACAGTATAGGTACGTGCACTGTCGGCGGTCCTCGATAATGTGATGTACATTCGATCACTTAAACGGGTTTCTTTTATACACGCGTCGTCGTACAAACGTGTAATCGTTGGTGCTCGCGTCGGTTCTAAAATGTGCACGATTATCCGTGCCCTGCACGCAATTTGACCATAAGCTTCGGCTACATGGCAGCTTCCCGTACACGAAGGTCCGTCTTGTGCCGACAGGCAGCCTTGTAACATAGTGAAAGACGCTTCACCAGAAAATCATAAATAACTGCATGTGACAATGTCCCTCCAGACAGCATCGTCCTGATTACTTAAATGCCGCATGAAAGTTAAATAACTACACGTAACAAAAAGAAAAATAAAGCAAGCCAGATTAAATGTTTAAGCGTTTGTGTGTACTCGAAGAATGGCTTTATAGGAGCACAACACGGACGACTAAAGACGTGCGCGGCGTCATTATGATTGCCTTGACACGCGTGGTTGACTGCATTTTCTTGTTTTTTTTAAGGGGGGGGGGGGCTTGGAATGTTTGTCATTAAATATGTTAGGAAGTTGTCTGTCGGCAAAACGTACGTTCATGTACGGCAGGCTTTCGTAATGTTATCGACGCTTTGATGAATGCTTTGACAAAATTGCATGCATAACGCGAATAGGTGTGCACGTTCTAGAGCTGGCGCGAGCACTAGCGCTATAGTGTGGAATGTATGACGACGCATGCATAAAACAAAACTAATTATACTGTAGGTCAGATACTCAACTACTGCACTTGCGATATATCGCTGTGCTGCGAGTTATCTTTGTTTTGCAGAGTCCTAGTGTTCGCCTGATAAAGGCGCTCTAGGTTGCCGGCATTCTTCCATGACCGCAACTACCTGGCAGTATACTCAAGTCCTTCAGTGGCACAGAAGCTTTGGTTTGGCGGCGAGTAAACGTAATTGCCTGGTCCTCTCAGGCAAATTGCATAATAAGCGTAGTAGTAAGCGCCGAACCGACGCACCTAATCGAGGGCACTTAAGCGGAGTGCAGCCTCTGCGCTTGCGTGTGCTGGTCAGCTTAAGTTTTGTCGTGTACACCCAATGAAGCGCGCCTGCGGAGAATCATACTGCAGCTTACTGTAACCTCGCGCCTGTCGCCCTTGACTCGAATTCCGACGCAATGTGATATCGCAATACACGAACTTGTGCACGGCTGATCGCCCGTATGCTAGGCATTGCGGTCGCAGAATGCAGCCCCCCTCATCGCATACCTGATGGCCCTGCATCGGCGGCTGCACCGAATATCAGTCTCGCCTGCATTAATGGCGCATAATGGGGAAGGATGCTCGTTTCCACTATACTATTGTTGTGCATAAATCACTAGAGGGCAGGCGATGCACATATGCTTATCAGCTTTCTCGCCGAAGCTTCCTTCGGTATCAACCCCGCGCACGCAACGTTCACCGCGGCGTGCCACAGCTGCTATCTCTATCATATCGTTCGAGATTCATGCTGCATTGCTCAACCTCATTAGGGTTAAACTTTCTGTAATGAACTTTACGTTGCGCTGAACATGCATCGGAAGTAAATGAGCTGCTCCTTGAACGATATTACGTTTTCCCGCGTTTGACGTGCACAGTGCTAGTGACAGACAATTTGGCCGATAAAGTTGCATGCTGTTTAAAATGTTTAGTTTCTTCCAAAGCGTTCTCTCCTTTGTGGAGCGTCAGCTTACTGCCCTGCAAGTTAACGTCACGTAAGATGACGAGTGAATTGCATCAAAGGTAAGGTACGGCCCAAGTTATTCAGTGTCCTTCGTCACTGCGCAAGAGTGTATGTACACAGTGTGGGTTATGACTATCTGTCCAAATGACACTTCTAAGCCTCCAGAGCTTATAGACCGCGAAGCGGGGGGCTAACGACAGTGCAGTTGAACAATTTCTCCCGCGACAAGCGGATGTCGCACTCGGCGACGTAGGCAGGCGCGAAAGTGGCATGTGCTGATATACATCCGTCGGCAGACAATCGCACTTCATTTGCTTTCGTCTTTCGGGAAGCTGCGAATAGACAGAAGAGCGCTCACGACGAATTTTCCTCGCTAAAAATTCGTTTGCATTCGAGCGAGGGGATAACTGATCAGCGCCGAAACAAAAAAAACCTATGGCATGCAGGCGTGTAGGCCATTCGAACATTATTATTATTATTATTATTATTATTATTATTATTTGACATTCACTGACATCACCTTCAGCACCGGGACAGGCTTGTCGGAAAGCGATGAAACTTGTTTTGTGCAAAGTCAGTCGCGCGAGAAACGCAAGCGCGCAGATGACTTCCCGAATTTCCTGAAACTGCGGAGCTTCCTAGCGGCAGACAACAGCTCCCCACGCACCCAATTTCTACTCCACTCTTACTGCAATTTCCTTTCGTCAACATTTCACACTGTCTTAAAAACAAATCGCAACGTGATGGTTTTCTGCAGTTCCTGTTTATGTGTCATGTTCATGACGCTTATAGCAGCTTCACCGCACGACATCCTATAGAAAATGAAGAATTTCCGCGCGTGGGCCGCCTCCTGTTCCACTGGCCTCGATTCCACGGACAAGGACAGTCAATGTCCAATGCATTCAGACGGCTAGATGATCGTCTGCCGAGCGTATACAGACATTACTGAAGCGGCGTTCCCATCGATCACCGGCCCGGGAGGCAGTGAAAGCGTTTTTTATTTCCTTCTTTCTTTCTTTTTTTTTTGTGCCTTTTCAAAACGACTGGCTTGTACGAGTGCCTTTGACTGTTTGGTGCCGTCTGCGCACAATCACTGGTTCACGTTTTCCTTTCTCTTATTTTTTTTTTCTGTTCCCTTTTACCCATCTTTCAGCGTCTTTTCTTGTTGACCTCTCTCGCTCTGATGACAGGCCTTTGCAATTGCACTTGTAACAGTTTTATCAGCGTGCGCATGGTCTTTTCGAACCAACAAAATGTATAAGGAATACCTCATAAAAGGCCAGCGTCTCAGAAATCTCGTAGCCACATGATCAATAAATACTTAATTCAATGTTACAGCTCGGCATTTCAAGTCCTAAGAGGGTTTGCGTCGAGAGCTTCTCAGGCCATAATTTATTCAGTGTAGGTTATGCAGACCAATTAATATTACTTACATGCAAATATTGAGTCAACAAAGACATGTGAAATTACTTGAAATGGTTTGAAACAAAATTTTGCCTTAGTTACTTGCTTCGTACACGTCATCATGAAAATGTTTTTTTTTTTAGATAACCATGCTGGTTCTTGTCTTTGTTTTATAGCGTTGACTTCCACTTATAAAAGCGAAATACGGGAGGGAGGGAAAGAGAAAGAAAAGGATAGCAGTGTAAAGTACGCATAAGGTGGAGCGTCCGTTAAATTAGATTGTTAAAGTTCTAGCGACCAAACCCCGCACACCATGAAAGGCGTTTTACTGCACCATCTCTCCATTCTCATATACAGTAGTGCAGAAACGCTGCACGGCTGTTCTTGGCTCCGAAAACGAGCTCGTTGAATTCTCTTCCATAGTTCAGCGTAGAATTGAACTTGTGTTTGACACTCTCCGGCCTATATTTTCTGTATACTGTGGAGGTCTAGTGTGCTGAATAAAGTTTCTTGAAAGACGCACCCACTTCGTAAATTATTGACAAGTAGGTTCCATTTGTTTGACCGAACAAGAGATAATACAGCGACAGATGATTCTTGCAGCAAAGGGTGTATTGGCCTCGAGGTCGAACACAATCGGCGCTTAGCGGCGAGTGGACGAAGCTCCCAAGTGTGGATAGCACCTTGCGTCGTCTGCTAGCCAATGCGCTTTTATATGCCCGTGTGCTCACGCATATCCTCCAGTATGTTTGTTCCCTTGGCCGGCGCAGTGTTGATTGCCTTCATGTATCCTTATCCAAGCATAAAAGTATGATAGCTTCTTTATTTTATTTTTTTTTTGGAGGGGGGGGGGGAGGGGGGGGCTCTGCGCTGCAGTCTTTGCTTAATATCACTGAGCGCCTGTGTCGTGAGCGTGCATGCTATGTCATTGTCGCACATTCGGTTTGGCACAGTTATTTCAGTCTGGATGCTGCTGTGCATTTCCAGTATGCGGCAAAGTACACTTAGCGTGCTTCTGAATAAGTCAAGCGGGAAAAATCAACGCGTAAATGCAGTACGGCAGTGATATCATCTCGTGATATGCGATTGTGGGCACGACGGAAAATAGCAGACGTTTTTTGCTCGGAGAACACATCTTTTTTTTTTATGTGCGTAAAAAATAAACATTTTCTTGTCACGGTCATACAAGTAATTATGCCAAGAAAGCGATGCGTTTGAGTATTAAAATGTTTACTTAATATAGGCTTGTGTCAAATATCGTGATAGTACTCAAGCGGCGTATACACTCACATAGCTTGACAAACTGAGCCAGTTAAATGCCTTGCGTTTCATGGAACATGACATGCAAGGTATTTAAACTCAAGTATACGTGTAAGCGATATAGCGAAGAGTAGACAAGCTCCTACTTCAACTTAGTGCGCAGTAACAGCCCTTTTTTGTTGTAGCCAAAAGTGAAAAATGAGCGAGAACTCAATACTGAACTCCTTCAGTCGCGTAACAGCAATGCCAACATTGTAGAAAGTAGAGAACTTAAGTATGGTGAAAGAAAAACCGCCGAGGAAGTCGAACTCTGAGGGTGGGTGATGTCAGTGCTCCGTCGAATGGCATACTATCCTTCCTTCACGTGCAATAAAAACGTTTTCCGTAATTACTGCACTGACATGAGATTGAAGGACGCATGTATTACCATTTGAGGGCAATTAGTGCCGTTATTTAGCTAACAACTGCCTCAAACCGCTCATAACAGAGCGCCGCTGTGCATATTTCAATGCGCGCCAGCGAACTCGGGCGGTGACGGTGCTGCCATCTGTGTGTCAATCTCGAGGCCAATAGGTTGGCGTAGTAGGCATATATATATATATATATATATATATATATATATACACTCTTTTGCCTGAGAACTAGTGCTTACGTACGGGCAGCAGCTCTCCTGTCTCTGAACTGTATTGTGCGAGCTACCGTGCCGTTACAGAAAATTGAGAGCGAAAGAGAAAAGGAAGAGGTGGCCTCGGGACCAGTGAGAATAAAGCACCTTAGATGAGAATGTCTTTAAGCCACGGAGACATCCCTGCCCGCACGACCTAAACAGAAATTCTATGTTGGTTGAAACTGTGGTCCATACGAGAAGGCAAGGTCGCAAGGCTAACCATTTTGGCGTCCGGTTTGCTATCCTGCACTGGGGTAAAAAGGGCACAGGGGCAAAAATCGATATGGGAAAGGAAGAGCACCGGTAGCGGGTGCACGCGTCAGGGTCCCCACCTAAGCAATCGTAGAGATGTGTTCATCTGTGAAATTTTTTGTAACGCTTTCGTTGCTTTCTCCAGGCCCCGCCGCGGTGCTCTAGTGGCTATGGCACTCGGCTGCTGATCCGAAGGTCGCGGGATCGCATCCCGGCCGCGGCTGCTGCATTTCGGTGAAGGCGAAATGCTGAGGCCCGTGCAATGTGCGATATGTCAGTGCACGTTAAAGAACCCCAGGTGGTCGAAATTTCTGGAGCACTCCACTATGGCGTCTCTCATAATAAAATCCTGGTTTTTCGCTAAACCCCACCAGTTATTATTAATTATTTCTTTCTATGCCAACGAAGCACGCGCCAATTGCCCCAAGCGCATTTTCCGCTGAGAATGGTCTCGAAGTTCAGCCATTGTAATGTGAGAGAGCGGTGCTGTAAGTCGTAAAACGAACAAAATTGTGAGTGGGTATATAGTATCTAATCCTGCAAGGCTCAAATATACCTAGGCATTCACCCATTTCAATAAGAAATAAGAAATCTCGTGTAATTTCGCAGATATTTCCCAAAAACGGGCATTTTTGCGATTGCCTCGTTCACTACGATGACTGCCCGCTCCCTGTATTTTTGTATACGGCCTTATTTTCTCGGACCGGCAGTTGCGTGCAGGCCACCCCTCTAGAATCTTCACTAGATTGTGGTGGATGATGTACGACTTGTGGAAGGGCGCTGCACACACGTACAAGCTGGTGAAGAGCTGCACGGGAAATTAACATGGTGCGCGAAAAGTAGGCCTCAACTGCACTCAACACTGCCGCTTCTGCATCATACCCACGTGAACTGTCCCACATGACTGATTTCTCCCAAGAAGTGACCCAGCTTCGAGAAAAAGGCATACGTGCGCATAAAAGCCGTTGCGTGAATTCCTCGAAAGTGATCACTTTCCCAGAGTTCTACCCCATATGGTCACTGCCTTTATTCGGTCTATTTTTACTGCTTGTCTAAATTCCTGTCTTAACGGATATGCCTAACTGATAAGCGAAAGTGATGCCGTATGGCTGGCCGACTGTCTAGCTCGTTTCTTACTTGTACACGGTTGAATGCCGGAAGTTTCACATCAAATAAACCACTCTTCTTCGTAGCGTTGTTAAGTGGCTTAACCCACATCACTCTTTACATCGAAGAAAATGAGCAATTCGTGGTGAGTTCCCGTTAAACAGTGTATTAACGGCGCAATATATTGAGCTCAATGTGTCCCTTCAGCTTTTCCCAGCGTGGCATGTTCCAGAGCTGCAGATGTTTCCCGATATTTTCTCGAAGAAACACAGTTTTGCGCCGGTCACCTGCGTAATTGCGCGGCGCTTTTGTGGATGACTTTTTTTTCTCAGTGTACAGTGGCATTTTCAGTGTACCGATACTGTGTGTCTATGGCGACAAATCTGCTGAAAAGCAGTTCGAGAAGTTTTTTCAGTTCTCTTTGTCACGTCGACGGCTGCCGCACGGAGAAGCTCACGACCACCAAGGTCCGCCGAATTCGCGACAGCTGGTTCCACCTCGGCACGAAGGGCGTCGACACTCTTGCTCCATGTTGCACACAGATGGCTGAACGTTGTTATGCGTGTGACATGTGAAAGTGCGCGTAATAATGTTCCGTTGTTTGTGAGCGACATTGCGTTGTCCCTCGAGGCGGCCACTCGTCCCACGGACGTTGCTCTTCACGGTCAATCGCGCGGATCCAAGAGCAAGGCCGCGGCGCAAGAGGCAACCCCTGCACGCGCCACTGAGCTCTCGAATCAGCTGCTGCTGCTTGGCGCGCAATGGCACCGAGATATTAGAGCGGGAGCGGCGCACCGAGCCGTCAGTTCCGGGCTGGCGCTGGCAGGCTCACAATGAGCCGGGTGCTCGATTCTTCGTCCTCTGTAAGAGCCATGTCCGCCGACATTTTTATTGTCAACTTACCATCCGGTCGCGATCGAGAACATTCCTGCCTCTGTGTCCTACAGTGCTCGTTCGCTGCAAAGCTGTCACCGATAATAAAGACGCGAGGCGCATGGGCGGCAATGGACGAACCGTTCCGCGTGTCACCTGCCACTTCCCTACGGGGAGGATAATGTGTTGCCTTCACTCGCCTTTTTATGGGGTGGAGCGGTGGCGCTCCTGTTGAGTAAAGCTGGAACTGACGCGGTCCCTTCCACCGCATCTCGCTGGGCAGCTCCATTTACCGGGTAGTTTTCGCGCGCGCTCTTTTTCGCTGCGATTCACTTATTCGCTATCCGAGGCCGTGTGTTGTGAGGGATTATTCTTTTTTTTCTATTTTTGTGCTCTCCCCTATGTCTGATTATTGTAATAGCGGAGACACGGCTTCTTGCGTGCGTTCCATGGGTATCGAACATGACTGTAACAGTCACAAAATACGGCTCTTTCACTGAAAGAAACCCGTCGTGTTGACAAGACGAGGGGACACATTTGGAAGGGCTTTTCTTCCTATGATTCAAATCATTTTAAGCTATCCTCCGCATGACGGAGCTGATCGGCGGGATAACAGATGCGGTGGCCTTTGGGCCAATTATAAATGACAGCAGCAAAAGAAAATATTTGACAAATCCGGGGTCATCTGCCTGGAGTGAAGAAAAATCACTCGTTTGTCTTTATTTCTTTTTGCGAATTGGTTTTGCGTTTTTTTCTTGTTTTTTTTTTCTGACTCCGAGAGCTAACCTAAATCAACCAACCTTCCTAGAGCTTTGTCGTATTAAAACCAACACCACAGCGATAATTTTTCGAATTATTTTGCGAACTAAATCGACCTCTGAATCCCACTTCTACAGCTTTCAATCTAGAAACGCAAACATGTAACGGTTCTTTTTCAATGGCATTCACCTTGCTCGTTGATTCATGCAGATCCAGCCGTCGCCACTTGAATGGAAGTGTTTATTGGGCTTGGAATGCAATGCTGTACTTGATAGTGCCTTACCACAAGCTCGACAAATGGCGTGAATGGCATGAATGGGTGACCCATGCGCTATCGGACTACATAGGGTTGACTCTACATTCTAGTAGTTCTACTGTGTTATTTATTGTTCTGCGATTTTTTTTTTACTTTTATTACGGTTACTAAGCTAGAAGAAGTACCTAAGCAACAACCTCTACTATGCACTATCTCAATGATACAAAAGAAAAAAAAAAAGGGGGGGGGGGGGCACGAATGCGAATTGTCATAAGGTTATGCTTTCCTAAAGACACTATCGCAACAGGAGAAATTGTCAGCTTGCTATGAGCCATTTTAAATTTATGCAGCACGAAATCCTTCCTGACCTATACAGGTGACCTTCATTTTAGAATTGTCTGAGTCAGTCTGTAGATTAAATTTATTTTTTTTAATGTTTTGCCCTTATACTCACTGCGCGGAAACGTTGGGCTGAGTTCACACCATACTTACCCCACAGGAAAGATTTCTGAACTGCCAGTGCCGCGCGTTAAGAGCATGTGACGATAACGCTAAAATGTTGCCAAATTTCGAAAGGCTCTTGCATAGCAGGTGCCTTGTGCCGCCTCGCTTATTGATTCTGAGAAATCTCCGAGTGCTCAACATTTCCATTGTTCGCAATGGTCACGGCTTTGGCAAGCGCGTCGTTCGTCCGGGGCATCTGTTTAGAAGACAATCGCGCAATTCCATTCGCAAAATTACGCCCTTGAGGCTCAAGAAGTTGGAGGAGCTTTGTAGTGACGCCGACGTCACAGAGTTATGTCACCATCATCCCTTGTGCAACGCCGAGGATGGTCGTGCGCTTCCGAACGCCCGCGGGCCCGCCCATTGTCAAATGCGCACCGTCCCGCGTCCAGTCAAGCGAGAGGCGGCAGTATGTTTCCTAATTCGTCGCCCGGGCTCACTATCCCACAGAAGGCCTTCGAAGGATCCTCGCCAACACCCCTTTCTCCGCCAGAACGAGACTAGACTGCCGTCTTCGCAAGAAGTGGCCCCGCGGCAATCATATCCACCCGTTCAGAGCTGTGCGAATCGATACGGCAACAAATTGTCGTCCCAGGCGCACTGTCAGACACGGGCCACGCTGCAGCGAGCACGGCAGCCGAAAGCCCACAATTACAACCGGCTGCTACCTCCCCGCGTGTGCGAGACCGCGCGCTGCAAATTAGCGTTGGCACCGTGGCGCGTTGCTGTGCGACATAACAGGTCACCCGCACCCCCTTTCTCACCACGAATCTTACTTCGATGCCGTAACTACCTCCTTCCTCCATCCGCCCACAACTGCGACCAACCGGGATTGGAGCTCATGGCCGATGGCATAGGGTGTGGGTGAGAGACGTGGCCAGCAGGACACTCGAAGAACTAGGCAGTCGGTTCCATACCAGGTCAACCGGGCACCGTCCAGGAAAAGTCGGGACGCCCCGTCGGGGGTAATAAATTGGAATTCCGTTCGGGCGTCGCGAGGAATCGTCCGTCTTCGGCCTACAGGAATCTCCCGGCTACTGGCTGATGGATGAATTTCGGGAGAGCGCCGTCGCAGCCTGCCTCTTTCAGGATCACTTTTCCCGCTTCCCTCACGACACCACAGCCTAGGCACACGATCCCAACGAAGATCCCCCTCCGAAAGCAAATAAAACAAGCAAAACAATGGCGCTTGCGTGCTCGAAATGGATGCTCTTGGATGGGCGACCAGCTGAGCTCATATCCTACACAGGTTCTCTGGGAAGACCAATTGGAACAGTCTGTCACGAGAGGAGACGCGTCAGCGTCCCATGACTGCAGCTCTTTTCATACCTTTCCCTGCGGTTCATGTCCATCTTTCTTTTTTCCCCTATATTCTTCAGGGACGTTTCTGCTATGCTGAATTAAGGCCTTTTCAGATAACCTGTATCATGGCAGACAACAAATACCACAGGGAAATCTCAGCATTTGAGAGGAACCTGATCTTGAGAGGGACTTGATTTATGTCTCCGCTTTAGACATGCACTGGTGCGGCACGCACACTATGTAAAATATCGACAGAGAATACCAGATTTAAGGAGTTGTTAGAGCATTGGCTCTGTCCGGAACGAATGCAATCCAGTCCGACTATATCGAACCCGTTTATATCATATTATCCCGTATATAGAACAACTTATAAACATGGGTAAATTTACATTGAGAATATATAGCAAAAGTCCCAGTTACAATCGAATGAAAATAGCAATAACAACTGATATATCAAACTCCATGTGCCTCAAAAGTATACCCCGCAAGTTGGCTTTTCCTCGCCGTGGCAAGGAAAACTGCCGGTACTACCCTAGAAAAAAGTGGTTTAGACCGGCTGCGCACGGGCGAACACCATCACGAAAAAATTCAGGACTATTTTATGCCAATATAGGGCATGCATGAGAGGCAGTATATTAATAAAGTGATCTTCTTAGTGGCACGTGCCTTTATGTCACAAAATTATACAGCGGGTCTATATCGAATTATGCCATATATCAAACTAATAAACGTTTTTTGGAGAGTTCGATGCATTCGGGTTCGACAGTATTTATTTGGACGCTCAGTTTTTTGCACACGCATACTCCGCTTAATTAGCTGGGCGGGGTTTCACTTAGGAGAAAAAAAGTTCTTGGGCTCTCTAACAAAAGGTTGCATTCGACTATGTTCATGGATATATCTTAAGTAAAAAGCCGCCTGACTTTCATGTTCGTGGCCAATACTTTTCATCATCCGTTGCAGCACTGAATGCGATTTCGAAGATTTCTGCTGTTTTCTGTTCAACTTTTGTCGGCACCAACATTTTGCGCCTGGCACACTCGTTCAGGCGTCACATTACTACGAAGTACATACGGGATACATCACTTTGAGTAAAACATCATTATTTTTGTTCGCAGAGCAGTCGGACAAGTATAGGCTGGAGCAACGCATTTGAGCACAAACGAAATATTGAGAAAGGGGAGGCAGTTTAAACGGATTAACAGAAGTCCAGCTACAACCGCAGTACTGTACGGAAACCGTACGCACTTATTGGACAATACGTCAGTACGAATCTTCCGCGTTATAAAATAGCAGCAAACTACGATCCAGCTTTCAGAAAATATGTGATTGGGGTACGCCATGTGCCGTTCTCTTGAATATGACTACGAAACACAGGAGACACTTTATCTGCTGGATGCCCTATAGGAGATCAAAACATGTGTCACTGAACCCGAAACGCGCAACGTTCAGGAGAAAGAGAAAAGAAGGAACGCGCCAGTTCCTAAAAAAAAAAAAAAGCATGAGAATGTCCGTTTCAGTTTCTGAAAAACGCCATGCATCAATTGAGAATGCGTGGCGTTGCATTTTTTTTTTCTGCAGCAAGATGTATAGGCACAATGTGGCTTTTTGGGTTAGTTGGTTCCTTGCAAGAAATGGTGTCATAGCGCGAGCAGACAAGAACGAGAAAGACACAACAGGACAAGCGTTTTCAGCAGTTAGCGCTTGTCCTTCCTGTTGTGTCTTTCTCGCCGTTGTCTGCTCGCGCTCTGACACCATTTCATGTAGGTACAGCACGCAAAGTGCAGTGTTACCATGTAGGCGCATAACTGCAGCGTCTCTGCATGTCGTGCAGACAGAACAGGCATGTCGTTATACTGGGTAGTACGAGGCTTGACAGCTGTCAGGGATCCAGCAGCTTTATTGGTTTCCGTCCCGTACGCGGCTCGCCTCCAGAGCCCAAACTCTCCCATGGAGCTTCTGAATGCGTGAGAGGGATGACTTTCGACACTCCAACAACACGCCGCTATTGGTAAAGGACCTGTTATGAAGACATCTACGCTAATTCACAGCTAACCCATATACGTTTCCTAGTTATTAAACAGCATTATATAACGCACCTGGTCTATTTGCTTGTTTAAGGGAAATGCTGTTTAAGGGAAATGAAAAAAAAAAAAAACTCGGCTTCAAAGATAACTGAATGATCTGGAACTTTTGCACTCAAACGTCGAAGGCAACCCCGAAATGACCATAAATAAACGAATACAGAATGCAGCAACGCTCTGAACCTGAATTTCACACAATGGTCACTAAATATGCGCATTCGGTCACTTATGTCCTTCCGTACTTCATGCACTTTATTGCTAGCAAAAAAAATCATTTGCCGTTGATGATTATGAACATGTATGTGAGTCATTAGTACATGAACGTTGCGCACTGCCAAAGTTCCGCTACTGTTGATACAGTGTTCCGCGTGTGAGTGTCACGTCGGCCCGCTTCTGAAAATGGTCGCTCGTATCTTCTACCGAAGCTAGTGCCCGTGCTAGCATGTGAAATGTATTGTTTAGTTTGGCAGAACATGCCAAACTATGTTGAGGATATTCCTCTGAGCCACTCCGACGTACGAACTGTTTCGTGAATATACGGGCCACGAAAGGACTAGCGATGTATTATTTTTACTACAAGCTTTAAATGTTTCTACGTTTGACGGAACATTCCCTATCCCGGGATGACCGAACAGTCCATGAGAGCTAACACAAACGGTTTATTATTCGCTTCGTGTCTCATGTAGGAAACTGACGAAGTAGAAAATGGTTCCGGCGTGACAAGCGTCACCGGGCCTTGTGAGGACAAGTCCACTTGTCGAAACGCTGGCTCTGACGACATTCCCCGTTTTTCAAGGTTTTCAGCGTTCTGTTCTGACCCGTCTATCAACTTTTTAATCGTCGCTGTTGCTTTGGCCACTTGGGATAACAGGAGTGTGCGAATAGTGAAGCTTATAACCGGCACGAATATGAATCCAATAGTTATAACACCGAATCGAATGCTGTTCGATTATTTTTGATAGCAAAGAAAGTATCTTCTAAAGAGTCCTCAAAAAGTGCTTATTCTTACTTGAAATAAATATTGACAAACGTAAACAAAAAGGAACATTACTATTACTTTTAGCGCGCAAAAAAATTACAGAAATAACTAAACTGCGGTAAGATTGTGTATAGCAGGAACTAGTGCTGTAGTTCGAAACACAGCAGTGACTACAGTATTTACGGTGGTCCTTTGTTACGAGCTTTTAAGTAAAACTGAGGCACAAAATTAAGCTATTTTGAACCGGACACCAGGTATACAATGACACTGATAAGCTGCAAATCACAGCATGGGCCTTGGTACCAAAAGCATGTATTTAAACTTCAACGTTAAATTCTCTATCTGCATGAAAAATTTGCCTACGCGCGACACTTGCGTCTGTCATTTTTCACGGAACTCGAGTTGAACTCAACGTATGAAGTTGAATGCAGCCGTAATGCCCAGTTTCAGTTATACCAAGATGACGAAAGAATACGACGGATGCAGTGCAGCAGCATCATTGTAAATTGTCAAGCTCATGAACATGATAGCGTGTTCGTAAGACTTTTGGTTCGGCGATGCTGTTGTCTTGAAGAAAAACGCATTCATTCTATCCTCAATATAGCGTCGGTGATCCCACAAAAGCATGGGCTGTATGCACCTTGGTAGTGCATTTATTAAAAGCGACGACTTCCTCACTATTCCAACGTTATGTTCCTTCAGGGTTTTCTCGTTTGTGCTGATTATTCAGAAAACATTTGAAAAGTATTCGGTATTTCGCATACACATTACTGGACATTTTCGAATACTACTACAGCCCTAATGACAAATAATACGGTGGTTGTCGAACCAGATAGCTGCAGGGATTTCCTACGCTTACGTATTGTGGATTCAGCCAGCCATTGGGAGGACGCCGGCTCGAGATTTTTCCGTGACTCTTCATGTCTTTCCCGACCCATAATAACTATTCGGGTTTTGCACTCCAGAAGTACGATATAATTATGACACACGCCGAAGTGAAGGATTCCCCGCGGAATAGTTTTCGCCACCCGGAGTTCTTTAACACGCGCTTAAACCTAAGTACACGGGTGCTTTTTCATTTCGCCCGTCAAAATGCGGCCGAGCACGCCAACACCTTAGCAGTTACAGTGGAGGAACAGTTGGGCGAAAGCAAGCGCATACCGCGCCCATGCATGGATGTTTCCTTACTCGAGAACACGAAAAAAGCCGTGTATCAAATTATTCGCCGTGTAATCGCAGCGGCTGTGCCAGAAAAAAGACACAACTACTACTACACTGTTAGCACGGTAACCTTTCGTTTATTTTATAGGTACATAAAAATGTGAAAATATGCTCCTTTACTAAAGGTTAAAGCACTTTCACCTGTAGTAAAGGAGCATATTTTCACATTTTTATGTACCTATAAAGTAAACTAAACGTTACTGTGCTAAAAGTGTACTACACCACTCAGTATTTGATGCATGGCTGCGTACATTGACGAAAAACTCGCAGTGTGCACACCACACGTGCGCTATAGCTTTCGAGGAAAAGCGGTGCATGCCGGGAGACACCGAAAAAAACAAGCAATGTACCGGGCCCACCGGCGCCGTCGTCGGCAGATGCTCCTCGCCCTGGCACATTCGCCGGGCTCAGCGTGGAAGGAAATCTCCGCTCGACTTATCCGCCCACGCGAGCATCGCTGCGACGATTTCTCCGCCGTCGTGCGCTTGATAAAGCTCTGTACACGTTCCCGGTTCTGTGTATACACGCACGAGCCATGTCGAGTGTGTCGAACTTCTTCTCCCGGGGCACTTAGCAGGCCGGCAAACTTTGCTCGCCCCGCGGGCTCGGCTCTGCGGGGTGGTTCGAGCGCCGCACCACCACCTGGCACCGCTCGTTGAAAGCGACGCATGCGTGGCAAAATAAGATCATAAGGGAACCGTTGCAACCACGTGTAGTTTGCTGTTGCCGAGATGCAAGGTGCCGTCGAAGCGCACGCGTTTGCGCCGGCTGCTGCGCTCCCCTTCCGCCGCAGTGTCGCTCGCGCAGCTCGCGGACTCCCACCTGAACTGCCACAGACAAGCGCATATATAAATCTGTTTTTCCCGGATCGGGCACAGAAAGGTATGGGAAAGTTCTTCGGCTGGGAGTATAAACAATGCATCGAGCGGGCCCCGTTTTTCCACTGCGTATCTTTCTTCCGCAAACGGCGGTCGTTTATTTATACGATGATTAGACAAGAGAGATGTTTCACGGTGTTACTGAGCGACAAGAAGGAGGGGGCGCCCCCGTGACAGGCTTGCGCCTGTTCTTGCGCCATTTAGCTTCATTGTGCGCCTGCACGTGCCCGATAGAATTGTCGGTATTTCTCGTTACTTGCAAGAGAACGGAGCTGTGGTAAGATGGAACTGGAGAAGCGTTTCGTTTGTGCGTACTACAGCGAAGACACTTCACTAGTTCACAAATTTTACGCGAACAAAACTTCAGTTGTTATCCTTAGTTCGTAGTGGATTAGAATGCAACTCAACTTTGGGCTCTTCTAATGATCCCCTCTGAAATATAATTCATCTTATTCAATAGCTGAAAGCGAAAGGTATCGCGACACTCAGGTAACTGGAACATATTGCCGTTTTTCATAGGTCAATGGCATTTTCTTTAAAATATTTGACGGAGATGTTGTATTAATGAGCATTAGAAGGGCCACCTGCCTATTCACGTTGCGATTCGCTGGGCTTGGCGCTTGCGCAAACGGCCGGAAAATTAACGCGGTGTTCTTGACAAACCGTGTGACACATCGAAATAGAAACGGCAGAAGTGGACCTCGAATGTCCACACTCGGCACCCATTTGCTGGAACTGCTGCAACAAACATTTTCACACAAACTGAAAAGGCAGCAACAGCAACAAAAAAAGATCTGTTAATTTCGCCGCAAAGCAGCACGTTTTCACCGCTTGAACAAAATTTTGTCGTCAGTTCTGTGTAGTGTATATTACTGCCTGTACAGGGCAATCGAAACACTTTCCTAAGTGGTGGGACAGGTGGAAAGACATAAAGGGGTAGGTCATATACGCTTGCCCTTTTCGTTTTGGAAAGCAACGATCCATGTCATCAGCGGCCGTATGCTGTGATGCTCTCTTTCGGCGACAGCGTTCCCTTGTGCAACATAGAACACCGCATGCCCAATGACGAAGCGAATACTTGCTCGCCTGCTGTCAACTAGCCAATCAGCTTGTACTAAAAGCGAAACTTAGACAATGTCGTCAAAAGCGATCATTTCAGAATAAGGCCGCTGTTTCGCCCAGGCTTTAAATCGAATGACTTCTTCTAAGAAAATTAGCTGTTATTCTGTGCACCGTTACACCCTCTACACTTGTTGAAAAGCGTGTGCCGTTTCACGGTGTTCTTTTTTTATCTCTCTCTTTCACCTTTGGACATCGGTAATCGTACGAGTAACCTTCCTCGCATTAAGTGGTTAAATGCAGCTCGTTTACCAGCCACGAATATGGTGATTGAAGCAATAGAGCCAGTTATAACCCACAACGCACCGACCAACCGCGTTCCGCACTTGCGTAGGTCATTTTCGCAAAGCTCTACCATGCATGCCCCAACTGATGACTAAAACAAATCTGTGAGGTCACCCGTGCTCATGTCAGTTCAACTGCGTCCTGGCCTATGTGCTTACATAGTCCACACGTTGCACAAGTTTGTACGCCGTATAGGTTCCATTACCATAACCAGAATCCGCAACTCATCTCTCGTAAACAGGGCGTAGCACGCACTTTAGTGCGGTAGGGGCGCCACGTGCCTCTCGCGCTAACGTTACGACCCGACCGAAATGATTCTTGCATACGATCGGGAGCCGTGTTCTCCTCCCTCCCCCGCACCTTTGTGCACGCGTCCATATTCTCGTGTGTCCTTATTTCTCTATAATCCGTAGCCTCGCAAAGAGCAGGATTCCTCCGCGTTACGAAAAAACCGGGGCCCCGGCACGTCCCGTTGCCCTTTTCCATTTGCGCTGCTCTCGCTTAATCACGTCGCAAGGCCAGCCAGTAAGCGGCCACATCGGGGAATAAAACGCGGTGCGCCCGCGGTATGCGGGACCCCGAATTAGCGCTGAGCCCTTGTTACAAGCTCGGTGCCGCGATTTCGGCTCGTCATCCATCTCCATTCCATTAGTGTCCCTTATATACATTAGATATGGAGAGGCCCGCCCCCGCCGCCGACTTCAGCTCTCCGTGGGCGTTCACCGTCTTCGAAGTGACTTATTTGAACCCACGAAATGGGGAGCAAAAGAACGAACGAAGCTTCGAGCTGATCGCAATGTTTCTGGTGAGCTCCTACCTCCCTTAATTTTTTTTTTTCGGCTCCATTATTCTGCCGCTGCCTGTCTCATCGACGCAGCACTAAAAAAATTTTGGCGCCCACCTTCCATGATGCATGCTTTTATAGGTATCATTTTCTTTACGTCCGCTTCGAACAGGCTTAATGAGATCCTTGCGGTGACTTCATCTTCCTTCCCTTCCCTTCCAACAAAAACCAGATTTTCTTAATGAACTAATCAGCTTCGTCATGCAGCCGCCTGTTTGCCTTTCGCATTGAAGAGTCTGTAACGATATTCCTTCGAAGAGGTTCTCCGTTATGACTTCTTACTCGACGTACACGCGGTAATAAGCAAATGGGGGGCTCCCATTATATGGGCGTAATGCGCTTCTCTTACCGCTGCTCGGGAGAAAGAGGACAGGACTTGATGGGAAGGTGCTTTGGAAGTTGTCGCTGGATACGTACGTTTCCTGTTCGCCCCATTGCACATTCGCTGTACGCCGATGCTGCAAAAGTGTGTGTACCAGGTTCGATTAATGGAAATGGCTGCTATTGAAAAGGGCTTTTCATGCGCGTTTGGCGAGGGTCCCCCCCTCTCGCCTTTTTTACCCCTTGCCGCAGCGTGTCTTCATCTCAGCGTAATGAGTAGCTTCTTGCGTCCTCAGAGCGAGTGACTCACTTTCTTGAGCTGCTATAACAGGGAAAGCTATTCAGTCGATGTCCCAGAAGAAAGAAGCGAAGGAAAATAAAGTGCCTAGTATGGCATGTAATGGCTATGGTGGTCTTAATCAACTTTTGTGTGCCACTCCCGGCGGTAAAGGCATGTGGCGACATTTTGTGTGCGCACACTAGAAAAGATACTTTCGCATTAATAACCCTGCGCGCTCCTTGTGCGTCTGGCTGCAACGCCACGTCAAAAAAAAGTTCAGGAGGCAATGGCTATTTATAACCCTCAAGTTCTTTGTATCATTGTTGTTTAATCTTCAAAAAGAATTCTGCTTTCCAGAGGTGTATATATATATACATCCTTTCGACTATAATGACGCTACATGTACGAACAGAGGCAGCCTCTTTTTTAAGCAATCTAGTTTTCTTCCAGGTATTCCTAAACTCCTCACTTTTTGTTCTCCTCGTCATCCCGCGAGAAACACGGTTGCGTGACGCGCTAATAAAAATATGGTTACGCGGAACCCATCGCAGCGATATCTCCGAAGCAGGCGGTGATACCCGAATTCACGAGCTCATTCTGACAGAGATGGATGCTGAGAAACGTTTCACTAAGGAAGAGAGCGAAGCCGATCAATCTCGTCATTCGCCTCGGCGAAAGGGAAAGAGGCAGGCAGGGCCAGATTCCGAACAGCACGAGCACTGCGCGCGCCGAGAGGCGTACGGCACGCAGCTCTGCTGAACGCTTCAATTTATTAAGCGCGCAATATCCCGCGCAAGAGTATGGCAGCACCACGACGTCGTCAGTCCGTCGACTGCGCTTTGCGCATGATCCCGTGTAATAACCCGTCGCTCCCACCGCTTTCCCTTTCTCCCCCGGGGGGCGCATTGCGTGAGGCTGGGCAATCCGGGCACTGCTCTCTTTCGCAACTAATTAGGGCAGCACTGCGCGGACACGAACACGCCAAAAAAAAAAAAAAAAAGGGAACGGCCAACGAAGAGCCTCGTCACACCTGAAGCCTTGCCACCAAGCTGCTTTTGAGACTGCCCCCACCCACCGCCTCCGGCGTTTGACGCCGACAGGTCTTACTGGACCGTCAGAGTGCTTCATTAAACCGAATTAGCCAACAAAACAAAGCCGCGAAAAAAGACGCGCGACTTTTTTTTTTTTTATTCTGCATGGTGACAGCTTCCGAAAGAGCCGTTTGTGATCGGCGAAAATATACGAGTTTTGGGAACGCCCTGCCCGCACTCTTTTGTTTCTTGGTTTCTTTTCTTGTTACCTCACATAGAAGCGTAGCAGGCGTGCTCATTAGGCAATATCATTCTCGGTGGACGCATTTCATGAAAACAAAGCACGTTCCACGGAGCTTCAAAGTTGCAGCGCTGATGGTAAACAATGCTTGAGCCAGAGCCTGTTTATTAGCCTTCTCGATTTCTTTCACTCATGAAAAGGCACTGGATCCATACAGATTTACGTTCTCGCCTGCAGTGCGTGATTAGTTTCTGTCTTTACTAAGCTCTCAAACATCACAGTAGGCTCGCTTCCTTCCGATTTTACTAAGACTTTTAGTGTCAAAACGTCTTTTTTTTTTTTTTGTAAATACAGGCAGTGGCAAGAACACTCCAGCCACTCAAAGTTTTATGGTCCATTGAACACTTGTACTAAACGTTATCGGCGAGAGAGGATAAGAGGACACGTATGCGCGCGCGTGTGTACATGTCCTTCACAGTCGGAGCCACGTTGTTACTCTAGCCGCGCCGTGAGCACGAGGTCGCTGGCGAAATGGCTCAGCAGCATCGTTAATCCGCTGTCATATACGTCGTATGGTGCCGGACAAAACAAGGGGGGTGTGTGAAGACGACGGCAGAGAGTAAAAAACAAGAAGACAAACGCACACCTAAGAAGAGTGTTCTAACTACAGTCGTTAGAATAAGCCAGTGACTCGCAAGAAGCGCAGTAGCGCTTGCACAGCCTGATTCTGCGCAGTTTGTGCTATAAGACTCTTTCTTGCAAAAGAAGTGAGTCCTTCGGCTGGTTGAACTCGTCGTAGAGTGAATGTCTGTGTACAGTGTACTGCAAGCAATCGCACAATCTATGTTCGATAGATTCTTCATTTGCGCTGTGGTAACAGGCTGCATTGTCTGCCCTCTCTATGTGGAACGTGGAGTGAGAGGAAAGAAGGCGGGGGAGAGGGAGATTCCGTGCGAAAGGCAGCGAGGGTAACCAGGACAGAATATCCACATTGCTATTCTGCATATTCTGCACTAGGGAAGAGGTGAGGGAAAATAGAAGTTACAAGCATAGGTGTTGGTGAATGCAATGCCTCAGAGGACGCAAATAAGTAGTGTCTCTTCGGCGAAGCCTTGAGGAGATTCGAGGGCTTCGAGTCGGGTCTAGGAAGTATGATCGAGCATTCCTGACGCGAGCAAGCGCGAGCCTCGAGCTTCAGCGCAGCCTCAGCTTTAGAAAGAAGTATTGGCAGTTCATGATCTTCTGTTTCAGCTCACCCGTGAAAGACTCTCCAGTGCTAGTACTTTAGCGTTTTGTGCATGTCTTCTCGGTAGCTGTCATCTTGCTTATTTTTTCCTTCACTTCTTTCCTCTATCTTATCTGTTATTCCCCTCTCCGCCTCCCCCGGTGTAGGATAGCCACCGAGCACGCGCTTGGTTAACATCCCTGCCTTTCCTCGTTTCTCCCTCTCTCTCTCTACCTCTCTCTGCATAAACTGAGCGGGTAGCTTGATTGGCCCGCTCTTCACCAATGATTCCACAGTGGCTTAGAAGACCTACTTTCTCAGTAAGATAGTGCATTGCTTCTGCAATCTCAAAGGCTATCTGCTCGCGACGTCTAGTATAAGGGTAACAAGAGAGACTGCAGCCGCCTTTGATTCCCACAAAATCGTCCATCTGCGTGTCACTTGACCGCTAATAAAATGTAGCGTGGTATGAGGTGCTGTGAGCTCTCTTAGACAAAGTTTGCATAGTCGAGTATGGCCAACACTTTACAGAAACGCCCCGCCACGGTGGTCTAGTGGTTATGGCACTCGGCTGCTGACCCGAAAGTCGTGGGATTGAATCCCGGCCGCGGCGGCTGCATTTCGATGGAGGCGAAATGTTGAGGCCCGCGTACTGTGTGATGTCGGTGCACGTTAAAGAACCCCAGGGGGCCAAAATTTCCGGAGCCCTCCACTACGGCGTCTCTCATAATCAGAACTGGTTTTGGGACGCAAAACACCACAAATCAACTTCACAGAAACGTCGATGTCCGAAGGCCCCAATGCGAGATGTGCTGAATGAAACCTTCCGAAGCTCCGCTTCACATTCGGGGCTATAGCTGTGTCCTAAATTGTCTGCCTTCTGTTTCTGATCGCTGTACAAGTATTTGTTGCAGCGTCACCCGTATACCGGATGTTGAATAAACGACGCAGCTATAGGTTATGCAACAAATCTTGTCCTTACGCGCTTTACAGCTGCGAGCCACACTGAACTCCTTGTATAGTTAAAGTACCGTGCTTCAAGGCACCGCACGGGCCTCGAAGTGGCTTCATTTATTCGTTTTGTTTATATTCACATCGTTCAAGCATTCAATAAGAATAATAACTATTACTGGGGTTTTACGCCCCAAAACAAGCTATGATTATGAGGGACGCCGTAGTGGAGGGCTCCGGAAATTTCTACCAACTGGGATTCTTTAACGTCCACTGACATCGCACATTCAAACAAATATATTGCACGCGTTGTACATAACCTTGCCATGCAGACGGTGTTTCCAGTGTGCTAACAATGGAAACAGGACTATTGACTTAACGTGGAACGTGCTTTCACTTCCCCGACAAGTACGAAAACAAAACCTCCTTCACGGCGCCGCATTGCAAGGCGACTGTAAATAAACATAAATGGAATAGACAATGGGGCTGACGTGCCGAAGATGCGGCGTGCCTCCTGATGCAGATAAAGGCAGAATAGGAAAAAAGGCGGCTGTGTCTAACGCGGAGAAGAAACGATCCCCACGCAGGATCTCAAACGCACCTGATAAGTGATTCTGTCTATCAATAATTCATGCCCAGGAGGTTTGTTTATTGTCGTCCTGTGCTGTCATTTCTTCCTTTCGTTTCGCCAATTCGCTTTCCGCTCCTGTTCTCTGTGTCGTTCCTCGAACAAGCCTGTTCAGAAAGTATTCTTGTGATGGCAGCGTCAAGCCGGCTTCTTACCTTTCCGTTTTCTTCTGGACATCACATATTCAATTGTTATCCGCTTGCAGACACGATCTCAGCTTGTGTATCACGTAAAGTATCTCTGAAAGGCTGATCAATGCATCGACCTGTACACGTTGGCTTATGACGCAATTCACGATTCCCTGAGTGAACGGAGATTCCGTATAGGGGGGACAGCGCCAGTAAGCTGCAGCACAAGACTCGAGTCAGACAGTATTTATTTATTTATTTATTTATTTATTTATTTATTTATTTATTTATTTATTTTCACAATAGGAACATATTTATACGTCAGTGCAACACGTCTAACACCTTACCTCATATGAACAGGCATTCTCCCTGTCCATATGTAGCGCGTCTAATATCGTGGATAAAGATGTGGCGGGAGATATTAAAGATTCGTTAAATATATTCTTTTGAACCTGTCACACATGCCTTAGCCACCTCTCAACAGTCTCTAAGCAGGTGTGGCGGGAACACAGAATACGAGCGCAAGGAGAGAGGCTGTATCAAGGCGAAGACAGCCTGAGCCATACGAAAGGGTCAGATATTTACGTATTCGCTGATAGCTACAATATCATTCTATATGGTCAGCTAAAGCCAACAAAACAAATGACATGTTTAAATATAAACTAAGGAGGTGTAGGTTGCTTAACATACTTCGCCGGGAAAATTTGGGGGAATGTGGTATCGATGACCTACACCCTAAAGGCAGTATACTATGATCATCGTGCGCTCTTCAAGCTCTACAAATGAATCCCTTGTATCCCTTTCCCCCTTCTTCAGTGCAGTGTATCCATCCGGGCACAGGCCACACTAGCTTCCCTGCTTTTCCTCTGTTCTTCTCTGTTTAGCTTAATTCTACTAATAGTGCATAGGCACAATGTAAGCTTATTTTTAAATCCTTACTCGCAATAACAGCTAATGTCTCTCCATGAATAATTGATAAAGTATAGCTGTTATTCATCATTTCTTCGTTTAATTAAGTGTAAAAAAATAGACGGACTGACCTTCCTGCATTTCTCTCCGTGCTGTCCGCTGCATGCCTAAACGTTTAACGCGTGCCATTTAAATGGAGGCCCCATTTATATCGTGAAACCATTTGGCACGAGTCCTCTCGATGCATCACGAGAACTGGTATTCTCGGCCATGTACACTCAAAGGCACCACATCAGTCCACGTTATGAACTACAGGTGGCACTTCGAAAAAGATCAAGTCTTCACTTTTGAAAAGCAGACATGATAAGACGTACAAGAATACATATATATAGGGCAGCTACTGACAGGCACAGCTACTGAAAGAAATCCACCGTAGAATAAGCATGGCTGTCGCGCATATAGCACGCATTCCCAACTCGTGAACGTAAACCCACCACTATCACTCAATCGGAAACTATATAACTACTGCATTTTGCCAGCACTGACATACCGGGCAGAACCTTGGAGGATAACAAAGAAGCTCGAGAGGAAGTTAACAACTGCTCAGCGGGCGATGGAACGAAAACTGACAGGCGATACGTGAAGAGATAGGAGGGACAGCCGAGTGGATAAGGGAACACTCAGGGGTAGCTGACATAATAATCGGCGGTGAGGAGGAAAAATGGACATGGGCAGGCCACGTGACATTATATATATATATATATATATATATATATATATATATATATATATATATATATATATATATATATAGTGAAATAGCAGACACGACTTCGCAGTTATCGTTTATTGCCAACAGTTTCGACGACCGCGGGTCCGGTCTTTTTCAAGGCATAGAGAGAAGTGAAGTGATCGCTGACAAACTGGTCGGAAGAAGAAAAGGGAGAGAGTGGTACTAGAGGTACACACTTGCATAACGCTCACCTGCAGAATGAATTGTGTACCTCTAGTACCACTCTCTCCCTATTCTTCTTCCGACCAGTTTGTCAGCGATCACGTCACTTCTCTCTATGCCTTGAAAAAGACCGGACCCGCGGTCGAAACTGTTGGCAATAAACGATAACTGCGAAGTCGTATCTCCTATTTCACTCCAAATACGTTTGGCCCATTGAGCACAAGTTCCCATATATATATATATATATATATATATATATATATATATATATATATATATATATATATATATATATATATATATATTATTTTCAGATTGAAGTTCGATGGATCCGGTCCAATGTAGGGTTGAAAAGAGACACACGTTCAAAATTCTTGGTTTATTAACGTTTCGGCCGGTGGGCCGGCCTTCGTCAGAATAATAATAATAATAATGGTTATTCTGACGAAGGCCGGCCCACCGGCCGAAACGTTAATAACCAAGAATTTGAACGTGTGTCTCTTTTCAACCCTATATATATATATATATATATATATATATATATATATATATATATATGCGGGTCTTGCTGATTGTATCCAGTTATGACAAATTTAAGAAAGCGTCTCATCGTCGTGTATTACGCGGCAGTCACCAACACTGAGTTTCCATTCCGATACAGACAGGCATTGCAAGACTCCATACCTTTTTCTAATTTTGCATACCAGTCCTGGGCTCCGTATGTATAGAAGGCACTGTGCATATCGATTGTTAGTGAACATATACTGTGTTGTGACGGAGAGACTAGCGCATATACACCGATTATGGCTGTAATAAGCGCGCTTGCTCCCGAATCTCAGGCGGACCGTATAATACTCAGACACGGCCGTAAAAGCACAGATTTTGGCATTACTTGGTCGATGAACGCAAATTTGTTACGATACCTATGTCTGGAACCAGGAATAGCCTTCGCCTGGAAGCGCCTTCGCCGTACAGGTAATGAAGCCTGACCATACACATTTCGCAGAAATGGTGTCATTGGGGCACAACATGGGCTTCAAAGATAACTACGCTTATTCCGAAAATGAGGCGCTTTCTGTCAGGCGGCTCAGCATTTTCTTTTTTCGGAAATAGTCGTCGCGGCACCCACTCTATCGGCGTCTAAAAGTTAACAACCTCGCGAACCAGCTGTGAAGAACATTTGACGCGACATCGTAAGTCTTCGACTCGTTCGGCCGTACATGTGTTGCTAAGCGCCAAAAACGACTCGTCAGGCTCAGTTGAACGCTCACTATGCACGCTGTGCTGGTATTTCCCGTACCGAGAAACAGCCGTAGGCCAAAAGCTTTATCTCCACCTATGTACTGTCGTAGGCAGACCCATAATCTAAGAGGCCGTCAGGAGGTTGTGAAGGCGACAATTCACGCGCCTTGTCAACCATGCATTCTTGTCTCACATTGATTCTGTTGGTTTCTTTTTTTTTTTTTTCGAATCTCGAATGCCCGTAGGAAGAGAACTTTTTCGTTTCTGTCTGGCGCGAATGCTTTACTGAGAGAAAAGCCTCATTTTTAAGTCCATTCGGCTGTGTCGAAACTCGGCGCTTTGTGTACTTTTACATGTGAGTAAACCATACAAGTCAGCGCCTACAGGGAAAAAAAAAAAAAAAAGGAAAGCCTATACACCATATTATCGATTGAGCTTGCGAAATGAGCGTTGGATGAAGGGTAGCAGGCGTACATATATGGCCGAGAGTGTACATGCCCTCGGGCGTTTGAGTTACGCCACCTAATGGTTTGTGAATAGAAGACACACGTGAAACCGTTGTTCAGAAAACATGTAACTCTACGTACACCCTATGCCGTTTCAAAAGTTTTCGCCCCGCCACGGTGGTCTAGTGGCTAAGGTACTCGGCTGCTGATCCGAGGGTCGCGGGATCGAATCCCGGCCGCGGCGGCTGCATTTCGATGGAGGCGAAATGTTGAGGCCCGTGTGCTGTGCGATGTCAGTGCACGTTAAAGAACCCCAGGTGGTCGAAATTTCCGGAGCCCTCCACTACGGCGTCTCTCATAATCAGAACTGGTTTTGGGACGTAAAACCCCACAAAACAACAACAACAACAACGTTTCAAAAGTTTAGTGCTCGCTACGGCGTGTGCGTGCAGTTATAGGCTTTTGCATGTCCAGACCTTCAGCCGATAGGGCTAATTAGACGCGACTTAGTCCAGCTGCTCTATCGGGCGTGTTATTACGTGTTCGTCTTCAAAAGATGAAACGGTTGTAATCTTGCTGCACCGTCCTCAGTCCATTACGTGACACGCGAGCTGCCTACTATGATTCGTATTTTCCGTGTGCCCTGTTTCCAATGCCTACAGCTACGCCTGCCGCCTGTGTTCCAATATCACATCTTTTCCGAACATGGTCGCGTGCGTTGTGCTTTATGAAATATGTACAAGGCCCTTAAGACACTCAAGAGGCCTAAACTGTTAGCACGACACATGGCTGCATGATCTCTCTTCTGTTCGCAGGCTTTGTTGAGTGTGTGTGTGTGTGTGTGTGTGTGTGTGTGTGTGTGTGTGTGTGTTGATTCTTTAGACTGCGACTATACTGGTGGCTTATGGTGGGGTCGTCAGTTCTTGAGAGAATTGTAACTAATTTGATCTGGATTATCGGGATGACATCGAAAACATTAAAACAATAATCTGTGTTCTTTTTTCTGAATATTCAATCATATGGCGAGAATTCAGGCTGTAGAATAAGCATGTCAACCACGTGCACGATGACATTCACTTCCCTGTTCAGAAGAACAGTTTTTAGCTTAACAAACACGAGGCGAGGAATATTTTCTGCGCATACATGGAAATACCGCTTTCATCTTATATATCAGCGCAGTCTGAAAGTAAAAAAGTAGCGATTTATTCAGGTTGGTAACGTGCACGCCTTTATTAGGAACTACCTTTGAGAAAACAACAACTTCCCCGATCTCGCGGTGTTAACACCCCATTTCGCACGAGACGCCGAACAAGTATTTCAGCTACACAGGAAAAAATCTGGACAGTGGCATCCGCAATGAGTTACGCGAACATTTCGGTGGGGACGTTATACTCGCGTTTTTGCTGCTCGTTAGATGCGTTAGCTCGTAGCTATACACGCGCCACCGATGGTGCGACGCGTACACACAGTAGCACCTATTCTCACAAACACAAAACTCGCGTCGGAAATAATGACTCGAATAATGCGGGACAGCGCCACCCGACATTCGCGCCACTAATGTACCTTTCTCTGGACAATGAAAATTGCATTAGGCTAGCGGTTCTGCGCGTGGACGAGTATTTCCACCCTTTCGGTGTTCGGTGGCTCGCGACGCGAGCGACAAACGGCAAAAGGCATAGGCGCCAGAATCTGGCAACTACGGCCCCTGTCGTGTTTGTATTCATGACACTCCCCAGCATGTGTGTTTCTTTCTTTTTATCTCTTTCTCACTCTCGCTAATTTTCCTTCTCCTGGCACTCGCGCTCATTAATAGGCGCGGGCGTATAGCTGCGTAATTTGCACGGAGAAACTCGGGAGCAGTGGTGCTCGTTTGCAGACAGCCTGGCTGTTTGATGAACCGAGTCAACACAAAGCTGTTTGTAATTGTACAAAATTAACTTTTCGTTCTCTCTTTTTTCTTTTATTTTTTTTTCTTTTTCTTGTTCGCGTCTCCTGATTGATAACCGGGCCTGGAGGATTAGGTCCCCGTCTCGGCAAACAAGAAAACTAAGGAGATTTTCGTGCGAAACTTAGTTCTCGGCAACCTCGTATAGTTCGCTCTTCCCTAACATTGTTTCGCGGAGTTTGTCTCTAGACGGCGCGTACGTGGCATGTTCGCCGTCTCGGGATTTTTCTGATTTCCTATACTGTTTGCAAGCTCGTTACTGTTCGGAGGGGAAAAAAGGAGATTTTTGCTTCCCGCCCACGTTGGAGCTGCGGACTACTGAAGACGAGCCGAGCTTATCTCGAGAAAAAGAAAAGAAAAAGAAACAAAATGCCCCGGCGGATTGTTATAACTGCGGAAGCTTTGTCTAAGTGTAGACTATAATTAAAGCTCTCTTTAAAGATGTGTATGTGCGACGCGCTCTGAAAGATTGCCTGAGAGTTGACTATATTAAGATGGGTTCGATAGCATAACATTTATTTCCGGAATCCAATGAGCCTTCTGCAGGAAAATAGTACCCAAGAGATAATAGTTAAATTGATGTAGCTGTGTTTGTCTTTTCATATTATGCCTCTTTTTGTTGATCCTATAGACACCCTTACGCTATTAGTGCCCCAGAGTATGGCGAAAAATTATGGTTAAAGAGTCAGAATTCCTAATTTAACTTCCCCTGGCAGTCTTTTAAATGGTGTGTAGATGTTTCTCAATATACAGCAATGATTACCTGCTATTTCCTTGTCCTGTGCTGCTGTTTTTGGTGTAACTCCAAGCAACTTCGCCTAACGAATTGTACACCGGAGAAGCGTGGACGGAACGCCGAAATGTTTGGTGATCAAGGCCAGCCGGCGACGACAGTGAAGCGGTCGAGCAGTGCAGCTTTTGTTCCCGGTGACGTCTATAGTATCGCGCACTTGTTTCGCGTTGCGGCCCTCTCTGAAGCGTCGTTCTCGAGCAGCATCCGCACGGTGTCTTTCCTCCTGTTTCTTTCATTTGTTCATCAGTCATCAGCTTGCTGTAATTCTCACTGTGTGCAGCTTCATTGAGATGGTTATGGCATGGCCGATATTGATGGCTAGCATTTCGATCGATCAAGGAACGCCTCAAGCGAAGGCGCTTTCCGCGACCACCGAAGCGCGTTGGTATGTTCGGCGTGCTAGCCGATAATTTTCGCAAAGTAGGAATTTTTCTGATCTCTACATCTCTCCAAGTGGAATGTAATTTGACTGATTTCTGGGGTTTTACTCCCACATTCGACACTCTTAAAGAAGAGGTAGGCATATTCGCTAAAAAAACTACCAGGCATCTACTAGTCCCGAAAGCCATTACCTTCTTTGTACTTGCGTGAAGGTGTATGAAGTGAAAAACACTAACTACCGATGTTAGTGGAAAGTACTAACTCAAGCTCACCATCTTAGTGAAAAAGTTCGTTGAAAGTACTAACTGCATGTCAGTAAGCTTTCGTCACAATAATCACTACCCTGTTAGTACGGATACAAATGCTAGAAAAATACATTTGCGGAACAATACATTTTCGGCGATTTGGTCTGCACGTATTATTAGAAATTGTCATGGCTAGTCCCTTCTATTGCAAAAAAAAAAAGGCCAGTGGCAGGGCCTCGTTACACGAATTAACACTCGCTAATTCGTTGATACAATTATTGTGCTAAATGCACAACACTATTACATGCTCAAGTAACGATACACGTATACATAGAGCCTTCAACAAACGATAGACGATGGCAAGCAGACATACCCAGGACACCAAGACTTCCACGCGACGTCTGGTCTAACAGCAACCACAAAGCTATATATGGCCCTAGTTTAGGGTAGTACACGTTGTACCGATGAGCAGCCATGCATTTTGAGAAATAATGCACATTCTGAATCCAGATTCTGATGACTCATTTTCTACACATATGCGTTTCATGCCGTCGCACAAAACTGTTATTGAAACGTAATGAACCAATTACCTTTATAACTACAATATACGGTGGGTATTTATTGAGGCGCAGTCATATACGAAGCATCTGACAACATAGGAATGGCTTACTATTTATATAGTTAAAAACACTAAGAAATGTCTCTTGACAGTAAATTCAGTGTTTACTAGCTTCCAAAATCGTCTGGCTAGTAAAAGGCGACTAAGTAGCTAGTAAAATACCCGGGAAGTTCGTAAATGCATGCATTTACTAGCTTTTTACTAATTTTGTTTTGGTTGCCCGTAACTGATTAACCTCCCTGCCTTTCCCTCTCCACTATTTCTTCTCTCTGCCTCCTATTTCCGAGGGTGTATGGTCAAAACACTGGGCTTCTGAACGTGGCGTCGTAAGTTTGAAGCTTACCATCGCTTATGTATTTGCTTTTAAAAACTTATTTCTTTTTATGCAGTGATATATCTATAGCCATTCGCCTTACATCATATACGGAGGGACGGGTTTCCTCCTAAGGTTACGGGCGTAGAAATGGCTACCAAACGTTCGGAGGTTTCAACACCAAGGCTGCCTCATGCTTGTAACTTGAGTTCATTATCTCTCTGCGTTTGCAAGAGTCACGCGCTTTACTGAGAGCTAAAACTATCGTCCTATTATCGTTAACGTGATTATTATTTGCCGCGCGCACTGAGTCAGGGTACAAGTGAACAGCCGTGCGTTTAAGATCTCGATTTCGGGCCGCCGGAATGTGCGCATCTCCGTAACGAAGCACGCGCGAGCATCGGGGCGAGCAAATGTAAAGGCGCTCGTGTTTACCGCGCGCGAGAGAATTCATTACCCCTTCCGGCACCCGCCATCTCGGCTGGCTGCATTCGCGCTCCTGCCTCCGCCGCTTCACGCAGCTCCCGAAGGCGCGCGCGCGCCGACGTCGCCTTGCCCGGCGTGCGCTGTCTCGCGCCGGCGCGAGGCTCTGTGCCCCGCCACGCTTAGTCCCCCACCCCAACTTGGCTGTTTGTTTGTTTTTCACGCTCAAGAGTTGCGTTAATGGGCCCCTAGAGCCGATTTCGGAGACCTCTGGGACCAGAATTCAGTGTATTAGCTAGTTCGGTGCGGCGCAAAGGAGTTTGCCATAGGACCTTCTTTGTTAGTTCATTTCACCTGCGATGTTCAAGAAATCTACGAGTTGAAGAAGATGATAAGAAGCCCAGTAAAATCGAGTAAAATCGGACGGGAAACTACATATTGAAAAGATCTATCTATCTATCTATCTATCTATCTATCTATCTATCTATCTATCTATCTATCTATCTATCTATCTATCTATCTATCTATCTATCTATCTATCTATCTATCTATCTATCTATCTCAGCGCGTGTGTGTGTCCATTCATTTAATTTCATTTGTCCATTCTCTTTTGTGTTATTCTGTCCATCGAGCACCTTTGTCTATGTAGTAGTGATTCAAGCTTTATTTCATTCTCTTTAAATTTTGAAGACTAAGAGCAAAAAACTGCCAGCTTGTACTCTGTTGGAGCTATGGCAATATCTCAGGGGAGTTGAAATTTGTTGTAGCATTGTGGAACGATGAAGCTACCAAATCTATTGAACATTTAAATCCTCAGATTTGTACCACAGCTCTGGGTGACGTTCTTTACACACTAAATAAAAAAATTATGGATAATTAGTCCGTAAGATTTCGGTGCGTCAATGCTTTTACATTGTGAGGAGCATGACGCGGTCGTCGCTGACGGGATAAGAGACACCACGACCTCATGTTCAACTGCACGAACTTGTAGCCGCCTACTCACTGCCACAAGCACGTGCAGGTGTAACAGATGTAATAGTCACAGCTTGAAAATGAGCATAGTTCTGTAGTTTGTTTTTTAAAAAGCTGAACCTCTTGAAGCCGCATCAAATGTTTAAAGATCGCAAAAGAGAGCAAAACCTTCCTTGAATAGTAATCAATTGTGTAATTCAGGAGCGCTTCGTTGAACTTCTACGGCGTTGTTTATTGTCGGTGCATTTGTAAGCAGGGCACCACGTCCACAATTAATCTATATAATACACCTTGGGGCAGCAATAAACAGAGATTAAGAGTAACCAACGGTGACACGTACCGTGCGCCGTCGAACTTCCCACCAAACATGCATTTACCAGCAAAATCCTCCAAATTTTGATGATGTCCCTATTTCGGGCACACCTGTCACTGGTCGTCCCATTCTCTCTGCCTTCATCGACCTCAGAGCAAACTCCCGCAGCGAGTTGCAGTCACCGAGAAGCTGCGAACTGAGAGTTATGCGGAAGAGGGAGCAAGTAACCTATGATAAAAGTTTCCCCTGGCGACACTGCGGCGAGTTATCTTCTCGGGGCTGGCGCGTCCTTGTCGTCGTCGGTCGGCTTTATGCCGGCAACAGACGGCGATCGGAAGAAGTGATATATATATATATATATATATATATATATATATATATATATATATATATATATATATATATATATATATATATATACACGACTGGGTGAGCGTGAGATATGCAGGACAGCGGGCACCAAGGCCCCAATACGGAGCGCAAATCTCTATGCTCGTACTGCGATCACTGGCGCCGATTGGCCGCGCTGCATCTCAGTGCGCCGCGGCCTTCCGTCGTGTATGCGGCGCGCATAGAAAAAGGGGGAGGGTGGGTCCCGCCTTGCATCACGGCTTTTAGCGGCGACAGCTGGCCTCGGTGACAACAATGAAATGTCGATCTGGCCGTGCGGCGGCAATCAATGCTGCTCAGTCAGCGGCGGTATGCAGCTTCAGAAAGGGGGGGCCGGCAAGATAGCCGACGCTCTTCCGGGACTCGCGACGACGACGCTCTGTCGTCCGGCGGAGAGAAACTGCTCCGCTGCCGAGAGGAACAATACGGTGGCCGCCCGCAAAAGAGATATTTCCTTTCTCGCGGCGATCAGCATGCGCCCGCAACGTATGACTGCCGGCGTCGGCCGGTGGGAGATTCCCCGCGGTGCAGCGTGCGCCCCCCCATAGCTTGGCCACGCACGGTGTTTGTTCAAGGGGCGCGTTTCCGGGCGTATTGGCCTCGAGAGACTCGATGTGAGCCCGTTGTATAAACGCTCGCAGCCGGCGACCAGTGTAAGGAGGCAACGGCTGCGCACCCATTTCTTTGTTTTGTTTCGAATGTAGATGCGAGGACGTGTGGGACGGTGAGTGACGCACACTGCTCCGTTTCCGCGTCGCGTCAACACAAGCAACACGAAACACTGTTGTGCTTAAATGTGAGTTGTCGTCAGAGAAAAAGTAAGCACGGAAGAAAACAATAAAACGAAACAGCCACCGATGCTGGTGCCGATGCTTCGTTCCGCAGTGGAGAAGGCAAGTTTTCAATGTCAGCATTGATAAGAGCGTTGCTGAAGATAAGAACGGTGCGGACGAGATCACGGAGTGAAGTGTAAAACTGCGCAGCAGTGCAGAAATGAGAAGGAAACTGCGCAGTTGGAATAATCACCGAATATATCGCCGCAGGCACAAATATCTAGCAGTGTTTAATCGACTTTGGCGTCATTGCCGCGCGCTTTGACATTGGTGCCACTGAGGAATTTTTAATTAAGATGAGCGTTCTCTTTGAGGGAACACGTCATTCTCTTTTTTTTTTTTTTCGCGCTCACGTTTCGTTTCTTTAGTGCGCAACCCACTTTTGCAACGATGAAAGATGACCGGCGTTATTATCCCGCCAGTCACTGTAACTCGACCTGCAGTTCGTGCGTTCCACCCCTTTAATGTGCATATTTCTGGAAGTAGGAACCTTTAATTTCGCCAGAGCTCATAGAGAAAAAGTTTTGCGCCTGTGCGCCGTATATATATGTGGTAAACGTTGCCAAGCGCTGACATATCCAACGTATATAGTATATATATATATATATATATATATATATATATATATATATATATATATATATATATATATATATATATATATATATAAGCCACCGTGAAAAACATAAAATTATTTATGCTGTCTGACGTTTCGGCTGGAGACCAGCCTTTCCCAAAACCTTCACCTTTTACAAAGGCAGGCCTTCAGCCGAAACGTCAGAATAAACAATTTTATGTTGTTCACTGTGGCTTTCTCATGGTGTATATATATATATATATATATATATATATATATATATATATATATATATACAATTACAAGGAAACAACTGCTTCTCAGTCAGTGTGCTATCAGACCACGTGCACAGCTTCCCTTTGTCGGAAACGTCCGCGACAGGCAATGCCTACTCGAACGGGCGCGTGTTTATAACGTCTGATATTTCAGAGCTTGGCAACATTTACCATAGGTCTTGGCTCAACTATAACTTAATCGGTTAAACAGTGGCAACAGTTTCAGGGACATCTATCACGCGGCAGCAGAACCGTTATGGTGCGGGCGACAACAACGTCAAAAATGTCGTCCACTGCATAATGGAACGCCCTGCGACAGAGGCTGAGGTCGTAGTGGAAAGCCTTGTTTCTCAAATGGCGATGTCTTCAATTTCAGCTTGACACAATCGTTTTGAGGCACCGTTAAAGTGATTCTTGCGCCCGATAAAGGGGCGACGGCAGAATCAGTCTGCTCCCTGCGCCTTCTGCAATTGACAAAAAAATTTAAGGGGAACCGAACAAGCACGTGCGTGAGCTTATTGATACCCTTCGAGCTTGAAGGCCTTTTAAGCTGCTCGCAATATCACTTCCTCATTTTTCATGAAGTGGCGCACGTCGTCGACTGTGTTTAGCATACATTGATTTCGCTGAGTACGGTAATGGACGGTTTAAATAGACTCCGTCGGAACCGTACTCCCATGGCTATCGTGACGTCCTAGGCCACTTCTGACGGCCGCTTGTCTAATGAGTTTTTAAGCATCGGCGGTGGCTCTATCTACGGCGCAATCTATGGAAGGTACAGGAACTCTGTGCGCGGTCTTATACCTGTGCAGTCCTCCGTTCAATTGCCCGTAAACATTATCGAGGTAAAAAGATGAAAGAACAAGCGAAACTTGTTTCGAGGTTGCGCACTGGTTAGTTCCGATAGGTCGCGACAACATCATTCTGTTATCCAGCATCGGGAAACCAAGCTGCCGGGAAAATGGGGATGCAGAGAAAACCGAGGCATCCAGTTTGGCTGCTTTCTTTCTGGACCAGCTAACGCATTGATGAACCGAGTTACGTCTTGACAGCGACATACATATTAGAGTCGACAAAACGACAGATTCACTTATACAGTCCAGGCCATATGCATTATTCATGTAGCCAAGCTTCGTGCTCCTGCTTGCGTCACTTCTACAGTCTGTGAAGCATCCAGGATACTGCGTCGTTCTATCAGTGTATATCACCGTAAATTTTGATCTTTGTCTTGTTGCGATGCCTGCAATGTTTACTTCATGTATGAACAGAACACAGGAAGCTCTTTATTTATTTGTGTCTCCTTCCTCTAAGGGAACTAAAACAAATAAACGTGCAGAAATCCAGAATTTAGGAAAAGTAATTGCAAATCTCCGCGAAAATAAGCAATGACTTTCATTGTTCTCGATGTTCAAAGGGCCAACAGCGGAAGGAATGATGGTGGTAGCGGAAGCCTTCTGAGTGCGTAACCCCGAAGCAAGAGCGCAATATTTTCGAAGCGAATGAGGAGGCGCAGCAGCTTGCCAAACTATGCAAAGGGGTTATGCTACTGCTATTAAATTACCAGTCGTTTTCTTCCATTACTTTAATTTACAGAACGTATATTGTCTGCCTGTACGGCTCAGTTCAGTTGAGCGAGAAAGTGGCGCTAAAACTAGAGTGTGAAAATTGCCTTTTACATCCAAATAGTTCAGAAAGTGAGATTTCAGTATCGTGAACTCCCGCAAACAATTATTTAAATGATGAGTTTATTGACCTGTTGACAAAATGGCTGAGTGATCTGAAGGGCGCGCTCTTAAATGACGCTTGAATCTCCAAAGCGCAATTAACAGAGCTGTGCTAGTTTCCCGAAGGTTTCGTAAAAGCCACATGGTGTTCAGTTGGCCTTACGGATACGCGTAAGGACACTAAAGTATACGATACGAAAAACCAATGGATCATACAGAAATACAAAAGTAACGGATTAAAAAATACAAACATACAGACTAAGAAACGTGTTTCAAGTATTTCCTGAAAGAATACGTTGCTGAACACTTTCTAAGATTCTAATCTGTATCAAGAAGCGACCTGAAACGCGATGATGTTCCACGGCTCTCTTTGCTCACAAGTAGAAAGCAAATTAAGGCGCACCATGCTCATACAGCAGGTCGCGCCTAAAGCTGGAGAAACGTCTGGCTCTTGGGCTGAATAACTCGCCACTTGGTGCAGGCCACAACTTAATGCATTGTCAAGGTCTTCAGGCTTTTCGGCTTTCGTCGCGGCGTATTTGGCTAAGGGTGAGCTGAGGAAGTCGGCACAAAGGATTTCTCATGAGACCGTCTATAATCGCAATTGATTTTTTTTTTCGTAAGCGGCTACTGGTGCTCCCACTGGAATATCTTGCGCAGAGCTGCACCTAAAGCACAACATGTAATCTGCACAAAAGGGCGCATGCGATATTTGTATTTAGATACAAAAAGTACCATGGTCTGCTGAATTTCTTTAGTAAATATTCTATCATAAAACAAAACTTAAAGAATCTAAAACGCCACCTACTTTAGCGATCATCGATTTTCATAAAGTTTCGATGTCAATCCCCTTAAAACGAAAGCTCTATATGTCTCGCCCTGCCACGGTGGTCTAGTGTACTCGGCTGCGGATCCGAGGGTCGCGGGATCGAATCCCGGCCGCGGCGGCTGTGTTTCGATGGAGGTGAAATGTTGAGGCCCGTGTGCTGTGCGATCTCAGTGCACGTTAAAGAACCCCAGGTGGTCAAAATTTCCGGAGTGTTATGGGAGTTTATGGAATCTTGGGAGTTATGGTTTCCTAGGTTTCAGTGTTTCTTGATTCATTAAATTGATTCTATATATATATATATATATATATATATATATATATATATATATATATATATATATATAATTTCAAAAATAAAAGATATTCACAAGATTAACAAAACAATATAACTTTACTTACGTCAGTGAAGTTGGTTGTATTATTTTGTTAATAGTGTGAATCTCTATTTTTTTAAGTTATTTATTCGGGCCCAGGGAAAACTTCTTTCCGAACTCTCTCTCTCTCCTCTCTCTCTCTCTCTCTATATATATATATATATATATATATATAGAGAGAGAGAGAGAGAGAGAGAGAGAGAGAGAGAGAGAGAAAACAAGGACTTTCACCGTTTATCCGCAGTACAGCAGGGAGGAATAGACGGCTTACAAGAGCCATTTAATTAGCTCACCGAAGTCGAGCGAAACACCATTTTCAAACAACACGGATGTGAACGAGGTGATCGAACGAGAGGCAAGGAAAGGAATTCGGTGAAGGTGACGCAAGCGCGGAATTAATTTCTCCGCACCGCGAAACTCTCCTCCGGGTCGTGGGCGACGAGGCGCACAACGCGGTCTGGTAAAGCACCGTCGACGCGCACCCGACCCGCGCGTCTGCGAGCGGCCCGAACGCCTCGGCGTCATGTGCTCGCCGCTGTATCACCGCCGGCGCTGACAGGCCGGGCGGCGAGATTTTTAATTGCCGCGCCGACTAATCTAGGACGGTACGAGCTGGGCTCGGCCGGGGCTCGGTGACGACTGGAGCGTGCGCCGCCCGGAATCACACCGCGGGGCCGCGTATCGCGCCGTCACTCGCGTTAGCCGGTCGGGGCCCCATCTTCTCGTTAACGAGTCCGCTGGAACAAAGGCGCGCGCTCCTGTATATCGTATCCTCGCAAGGCGCGCCCGCATAATTGGACGCCGCGGCCGCGAGGGAGAGCCAGTTCCGTTTTGAGACCGCATTCGGAGGTGGAACATCCGCCGGCTCTGCACACTTTCCGCGTCGCCCGGCGTGGTTGCTGGAAGCGAATATCTGGCCGCGTACGCGGGTGCACTCGCTTGTACGCGGCGGCTCGAGGTGGCACGCTGAAGCGTGTCGTTTTCCGTGCTTGGTTTGTTCTTTCTCGCTCCCTTCGACCCTGTCCAGCAAATGCTGTCATTCAATCGTGCAGCGTCGTTTCTTTTTCACGATAAGCTGCGTTATGCAGGCAGCCTTATTGAAAAAAAAAATGGAGTTAAGGAAGACCCATACTCTCTTTCCGTCATCGGCTGGATTCCACTTATCATTTGTTGTTTTCCTTCTAAACTTCTGCTGCCTCATTATTTTGGTTCTTTATTTCCAGCACACGCGACTGACCGCACTCGCTGTGTGTGTGTGTGTGTGGTGTGTGTGTGTGTGTGTGTGTGTGTGTGTGTGTGTGTGTGTGTGTGTGTGTGTGTGTGTGTGTGTGTGTGTGTGTGTGTGTGTGTGTGTGTGTGTGTCATCGCCTTCATTATCAGTCACGGTCCTTTTCACCCATAAGAGGAGCCTTGTCCTCGCGCAAACAACATTTCTAACGAGGGTTGCGTTTTTAAAAGCGACGCTGTTCTAGTTCGAGGTAAAAGGTCTGTGGTCACCTGAAAACTCGGCATACGGGTGCACGCCAGAGGGGTGCGGAAACAAAGTCTCATTGTCTGTCATCTCTGGTTAAACTGAAACAATTCTTCTTCGCACTGAGTTAACATTTCGCGCAGCCAGATCAGAACGCTTTAGCTGCAACATACTCTACGATTCCTTCGAGTCCTTCACGCTAACTTTGCAAGAACGCTAGCTGGGTTCGAGTGGGAACCGAACCCAGGCCGTCTGCGTGGAAGGCAGATGTTCTACCAAAGAGCCACGCCAGTGGCTGATGCTGCTTCGGAAAAAAAAAAAAAACCCTATACGTGGTGAATAGCGAAGCATATCCCTGTGCACAATGGCACAGCAAGGAGGTGGGAAAGGGAAGTGAGGCTGAGGAGGAGGGCAGAGTAAGGCATAGTATAACCTTGTGTAGTAGAGTATACTAAGGGTGTGGGAAAGGAAATTGAGAGTGGGAGGGAGGGATGTGAGAGTGAGGAAGAGGGAAATTAAGAGGGGAGAGGGTAAACCATAGCATAGTCACGCATAATATTATATATATCAAAGATGTTCGTACGGGAAGTGGGGGTGTGCAGGAGGGAAAAGAGGAGGGTAAGGCCACCTGCGCCGCAGTATAGTTTAACAAGGGGTAGGAAAAAAGAGGTGAGGGTGAGAAGTGATGGGAGAGTGAGGAAAAGGAGATTGAGAAGGTGTGAGGGTAAAGCGTAGCATACCCGTGTATAGTACGGTATGGCAAGGAGGTGGGAAGTGAAAGTGAGGATGGGGGAAAGGAAGAGGCGAAGGCCTCTAGCTCCGCTGTGACCTAGCCTTGCGCCCCTAATGCAAACTGTCTACAGTTTCTTTTTCTATTGCTTTCTTGTTTTTCTATTTTGCAACAATGCAACATTGTGAAAAAAAAAGGAAAAAACAGAGAGATAGATATAGAGAGAGAAAGTTCGTACCAAACTTTACATGGCCACTATGGGTTTCCGGTGGCGGGAATCAGGAACGAAGAGATTGGCTGGGGAGAAACTCAATTATAGGGAGCACATAACTCCCTTTACTTAGGGCTCGAACAAATTCTAAGTATACCGGAAGAATACCGCTGTCGCAATGAGTTGGAGCGATGTCTCGCAACAAGATTTGCATTAGAAAATGAAGCCATTGTTCCGGTAGACCTTCCGCCTCGGTGGAGGGGCGTTCGGGCTCTTTTTTTTCCGAGATTACCACGAAGTATGTGAGAGCTAGTGCGGCTCCCAGTCTTGACATCTTATTCCTGGATTTCGCATTTTCCGGAGCTGTTACAAAGTTTTCTCTAACTGTGTGGTTTTGCTGGTCGTGCCATACAGAAAACTCTGGCGCAAGGGTATCATCCCGCGAGTAGGTGTAGTTTGTAACTTGATATTGAGGTATTCACTCTTTGTGCTTTGCGTCCTCATTTTGTACGCACGTCATGCTCGTTTTGGTTCTTTTTCGAAGAACACCATGTTCTTGCGCATGACTTGCGAATTTGTCAAGTTCAAGAACTAGCGTATCATTCGCTTCACTCGGATCATTTGTAACTTCAACAATGAGGAATTATAGATTGCTCGTGAAACTGCGGAGTCGTAGGCACCCGAATAAAAAACAAAAACAGCTGCAGTCCCGTAGTCAAGTCTCGTGCAGCTGCCTCTACAGCCTCTGAAGTTGTTTCGCTGTAGAAGGGCCCAGCCGCCACAGACCAGTCTTAGTCATGACGCCGAGCTCTTATCTTTTTTTGAAAAAGTGTACACATCGAAGACTGCTCGGAATGATATGCGTGAGTAACTCTCTGTTTTTGTCTTTTGGAAGTTTTGGAAGAATGATGTACATGCGGCTGTTTTTGTGTCCATGTGGATCTTTGAACAGAGGTATAGGTATAGGAACGTAGGCTGCGTCAGATATGGCTAGACCATGACACGGGTATGATCTGAAGTCAAGATGCTGAAGCTGTTCATTTCCCCTTATTATGCACACGGATACTGCTGGCTCATGAACATATATCTGCAGGAGAAAAAGTAGTTATCAACAAGAAAAGGAAACACAGCAGGCTTCTGTGATCCCTTCCGCACTGATATCACTTACTGCGACAGCAGAACTTTCCGTTTACTCCCTCTTCGTTTTTGTTTTGTTTTTTTCTTTCGTCCTCCCAGTTGTGCTTGCTCGGAATCACTGTGCGGAATCGACCAAGATTGCTTTGCTTACATGCGCATTGCAACCATATAATACCATTTGGTCGCTGAGGACCGTGCCTTAATAAACGCATGCTCAAGTTGCGCTGTGCTACCAGCGATCTAAAAATAATACCATGCATAGCTTACCAGTTGTTCCCCGCCAACTTTTACACCATTGGCGCATCCTTAAACAAGGTCTGCGTCATTTTTACTGGCCATAATCGTCCTAATTTTCAGGGGTCACTATAGTTTTATATGTTTTAGTGTTAAGCGCTGAGCAGTAGCAATGTATTCGAAACTCGATACTTTTATAATCCCTGCAATGTATGCCTCCTCTTAGCTGCTTACGTTGTTTTAGCCAGCGTACCAACGGGAAATTGCACCTAAACAAGATGTGACATGGCGAAGAATAATTTAAATGCAATAAGCCCAGCTGAAGCTTTCTCCAGAACAGCGTTACTCCGTTTTCGTTTCAGAAATACATGTGCATACGCCAGTGATTAGAGAGCATGTGTACAGCAGAACACCTTATAGCAACTGCCTAGTTGTGTTGCTTAATGACCGCGTAGTGGTTAGCACGCTCACCTCGAGAAACCAAATTGTGCAACTAGCATGGGCTCAAACCAGAGCAGACCAATGGGATAAGTTTGTCTTTCTTCACGCTCTGCCAATGGCGAAGTTTCAATGGTGTGACGAAGGGCGCTGGCGACGACCGAAATTATCTTTGTGTGTGTCGTCGATGAAGAGAGCGGGCTTCGTGAACAGAATGTGATGGACGCAACGCAAACCAAATTTCGAGCTCTCAACTGCTGTGACGCTAATATTGATGGCATGTGCACGTAGTTCAATTATCACCTTGCCTTGAAGGCCGCATTTGTTGTCGCCAAGAAGACGCCGGGCGTTTCGGGGCACGTGTGCCACGAGCAAATTTTGTTACTGCTTGGTGACACACGAACGGAAGTACGGAAAATGGCGTCGCACTCTCAAAGACTGGAATGCCTGCGTAGAGTCTCGTACCATTTCTGAACTCTTTTGAAGAGAAAATGGATAGAGTGGCGCGCGAAAAAAGAGTCATGATCAAGTTGGCGGCAGTCTTAGAAGACTCATCGCTTCTCATCTAGACCTTCATATTGGCTAGCAGCTAGTCTCCGTCCATCACGTCCTTTTTGTGCGTTTCCTTTTCTGTCGCTCGTTTCGCCAAATGGGACTGGAGACACGGCAGCCTTGTGTCACGGAAGGCACAATCGATACCTGTCTCTAAGAATCTGTGCCTTGGAGCGAAAAATCCTAACCCTGGCCGCAGCACTTTTTTTTTTTCGGCGTGGGATGCTCTGCAATATTGTTTTCTATATGCGTTACTCCGGTTTCTATCGCTAGGAGAAAGCAAGAGGAAGGAAGCAGCATAGATCGTGCACTTAGACGTGGCCCACGCGTGTCTTAGTTGTTGTGACTGTCATCCTTTGTCAGGCAATACCCTATGACAGACCGTAGTGTTGCAACAAAGTGACTACTATGCAAACTCTAGGAAAAGTGTGGACGTGCCACGCTGGCACTGTGAAGCGAGTAACAATTGCGGATCTTTCTGACATTATCTGAAGGCCGCAGATGTACTACTGAGATAAGGCAGATGGAAAATTCGCGCTGAGAATAGCCGCATGCATAGACATCGGCGGTAACAGCCGTTCGCAAAAAAGAAAAGCTGTTGTAACTAATTTAAAGCTTACATTAGGCTGTAAAACTGTGTGTGTGCGTGTGTGTGTGCGTGCGTGCGTGTGTGTGTGTGTGTGTGTGTGTGTGTGTGTGTGTGTGTGTGTGTTTATCAGCGCTGCTGGAAGGTCAGTGTGCTTCCATTATGGTCACACTGGCGTGTTAAGCCTCTGGAAATCACCAGCAGCCTGCTGGCACTTTTGTAAGGTCGTGAGTAGATTACCAGGAAAAAGTAGGTGGCCTATATCCGCAAAAAAGTTCTGACGCTATTCCTGCTTGGAAGAGCTGATTACAGCCATTCGTGACGTTGGGCAGTATACAGCGGGCGGCGGGATAGCGGCAGTTATAGTTAACTAAAGCATGCTGTTAAAAGAAGCTATGTTATCGTAAGAAACCTCGATACAAAAGAAACCGTATATACATTCTTCAAGCAGCAGCTAGACGGGAAAGCTCCAATCTCGTATGTTCGTATGGTTTTCATCAGTCCTATCCGATTTTCAGCATGCTTTTCAGTATCTTTTCAGTATTGTAACATCAGTGCGCCGATTTGCTGTCAGTACAACTGATCTAATAGTGTTTTGTTGCTGTTCTGGAAATCACAAACTTTGCGGCCTTAAAAGCAGCATATAGCTCCGACGTCTTTGACGAAGATAGATGTGACAGTTTATGCATTTCCGCTTGTCCAAGTTCCGCGATGAGAGAGACGGAAGCTGAATTTTTTTTTCTCAGACGAATATTTGTAAATATCTGTCTTTTCAACTGCGTCTCGTATAAAAATGACACACCGCCGGTTATATAGTCGTGAAAATTGCCGTCTCAACTTTGTTTGTCGGGCAGAAAAAAAAAAAAGAAGGAATGGGAAAGGAAAGATACGACAGGCAAGGCGCACGCACACACACCGTTTGCAGCGCAATCATATACAGTCAGAGCGCTCAGTTAAAGCACACAAGTGCTCTTATGGCCTCCAGTGCAGATGACGGTAGAGGCCATGGTCCCAGCAATATTTTTTCGGTAGACTCTCTGTCAGCCATTCCGTCTAAAGTATAAGGCTAAGACATGTTTTATAACCTCGTCGCAATCACAAACATTCTACGAGCGTCTGTATGCCATTGCCAACACCGCAATTGCAAGTGTATGCAAAGGTGAAAACCACAAGCGAAGCAGGGAGTCTAGGTCGCACTTGAAGCTGCATCGACTGATCAAGCAAGTGCACTCATGGGGTCGGAGAATGAGACTGATCTCAATGTGACAATGTACTGCGGCAGGCCAGTCGGGAAAGATGCCGCGCAGCATCAAGCCTTGAAAACGGCACAGATACACGCTAGTTATGCTTCTGAGCATGAAGCCGCTGCTTCGTAGACTGTGGTATAGATCAGCACTGTTACTCCGAATGCTTACCGGCTGTTGCGGAGGCAAATGTCAGTCCGTTTTCTTAGCTCACACAACGGCTAATCATAATCCTGCGTAAATAAAGATTCTAACAGATACCAGGAGCCCTAGTACTTCCAAATAAGGTTGTCGGGCTTCTACGTAGGCCAGGCCTTTAGATAGTCACGAATACACAGATAGCTTTTAAAGACGGATAAATATGGACTAGGACGTTGCAGAATCTGTGAAGGATTCATATCTCGGTGTACTTCAGCCACGTCAGATTTAAGAGAAATAATAAATGGCCGGACAGTATTATCAGAGAACAGATTTCCCACGAAGCAGATTTCCCATTAATTTCAGTCTTTGGCTCGAAGTGACATATGCAGATAACTTTTGTACAGGGTGCGCATTACCTCACCATAGTGCTGTGTGGGCATGAAATTGCGGACGTTTGCCATTATCTTCTTGAGGCTCAAACCCCAAGGTACACTTCGAGGACAGAAGAACGTTTGCTGAAGGAACGAACTCTATTTTAGAACTTAAGAATGCCTTAGACTATATATGGTCAGCAAGTCATCTTCAACAAATGCAAGCGTGATCGAAACATGAAATCAAAGTATCGATACTTTGATTTACAAAAGAAAAACGCGCCATTTTGTACTTCTTTCTAAGTCGTGGACAGTGCTCCGTGTCCGCGCTCACGCTCTAAACAAGAGTGTTCCGACCGGCATCACGATACCGTTCGTACTTAGAAAACAAACGATGCATACAGACTACCCGTGCGCAGCAGCGTAGGTGTATGCATATAGCACGCTCGTACTCTTTTCGGGTCGAAAGTATGCACCGTTTGTTTTCTACCTACGAAGAGTATCATGATACCAGTCGGAATACTCTTTAGAGCGTAAGCGCGGACACGGAGTTGACGAACAACCAAGGATGTACGAAATTCGCCCGGGAGGTAAACGATGCCCACACATCATCATAACACGTAACAGCTTAATAATACAGAAGCCATGAAGAATTAGTGAAACGTCCAAACAGTTTCGAGTTCTTAAGCGCAAACGTCGACGGCAGTGACACCGCAGGCACATATAAAGTTGCACAGCGCTATCTACTTGAACTCCTCATATGCGTCGTATCCTTAAAAAATATTTTTTAAAGTATGATAGAGCAAAGTAAAAGATGAGCTTTAGTCGCGGTACGGGTTTCTTAAATAAGTGAAACCCTACTCCTCCTCCTTCGCAAGCCTCTAGTCTCTGCTGGAATCACATCCGTAATGTGGAAGACCCCACGAAGGTAAAAAGAGGGCGCGTGGGAGACGCGACAGTATTACAGGACATTTTTTTTTACCAACTTAAAAATTTGTTTACTTGGCGCAAATGCTGTCAGTGGGGCTGCTGCACCAAAACTCAATTTATGGGCTTAATTATTTTCTATCTGCATACGGGTAGCCTCTCCTCCTTACACATTCTCTGTGATGTGCGTTCCAATCTAGCGGTCCTTTTAGGCATGCACTGGCGCTTCTTCCGAACGTTGCATTTACTGAAATTTACCGAGAAGGTACACGCATGGTTCGAACAAGAAAAGAAAAGAAAATAGAAACTCCCAATTTATCTCTGATCTTCAAAACGAAGTTTGCGCGGCTCTAGAAAGTTTGCTTACCCCAACCCGCAAGAACTAATTTTCGTTCCCTGATACGAAGCTTATACGAAGTTTTGATTCTGCAACTCAGCTACTGGCAACGACACGCTCTTCTCTTTCACTTGCTTCATCTGGCTTGCGTATGCCGTATATTGCCGATGTTAACTTTTTTCTTTCACTTTGTAGTTTTCGTCGTGCTGCTGTTGGTCGTGGTCTTTTGCTCCTCTCACCATACTCCCAGGTTTCACCGCGGCAGGAAAATAACCGCGATACGCGTTTAACTCCGCACGTCTTTCTTTACTGCATTTGTCATCGGCGTCGGGTTGCACTTCGGAACGCTGCGGACGGAAGCAAGTTGCAAGAAATACAAAATCGAATAAGCCTGTCGATGCTTGGGGGGCAAAACGACGTCCGCGATTCGGTCGCATTTGACGCTACATGCCCCCGGGAGTGAACCGTAATGCCCCGCCTCGAGGCATCAACGCTGCAACCTCCAACCTCTCGTGTTCGTTTCTTTTATTTATCTACCTTTATTTGTTCTATTTCGCGCTCCTCGCTTTCAATTCAAGGAGCCGCTGCTCGGGTCCAGTGGTGTGCGGGCGCTCTCTGCCCCGCGATACCCCGTGGGCGGAAGTGATCCGTTTTACAGCGCGGCGCCCGGTGTAAGCGCCTGGCTGGAAAGCTGCAGTTTCGGCGGCCTCCGCTCTTTACGACGCACGCTCTACGCCTTACCAAATAAGACATAATAATAATGACAATAAATAAAAGAAAATTTTGTCAGCCACTAGGACTCGGCCGAGGTGCGCCTGCGGCGCGCCGAGACGAGATCGAGCTGCTCCCGAAATCTGTCTGCTGCTTGTAAAGGAACGGAGAATTAACGCTGGCCCTGTCGCCAGCCGGCTGGACGTCGTGGGCAGCCTTAAATGTTCCTTCAATTCACTTTGCGTGTCGTTATTGGTGCTCTTTTTACTGGCTGCCGACGCTAGACGAGCTAAACCCCACCATGAGGGTTAAATTGGTTTGCTACCGGTGCTTATAGCTTGTGCCCTCTAGTGTTTAGCGTGCATCGGAGCAGACGTCGGTATAGAGGCCAGCCGTGTAGTTCCAGTGGTCAAGCTGTTGCGTATGTGCGTCAGAAGTAGGCAAAGAAGCGGGCAATAATACCGTGGTACTATTGCCTGCTTCTTTTTCTCGGAAAACTGAAGATATATCCGTAAATACAAGGATGTAGTATTCCCTAAGAGGAACCCGCATCGAACTTAAAGATATAGGCAGTCTCTAAACAGACAAAAACACCGCCAAACTTTCATTTGAAAGGGGTACTGACATTTTCGTATCCATTAGCAGCCACAGAGCTGAGACTAATTTTACAGAGAGACCGGTTTAATATATGTAAATTGTCGGTGAAGTTGAAATGCCATCGCATATAAAGTGTGAACTTACGTAACTTTCTCCTGCGACATGTGGTTGTTCCAACGTGGTGTAGAAAAGCCTCGTTATGAAACGCACGCGTATCTGTGCGTTTATTTACCTTTTTTTTGTGTTATAGAAGGAGCCACAGGCTCCTTAGGCCTTCGTTACAAGTGCCGATAAAAAGTTTCAGCAAATCATAGATGGCTACGTGGGATTTTATTTATTCGTTCTTCCATAAAACCATCCATTCATTACTTCGTTTGCGTCAACCTTCAACTATTTTAATTAAGTGGTGGGCCTCATTTGAATGTGGGAATCCTTCGTTCAATTGAGGCCTTTTGTGCAACTTAGTGCAGCCTTTCGTCAGTCAGGAAGACTGCAAGCAGTGTGTGTGTGTGTGTGTGTGTGTGTGTGTGTGTGTGTGTGTGTGTGTGTGTGTGTGTGTGTGTGTGTGTGTGTGTGTGTGTGTGTGTTTTACTCTACGAAAGCCGTTCTACAAGGGGAACATGGCAAGAACGTGGTCGAATTTCGCGTTTTTCAGCCACTGACCGAGTGATACGGGCCGCACACAAATATCTTAGCGCATACGGCGGCCAAGAAGTTGCCCGCTTGTTCTTCATCTTCATTTATCTTCGTTTATTGTTTTTTCCTAGACTGCACGCCACGGGAGCTTCGTTTCACAGTAGCCCGGCCCGGACTGCGTCTTTCTCATCCCAAACGTATGGCTCCGCTGGGAAATCAGGATGCCTGCTTGCTCGCCAGTATAGTAGATAGCCGTAGCTTCCCAGTTGTCGAGGCAAGCCTCCGCTTGTCCCAAACGCCTCGCGTGAACTGAAAGGCTGCCGAGGTAGAGACAACTCCTAGGTGTATCGACTACTTCGGGCAACTCGTCCCTGTCGAAGTAGCACGGCGAAATTTACTCGAGCGCTCATTCCCAGAGACGCCTGAGGAGAGGGCATTTCTTCCTATAAAGTTTGTTTTACAGCCTCGCTATCGCGTCAGGTTATCTGCACTTGATCTTTACTGTGTTCGGTACATATGTTTTTCAACTCTTTTAAGCTTTATGCTGGCACTTTGACGAAAATGGATTCGACAGTGCTCGACGAATACGTTTTTGCTTTAGTCCCTGCCTGTTGTCCCACAGACGTGTAGAGACTTATTTGCGCATACTCATTTCGGAGAACTAATTTTCCAAGATGTGGTCCACACGAACTGTTAGTGTATTAAAAAAGCGTAAGTCCAGAATTTCTTTTTCGTTTGTTTGTTTGTTTGTTTGTTTGTGAGTGTTATTTTCCCTTGGCCAGTTGCCTTCGCAGTATAATACATCCACCATCATAACTGACTAAAAATTTGGTCTCGGGAGCCATGCTAGCGTAAAAACTTGTCAGTGCTGCTACCCGTTTATATAGTAGCACTTAGTCTACATACTATGCTCCGATTCAGCCACTAAATGCACTTTGACTCCGTATTGACAGCGTAGCTGTTTATGCTGGGCAAAATGCCGATCTGGTTCGCACAAAAATGGTTGAGCTAGTATGTGTCACGTACGTGCCAGGCAGCTCTTAGCGTAGCATAACCACGCATAGTATAGCAATGTAGTGTGAAAGAGAAATGAGAGTGAACAGTGATGTGAGGGGATAGAATAAAGCATGTCTTGCGGTATAGTTTACGAAGGGGATGGGAAAAGGAAGTGAGTGTGAGGAAGGCTTATGCAGTGGAGAGGAGGAGTAAAAGCAGGAGGAGAGAAGGTTAACCATAGCGTAGCTACGAACAGTCTACCATAGGAAGTGGAGGAAAATAGAAGTGAGGGTGAAGTGGGGTGGTGTGACGGTGAAAAGTAGGGAAAGGAGGAGAGAGTGCCATATAGAAAGAAGTTAAAGAATTTGATATGTGGGGTTTAACGTCCCAAAACCAGCTCTAATTGTGAGAGACGCCGTAGTGGAAGTATCCGGAAATTTCGACCACCTGGGGTTCTTTAAAGTGTACTGAAATCGCTCAGCACACGGGCCTCAACATTTCGCCTCCATCGGATTCGATCCCGAGACCTTCGGATCTGCAGCCGAGTGCCATAACCACTAGACCACCGTGGCGAAGCAAAGAGATTAAAGAAAGGTGACAGAAAAAAGAAGATGCATAAAGAGTTTTAAAAAAGAAAGAAAGATGACAGAAAGAAGAAGGAGCTGAAGAAACATGAAGCAAGAACTCAACCTGCGTTCGCAAGATGGCGGTGCATGCTCGCCAGCCCGGCTATTTACTCAGATTGCATGGGTGTAAAACTGGCTTAAGTTTTTTTTTTTTTTTATTTCTTACTCAACACACACAGCCAGGAGGTGCATCAACGCCCTGGCATCTCTAGAAACATGCAAGAGCATCCAACGGAAGATAAGATTTAGAAATTGGCATCCACTTCAGAAGGTAGACGTCAGCTTGATCATTCAATTTCATTTTCTGTTTATGATCATTTCATCTGAGAGTATTTTATTGTTGGTAGTATGAAGGCGAGGGTCGCGAAGTCTAACGACTGCAGCGGAACTCTATCACTTTATTTCGTTCTCGTATGATATGGGTTTATTTTAGTCTAACAGTTGTGTTGTAGCTTTAATATGATTAGTTACTGCAAAGAAAGAGTTAGTAGGACTATCTCAGAGTTGCCTTGAATGAGAAAGAAAAAGGAACCGTTGCACTTTTAAAGTGTACGTACAAAATCATAACCATTTATACCATGCATGCGAAGGTTTATTTATTTTTGCGACATTTAAATAGTCATTGGCGCTATAGGCAAGTTTGTGCCCTTATATATAAGCGCGCAAACTTGGACCGACAGTTAGAGAGACAGATTCTCAGAACGGACAGGAAATTCGGTTCTGGGTGCACGGTAACTGCCTGTGCATTGAGCACACCTCAACAGCAACAGTCACAGGGGCAGGGGAGTGAAGGCGGAGAGTAGAAGGGAGAGGTCACTTCCTCGAAATAGGAGATTACAGCCTGGTCAGGGTACCCCTCTCCCTATTACAAAAAAAAAAAAAACAGTGGGTGCCCGATGCAACCGGGAATTGACTTCAATGCCACCCTCATCGGAGGGGGACGACGTTCTTAACACTGTTCCACATGCTGGTACATATGGCGCCTCACGTCCGATCCGTCTGAATTCAAGTCCGTCGCCATCCGCGCACCGCAATTGTGCTTGTCGATAGCGGTCGTATACAAAGGCAATACTTTACGCCATCTGAATTGTATCGTCCTGCTTCTACACGGGCGACCAACATCCAAACGTGCGTGATTGTCCATAACTCATCGCAATTGTAACAGTTAGTAATATCGATACGTAACTGTAATAGCGATACGCTTATACCTAACAAAAAGAAAACGCTGACCACACGCGCGACGGCGTTATCACCAGTTGCAATGCGCACTCGGCTAAATTTAGTGTCCTCGAGATGGCGTCTTGGTTTATGCCGATTTTGTTGCGATGGCGTCAATGAGCTTGTATCACAGAATCCGTTGTCTGGGCCGTTGCAAATAATAAAAAAATTGGGGTGAATCTTAATCTTCGCCTTAAGAGTTGAACACGATACCGATGCCTGGCCCCATTCTATTCGCCCTCTCTTCCGCTTGCCATGCTCTTCAGTCGCCAAGCCACGTCAATGTCATGGCACTACTTGATAGAAAGTGCGAGTTGTTTGCGTTAATGCGTGGCTTCCCTCGTCGTCCTCCGCCACCTGACATAGATGCGCCATCGAAACTTGTCGACGAAGAAGGCTCCATTATAACTGAGACTTGAGCTAGTTGTAATGGTTCATCTTGAGGTAGGTGCGACGCCACATGAAACACGGACAAAGAAGAAGACGCACCTGTCCTGTGCGTCTTCTTCTTTGCTCGTGTAGCGCTGCGCCCACCTCAAGATGAAGAAAGCAAATGGGCGTATGCGGGGTGGCCAAGCACGTAGCACATCGCGCTCCGGAGCAAGGGGTCCCAGGTTCAATTCCCCGGCCGCCGAAGATTTTTTTTTCTAATTTCTGTATTTGCATCTACCTCAAATTTTCGCTCACGGACAACGCTGATTTTTCGCTCACAACCAACGACACCGACGCCGACACCGGAATTTCTTCGAAACGAGCTCTTTAACGCTATCACGTTAACGTAGATCAAAGAATGATCTGAGTGGCGTCATGTTTATTGAGGCAGCAGCTGCAGGCAAAGTAAAGTAGTTTAGCTGAAAGTGAACTTCGCGTTGACGCGGAATCCGAACCCGGGTCTTCAAAGTGCAAGGTGTGCGTGCACCGAATACTCCACAACAGCGCGGCAGTTCAAGCTGAATAGACGGATGTGCAGTTAGCGTGCAGGCGCTCAACCGTTTTCTGCTGTAGTGGCCGTCTCCGTAAGTAGAAGCTATACTAGGCGCGTGACGGCGAGATGGCGCCACCCTTCCCTGACCTCTGGTGCAAATGTAGTACGGGAGCTCTATCGCTTCCCACTCTTAAAGGCAAGCCTTAACCAACGACTAATATGCATGACCATTTTCAGACCATATTACATAATGTGCTGAGTTTCAGGGGACGGGGCCTAATATAAATGCTGAATTGAGATCTAGGAGTACTTATGTTTGGGCTAGTTGGTTCGCGCTGTCATAGCAAACGCCCTGTCGTTATTCCTGTCCCTGTCAGTTCAGAGCTATGGCCTCCATCACTGATAAACTGACGCGTAAGCGGAATCATACGTCTTTGCTATGACTTAGAAGAAATAGAAACGCGATATTAAAGAGCACCGCCTCCAACAAAAACAGGATACGCGAAGGAACAAACATCTGACTGAAACTGAACGGAACACTCAGCCCGGTTCGAACTGCATCTCGGACACTTCAGACGATCGTGCGGCTGTTTGAGCCTACGTAGAAATATATCTGCTTGTCAGTATACGCAAGGAATATCTCCCAAGTAAATTTTGGATAAGAACACGCATAGCAGCATTCGAAACAAACATTTAATATAAGGGTTCCGCCATGGAACTTTTCACATTTTCCTTTGACGTTTTTAATATGTGGCGGTAAGTGGCTATGGAATTCATTTTGACGACTTTGCGGGTGCAAGTATTGTTTTTGTAACTCTTAGTGCTTCGCAGTGGAAGAAAAATGAGAGAAACGTTGCCACCGAGTGTGCGAGTCGGCTCGCTTTCTCATAAATTCTTCCTCGGCACGTCAAAACACAGAATGCGGCTCGTTTTGTTTGTTTCTTTCATTTCCTTTCTTCAAAGCAACCACGAGAAGAATGGCGGCTCCTGATATGATTGTTGTTGGTTTTTTTTGTTTTGTTTTTCTTCCCTGCTCGAATTCCGGTGTTCTGCCGGACAGCGTTGGAAGGCGCCCACAGAAAGCGGGGATTCTCCAAGATGAAGTTTGACGTGTTTCCTTCGCTGGGCAGCCGGTTAGGCCACACCACGGCGAGGTTACCGCCGCAGAAGGGAACCGGACAAACGTTGCGGAAAATCGGAGGAGACGGCGTGACGTCTCCACTGCCACGGACGCCGGTTTAGCTACTTCGTGGCGTGGTAGCGAAGCCTCGCAGAATGATGGCCAGCCATTCGGACCCCGGTAGGAATTCCCAGCCGACGTACGCAAGAGGGTCGCGCGTAGCTCCCAGAGGATGCAGCGACATAACCCCGTGGCACGCGCAATTGGCGCCAAGAAGACAGCTCGCCTTCTTTAATCCGCGGAGGTTTGCTGGCCCCACTGAAACCCAGACACGAAGCGGGTGTTAATTTTATCGTGTAGCTCTCGGCCACTGAGCAAATTGTAGGATTTAATGAGAAGGCGTCAGACCCCTTTAGGAGTCCACTTTACGTGAGTCTGAAGTATGTCGACCATGGGTAATTGCATTTTTTGCAGTCATATTTAATTTTTTTTTTTAGAATTTGCAAAGTGCAGCTTAACACTGCCAATGCTCCTGCACGTCTTGGCTGAGCCCATATATTGCAAAACGAGAAATTTCCACGCTCTACGCATTCCAAGTGATGGCTGGTACGACGCGAGGAATGAGCCAGCCACAGTTATTCAGTCACAGTAAGCCTAACACCAGTCAGCACTCAAGCGCGATATCTAGCAAGAGAGAAGTTCACAGGGCGCTTTTTTTTTTTATAATGCATGAGGCGTGGTACTCATTTGCTCATTAGCAAATAAGAGAACAGAGTGAACATGCCCTTTATACTTCGAAGCTGACTCACCACAGACGCACAAGATGCTGGCGCATGACACTTCGTTTTATTTTGTTACGATGAGCTTTGGAGGTCCCATCGCAGTATTCTGACTTCTCCACGTCATTGAGTATAAACACGTTGTACGCCAGTTTGTTTGCGCAAGGTTCATTGCAGCAGTATACAACACATATTCCAAGCAAAATGAACGCGCTAATTAGGGATGCTGTAGTATTAGGGGGAAAGGGGAATGGTCGCGAGGTCCCCCAGTACCCGTCCCACCCCCTCAACAGACGCCTCAGATTACAATGACCAATTTGACAACAAATAAAAAAAAAAGTTCCATCATGCCACCTAGCCCCAAACTTTAGTTAAGTCGGCACTCTAAGAATGCTGCGTGAGATGTTCCAAATAAACGAGTTGCAGATATATGCAAAGAGCTTACGCTACAAGTTCTTCGATTTTTCGATATGGCTTTCGTGTAAGAGTTAAAAACTACTGTGGGCTATTTATTAATTGTGCACGAAAGTTTTATGGACCGGGAATTTATTTCTGTCGTTTATGGCTTAGCGTTATGACGCCGAAACTTCGTGAAAGCAATTTTGTTCATTGTTGGATTAGTTTAGCCATAAAAATACGCATCACTATTACGGCGAGCTGTCACTAATCCACACAGCAGTGTAGCGTGTTGTTGCGGAAGCCACAGTTTATCTATATACTTCGTGAATAGCGACGTTTCGGCGACGTAGAAAACCACCCACGAAGATGGCGGCAAGCCGGGCGGCCTTGTTAAGGGATTTTAACATAACGTAAACGCTGCGCTTATATTGAGAAGCAAATAAAGATGTTCAAGTTTTTTTTGCACCCGAAAACAATATGAAAGTTTGCAACGCTTCTATAAAAAAAAAGACGCAATTAAAGAAGCGCGACAACAAAAAGACTTAGTTGCAATTTCTCGATCGGCTAAGCCAGTGTTTTAAAAAGCCTTGTTGCATGGATTTGTGCTGTTCACTGCTCATTAAGCGATTCTTTTGTTTTTGTTTTTGCTGCTACTGTGCCTGGCCTTTTTTTATATACTTTGTTTATGCGTGGTATTATCCTTCAGATACAATACGAAAGTAGTGGTTAGGGGAAACTGCTGTCAAGTCTCGGGTGACAGATTAATTGAACGAACGCTCAGTTTACTCGGGGCATGTTGTACGCCGGCGTGCAGGTTACACAGTGTCGCGTTGCTGCGGCATTTTTAACGGTCGCTTTACTTACTTTCGTTTCTCTGTCCAAATTGCCTCGTGCCGTAAAGTGCAAACATTGTCATTTCTTTGTCTTGCTTTTTTGATTCGCCCGACTTTTGTTTCGCTCAAACATCAGCGCATGGCGGCCACGCTAGTGGCGCCATCTAACGAGAGGAACGTGCGCCAGAAAGAGTCCGAGCGTCGAATTGCCGCGTGCGCGGTGGTGAACGAGAGAGGGAACGGGGAAAAGAAAATTACGAAGTGGCGGCGAATCGAGCTCGGAGCAGAAAGAATGCACCCACGGGTGTCGGATAGAGTTGTAGTAGGCGGCAAGATTGATGCGGTTCTCTTTGCGTGCTTTCCGTTTTCGGCGCGCTCTGAAAGTAAGATTAACGAAAGGGGAGGCATACTCTTCTGCGATTCTCCCCTATCCCCGGCTTTTTTTTTCCGTGGCCACGGCTGCTCCACTCGCGCAGACCGAGTTCGCTGACAGATGGCCGGCCGAACAGCCCGCGCATCGCCCGTCGTCCCGCATGCCCGCGCGCAGCCTTTCTTCGTCTCGCATACTTCCGTGCGAGTGACCGCGAGCGTGCGCAGAAGTACCTCGGAACTTCGTGCGTCGAAGGGCTACCGGCAAGCCTGAAAGGGCAACTCCGGCGAGTTTTCACCATGTGCGGATATCAATGTTTTCCAATGGTACTGATAGTCCAGTAACCGCCAGGGTGGTTCAGTTTGCTCAGAAACGCACCAATAATTTTAAATAAGCAACTGTATGTCGTCTGCAAACCGAAACGGGTAGACGCTTCGTGCAGCGTGCACGGTGACGTCACAACCTTCCCTTCACCAGAAATATGGAACTGGCGCCGAAGAAATGGCAGTGGCGAGGTCATCCGATGACATATGGAGTTATGCCAGCTTTTCTGATCATTACAGCGACGATTTGAGCACTGAAGTACCGTCGTTTTGCTTTTGAAGGCCCGATGGCTCGGGTAGGAAGCGTGGAGGTGATGACGTCAAAACACAGGGTGCCCCGCGTCAGAATCCGCTAAAAATTTTTAAAATTCATTCATAGGAAAACTAAACGACATACATTCGCCTGACTTGGGATATGTTATTACAGTACCGAGGAGAATACATATTGAAAATTTTATTGAGGTCACTGAACATTGAAAAATCGCCGGAGTTGCCCTTTAAAGCGTTGCATGGTAGCGGCATGCTTGGTAGCGCATCGAACCTCCGTAAGTGGGTTGGCGCGGCTCGAGAACGCTGTTATATAGACCGTGGCATGTCTACTTTTGTGAGGCATGCAATGTTAAAATGGTTGTCGCTTGAGCTGTGTGTGTGCGTGTGTGTGGCTAGTTGGCCGTGTTGGTACATATGGTCTGTTTCACTAGTTCCGTGCAGCAGAGCCAAGGCTACGAGGCTATCGAGCGCAGAATTCTTCCTAAGAGAGGTGAAGTGCCATTTCTCGGACACGCACACTCCGCTTCCGCAAATGGCAGATGACAAGCCGCGGAAGGCCACGTTTAAGATGTGTTCGCCCCCCGGATTGGCCGAAGAAGCATGTAGCTTCCACAGTGCGCGCGCGCCACGTTTAAGATGTGTTCGCCCCCCGGATTGGCCGAAGAAGCATGTAGCTTCCACAGTGCGCGCGCGCGCGCACACACACACACACACACACACACACACACACACACACACACACACACATATATATATATATATATATATATATATATATATATATATATATATATATATATATATATATATATCCAAAGGTGGAACCGAACCCGAAGGTCGTTCGTGGGTTCGGTTCCTACCAAAGGCAGGTTTGTCTTTTCGTCCACTTTAATTCATTATCTACTTAGCCCAAACTTACAATATCATAATTACGAATTTGAACAACTTCCCCTATGCTTTCTTAGACTTCAAGGTTTGTTGTTTCATTAACTTATATATATATATATATATATATATATATATATATATATATATATATATATATATATATATAGAGAGAGAGAGAGAGGGAGAGAGAGAAGGAGGGGGGGAGGGAGAACTCGACAGAAGACAATTTAAAACTAAGACCCCTTTACAGGGAATGTACTGTAGACTAGCTAGAAATCATGTACGTTGGTGCGCCCGCATTTTAAAGCTCCTTTTTTCCGGAAATGTAGTACTTCTACTTATTAATTCCGCAGGAGCTCAGCAGCCGAAACCTCAAAGCTTTCACTTCATAACTGATTGTTTGTAGCGCCTGCCTTCGAAATTTCATTGCCCAAAATTGAGGATCGCCTAACTATGTCTTCACTTTTGTCGAAAGAACCTTTAACAGAAATACGCGCTCAAGATTCCACGGGTACCTCAGACGGCATCGAATACGATCTGCGGGAATCCGGACGCGAAAAAGAACGTACGCGTCTACGGTACCTTTCGCTTTGCTAAGCGTCAAGGATTGCACGTATGCGACATGCTTTTGCTGTAAACTTGCTACCGGGCTATTTTCAGTTGGCATCAACTGAAGGCGGGCGTCGGACAAGTGCGCAAGCAAACAGAACGCTCTGCAATCAAGCCACAGCAAACAAGCGATCCCAGCGATCCGAACGCAAGGGGGCACTGACTCGAGAGATCTGTCTGGACACAAGTGTTTTGGACAGAGTGTCGTATCAATGACCGAACCTACGCTGACACCAAACACGAGATTAATGCACTCAGAAAAAAAAAAAAGCTCGCAAAATAGGACTTAGAAAGATAACAACTCTGTTGTCGTAATTCGTGCAGTTTTGAGTTACGTTATTTTTTGCTCACCAGCTACCCTATAATGTCGGAATTACTAGAGAAAATTAAATACAGTTTGAAAGAGACAGCACCCCTATTTTGTACCGTGGGATTTATTTTGTATGCTATATAAGCTTTACAGTCTTATTTTTCTTCTTACTTCATTGTTCGTAAACAACGTGATAATCCGTCGCAGCACGCCGGCCATGTAGGCATAGTCGACGGCCGTGATTGATGCGCCAGCTGGGATGCCTTGAGGATTTTGATTGATTTCGTGGGATTTACGTCCCAAAACCACGATTTGATGTGCTCGCGCGCGCGGACATCAAATCGTAGTTTTGGGACGTAAAATCGTGATTTTGGGACGCGCGGACATCGAATCGTGATGTGATGTCCTCGCGCGCGCGCGTAGTGTTGGCGTTCCAGTAATCTCAATGTTTCGCAAACGCGTTGATACAAAATGCACTGAGACACGCTTTCTCACCTTTGTCCGCGCGTTTATGCTGTCAGCGACTTCGTACTGCGAGCGTTCGCGCCCATCGAATAACATCTGTTTATGTTCGCCTGTACGCACGTGACACGACGTTTGTCACATTATTTAGTTTTCTAAACCCGAATTTGCCGAGGCGCGTTTTGTTCTAATTATTCGTAAATACATTCTCAGCCAGCTCTGGCGTTGGATATATATCTTTATCGAAAGTGGCCGACACATGGCCACTTTCGGATTACCTAAGAAGGAAAAGGATTTTGAATTCGGCGCCAGATATTTCCTGCAATATTTACGGCCAATCCCACTACGTAATTGTCCAATACATTGCTACTCATGAGCGCTTGTCCTGTCTCCTCGTGTCACTGTGAGTGTTGTTCCTGCGCCTACATTACCCTGATAAAGAATATCAGTACTCCTATTTTCGGACGATACTGCTTTTTTGTTGTTTAACTAAGTGTCTTCTTATGCTGAATAAAGCGTCTCTTTAGCAAAATACAAGCAACGTATAAACAGCACAGCTGGTTGGTTTGTCTTAGGTGGTTCCAGCTACGTTATCACTAAGTAGTTAACAGTTTGCATTCATGCTTAGACCTACGCCCTTCTTCTCCCGTTTGTCTGCGGTACGTTCTCAGCATTGAGACAAAGCGAGAAGCCGAACTTTGATCCCCTTAATTAAATTTTTTATAGTCTTACATGCCAACACAAAAAGCATAACTGGATGAAGGAGGGGGAGGAAGTACAGAGTTTACACATAAACACTGTGAGAAGTAACTTGCGGGCCACTCCACATGTGTTCCATCCAAACACTATAGTTTACTCATATCGGCCTACTGCAAACGCATTGAATGGCTGCAGCGCGTGCTGCAAACATTTTTATTTCGCTATCCACCCAACCCACGGGTGTTGACATGAGTATATGAAACACGACGCGCACGATTTCCAAAGCACGCCTTCGGCTGCAGCTCGAAAACAAAACATTTATGAATGCTATCGTAGCTGCATTGGCATGTTTGCTAGCCTGCTTTCTCAAGCTACCGGGAAATGAGGGAGCGCCGTTTCAGGTGTTCTCATTCTCCGATTTCATGCCAGAGATGAGGAGCGTTTCGACATGCAGCGCTACACCGTATGGGAGATTGAACTGCTGTTTCTTTTAATGAGAAATAGGAGAACATAACATCCCTGATGGCCTCGCAAGCTACCGCCTTGGCTGGCTGATGCAGTATACAAGACCACGCTTACATACCGACACAGTCATGCGCACATACGCTAATGTTGTGAGCCAAAATAATTAAATTTTGTAATTTTGTGTAAATAATCAACAACCTTAATATGAGACGTGCTGTACTGGGGACCTGCAAATTGCTTTGACCACCTGACGCTCTTCAGCGTGCACCGTAATTCACGCGCGCGCGTGTTCTTACGTTTCGCTCCTATCATATAGCAGAACTCGCATCATCACCAATATCAAACAGCTCTTGCGAAAGAATATGTTGGTTAATTTGTCCCCTCGCCTTTAGCTTACACTGTCAATCTGTTCCAACGCTAGAGGATGATAAAGTTTAGAGATTGCTTTCACTTTATTTTGTTGTTTTCTTCTTATTCATCACTCGATACCAGCCGATGCTAGTGACAACGCAGGTATAGGTCACCTTTTGAACTACTCTCAGAGAGAGGAAATAATTTGAGGCCAAATTCCCGAAGCTTTTCGTTCGTAAGTGCTGATTGCCATCGTAGGTGCTGATTGCTTTCGTAAATATTACGTCGCGCATCAAAACCGGTTGAGCACTAGTCGTATGAACATCGTTACCGTGAAATGTTGCGAGTATTCGTCCTGATTCGTTACACCATGCGATCAACCAGGTAAATGTAGGCGACCTTTGTATCGAATAGCTGGTTGTTATTGTTGTAAAGGCACTTGCTTAGTATTTGCTTCACTGGGTGCACTTTTTCGAAAGGTTTCACGTTCCACAACAATAAGACAAGCATTCGCAAACTAGTGCACATATAGTACCCGACTTTTTCATAGTTTACCGATTCGTTTTAACACACGAGCTGAGTGCACCTTCACGTCTATCCGATCATGTTGTTCAGATTTTAAGGAAAATTTGCGTGCTCTGACATGCAGCTCCGTTTCCCCTTCCAGTTTTCACCCTTACGGAGCAAGCGTAAATGCCGAGCTATCGAAATGTTGCGTGCATTCTTTCAGTGAAGCCGTCTCGCGAACTGCAAACAGCTCTTACGTCCAAGGGCCTGCGTTCACAAAAAACCAGCAACGCTGATTTTTTTTTTCTTTCTTACTACGATATTTCAGCCAATCCCGATGTTGCACATGTCATTAGCAAAGCTGGCTGGCCAATCGCAAACAACGTTTACGAACGAAAAGCTTATTGAATTTCACCAGGGAGCATTTATCCGTATTTGGCCGCAGATGCCTTTGCCTATTATGCCGTCATGCTGGTCGTGCCTAGTTTCTTTTCTGTCTTTTTGTCCCTAGTTTAGGTTGTTCTAGCGCGAAATGATGCTGGAATTTCGTCAGCGTGTTTCCCCACGCCCAAGGGCTGCTCCATTTGGGAAATGAAAGAAAGAAAATGACATTGCAAAATACATCTTTGTAACTTAACTACGTGGGCCTAATCATCGATTTTCGCCCGCAGACCACCCCTTTTGCACGCAGGTGCGTAAATGAGTTCTGCGATTCATGGTAATCTGAACGCTAGCCCGCGGGGGATGTTTTGCCAGAAAGCTGGCAGTGCTGATTGGAAGCCTCAAAATGACAACGCGAACCAGGAAAGGAAAGAAGCAAACTGTTAAAGCTACGTCCGAAAGCCCATCCTGTCGGTAACAGGCGGGGAGTGTGGAGCGCTTGTAACTGCCAGCCTGAAAGAATGCTGAAGCTTAAATGCAAATCTCACTTGCGCGCCGACCTCCGCCAGCGACAGGTGCTAAGCTCCGGTTACAATAGTTTGTCTGGTGCGCTGTTTAAGCAGTTCTCTTCTGTTTTTTTAAACACCAGTTTGTACTCCCTGATTTCGTTTCTTTAGCGGAATATATTATTTCAGTCCAAACAAGAAAAAATAGAAACATGACACGTCGCTAAGTTTTTTTTTTATTATTATTAGAAAAGAAACCTTTCTTGCGTTGGTTATTTTATGTCCTCGCAAACTTCGGAGAACATGTACGTCGGCAACTGCACGAAGGCACGTTACATTAAGAAAAAAAAAAAAAACAGACGTACAATGTTCTTGTCGTGGAAATAACTTGTATTCTATCACAATGTTCAGCGATAAAAGACTCCGGAATTACATAATAAAGCCGTGTTAAGTCCTGTGTTTCTTTACTTATTAAATGGTTTTATAACAAAGTTAAACTCCGAAAACACATTTTTTATAATGGAAGAACATAATTTTTGTGCCACAGTTTTGTTTTAGTTTGGCTTGTGATGCAGAAATGTGTGAGCCAACCTGACGAGGCTAATTATACGCTTCTTTGCCTTACCGTCTTTCATACCCAAAAGTTACTTTTGCGATAGCTGTATTTAATGGTTTTCTTAAAAGCTACACATGTTCACAAAAAATTAGCCATGGCTCCGCTATCAAAAACACCACTGAAAGCGGAGCTGTGGCAGCTTAGTAAAGCATTGCAATGTTAAGCAAAGGAGATGAGATTTTTGAGGAAAACCACACGTAACTTTTCTTTTTATCTTTTATCTCTCTATCTCTCTCTCTATCTCTCTCTGTATCTCTTTCTTTCTCTCTCTCTCCGTCTAAGATTCTCTAGCCCACAGCGCAATGTCGATACACGGCATGGTGTGCGCTGCAGTGTATCATGTGTCGGAGTCGTCTTCACATCCTTACTCTCATTTTTTCGTCTTTTTAGCCGTACTCTGGCTGTACGATCACTGTCACCCATGATACCACTATCATGATATCATGATGTAACTATCGTGTAGCTCTATCATTATCACTATCTCTGCCATCTGGCAGTGGGCTGCGGGCAGGCTCGGGTTCGCTTTTCCCTCCTGCGCAACTAGAGATCTTTCTTTCTTTCTTTCTTTCTTTCTTTCTTTCTTTCTTTCTTTCTTTCTTTCTTTCTTTCTTTCTTTTCGTTTCTTTCTTTCTTTCTTGTGGTGGGTCGAGGACTAGCGCGGCTCAGCTTTTCCCTTCTGCTCACGACGGAAGGACCATTACGGCGAGGTATTAACCGCTCCGCTGTAAAATAAATTTTGCGAACGTGAAGCTGCGTTGGCAGTGAGCATACCACTGTATCACGCGCGTCTCTTCATACTTCTCTTGCTCCCTATTGTTCACCACTCTTTGTTTAAGCAACATGTAATTTGGCGCATGTGACAGCCGCCGCCGTCAGGCGCGAGGGTTTAAATGAAATGTTTCGCTTTGAAGCGAAAGATGAGCTTTATTTATGCTCAACGTGCACTTTGAGCTCGTATTGGTCATGGCGATAATGGTGGTAATGACGCGAAGACATTTGGGTCAAATAATTTAGGAAGAACGAATAACAAGTGTCCTATTCTAAGGTGATGTTACGCTGCTCCACGGCGAAGCACTGGGCTTATCGGAATTTGGCTCAAACATCAGCCCATTCCACCCACGCAGAAGCAATTTTAACTCGAGTCCTTTCCTCCGCATGATGGAACACTGGCATCTGCTACCTGCCGCACTTTGTTCGTCGCCCACATCTACATTTTAGACGCTATTGCTGATATATTGTTCCTTTGAATCTTTCTATATTTATGATCCTGCCTCTACACATCGTGCTTGTCTCTATTTACGCGCATTCCTGCCAGTTTCGTAGCAATAACTGGGTGCGGTATGACTGAGTATAGAAATGTAAAATTGGATAGCCCTAAGCCGCCCACGACACAAGATTTAATTCTTCTTGGAGCAGTCTTGCCCCACGGCTCATAATCTCAGTAACATTCTCATGCACCGGAACTGTGTCTGAGAGCAAACTTCACTCATTCATTGTATGTGGGAAAAAATGTTAATGAAGGCGACAGCTTATACAGGGAGTACTAACGAGCGAAGTTTTTCGTAAATTCGGTCCCTGAGCTTTCTCACAATACGGAGCGATGATTGCTTGGGTAGGAGACGTTGAGTCGCTCTTGTGTATTTGCTTAGGTGAACAGAAGGCAGAAGCTTTCGAGGAGGCTGCGTAATACATAACTTGCGCCTCTAAATGATAAGTGTGGGCGTGTTTGTCGCGGTTGCGGTGGTAAAGCATACAACGAATACACTTAAGACTCACATAAGGCAAGGCATCTTGCAGCTTTCTTATTTTTGTAAAACGCTTTCCTTTATAATTTCTTCGAGGCCCTGAGCGTTGAAAAATGCTATTGTGGCATCATTTTATAGGGAAGGGCAATATAAAAATACAGAAAGCCTTGAACTATCGGAAACTCCAAGCTGTCGTCATGATTTTTATATTTTTCAGTTTGCACGAATGTGATGAATTTGTTACGCCTAACGAAATCACCTCAAGTGCATTTGAGGGCGGTTTACGAACAAATATATTGCTATTCTGGCCATTCCCATCTGGGTTACATCATCCTTCGTTTCTAAGGAAAAAGAAAAAAAAAAGGGGGGGGGGGGGGGCTTTCATACTGAGGGAGAGGGAACATATAATATTTTCCCTTGCTTTTCTTATGTGGCATATATACCACCTCCTAGGTGAAACTTGCTTGCATCTTGAAATTTTTATATTGAATTTCTTCTGAAGATGAAAATTTTTGTATTCTAGCACATTGCGTTAGTGACTTTCCTTTTTGAAGGATTGCTTTATCTTTCTGTTTTTTTAATATTAAAACCCTACCTAGAGGGGGGGGGGGGGAGCTAATTTTTCTGGCATTGAAAAATGTGAAACTGAAAGAAAAAAGAAAAGCATTAAAGTAATGTTTGAGCCACCAACAGAGGGCATACTTTCGCCTTAGAACAGGTAGTTATAAAGCGAAATTCAGTAAAGAAGAAAAATGCACATGCTGTGAGGAAGATAGGGAAGCGACGGAGCATGTTCTGATTGAATGCGGAAATATCCACCCAGGTGTACGTTTGGGCACCACCCTACATGAAGCCTTGGGTTTTAGGGCGAACAACGGGAAGCTGAACATAGCCGCGATTGAAATAAGTAAGCGACGGTTAGAATACTGGTGGCAGAAAACTAGAGAGAACGGACAAAAATAATTATAGGGAAAAATATGGACTTTCTGCCATAAGGGGTAGAGAACTGGGCTATGAATTTCCGTTTTTGCTATAGTATGATCGATTTGATTGAAGTAGATTTAGAAGGCATGAGAACAATTTAAAGAGAGAAGAAAAAAAAGAAAAAAAGTTCTCAAATTTTCTTACAAGTCTGGTGGCGCACATGTCACCGCCCTGTTACAAAGGGGACGCTCATAGCATCCATCCATCCAAATGATGAATATCGCCGTTTTAATTTTAATGTCAAAAAGCGCCATTTATATGTGACATTCAGCGGTAAGATCAGAGCTGCCGTATCGCTCATTGGCAGATACGTTTACTTCTACGCGTTTCGGCTCTTCATTACTCCCGACGCCAACACTCGTTCGGCAGTGTAACCGGTCTTGATCGGAAGCGCCTGCCATGGTTAAAGCGTTGAAGGTCAGCCGCATAAGTCGGCAGCACTGGACCAACGCAGAGAAGCACAGAAGAAGTAACGAAGCAGCGCAAAGCACTCTCGTCGACGGAAAGGGAGACCTTGGCCGACGCTTTTAGGGCCGCACTGCACATGCCGATCAGGCTGAGCGCGGCCAACTCGATAATGGGAAAAGCTCGTTTGGTGACCTCCCCGGCGATGTTCAATGGAAACAAAAAGAAGCTTCAGTCTAAAAGCTGTTGTCGCTGCATTGATTTGGTCGGCCTACCACTTCGGCTTCTCCTGCGAGACACTGGGTCGCCCAGCGCGCGGCCGACGCGCGCGTCCGCCACGCGAAAACAATGGCGTGCTCCACGTGGCAGCTCACAAGCCGCCGTGCCTCCTCCGCTGAGTCCAGGCACGTCTCTGTCAGCGCTTTCTCCATTTCAAGCAGCAGCCGCCGCTCTCCCGCAACCCCTCTTTGCCGCGGGAACAGTAGCAGCAGTAATAAGGTAGACGGACTACCGCCGACGTGCGACCAATGCGCGATACGACCCAGTGCTGGCCACTTCGATGGGCGAGCAGGTTTGGGGCGTTCTCCGAGCTGCCTCCCACGCCCCCTCCTCCATCGCGAGCAATACGCAACCCCCACCGCCACCTTTTGCGCTATATACGGGGTCTAATGCAGTCGCGGCTCTTAGGCTTTGCACTTGCGAGCCGTGAACCGCAGGCACTCTGGGCGCATTGTCGGCCCTTGGGGTGGTCGGGTAGGGTTTGGGTTTTCTTCGAGATGAATTTCCACGCCGCGAACCTCAAATGCGTCCCCTTTATCTGTCTCGTCACGCCGCGGCGCCACTGGAAATGCGGGCACAGCGAAGACGGCGAAACCCTGCCGCGAACAAAATGGGAGGAATGAGATTGCGCTCGCTGTGGGTGAAAGTCGGCTCCTTGTCACCTACCTCTATTCCCCAGTTTCCTTTCTGCGGGCCCGGTCCGCTAGCGCTCTGTTTGGTTCGGGCCACCTTTGTGTCGCGTCTCCATCTGCTTTCTCGCCGTTCTGACACGCGCTCTGGAGGATGCGGTCCAAGAGAAAACTCTGTGCTCTGTGGCGAAGAGCAGAAAAGTGGAAACCACGATTCAATGTTCCCAGTCGGTGCGACTTCGTCCCCTTCTGTGCTTGAAAACTTGAAAAGGATGCTAGCTCGTTTCGCGCTTTGCTTCCGCGTAGTGCGTCTTCTCCATCTGACGCGGGTGCGTGTTTGTGTGCACCAAATAGCGCAGTTTTTCAGCTCGTGCGCTATTTGATAACCAGCTATATTCGAACGACAAAAATTTTTGTAAAAGTATCTTCCAGCCAATCGTAACGTTGTCAGCAGCATAGGGAAAGCGTCTAGCCCATGGCAAACCCAATTTCCCGAAGAAAAGCTTCGTGACTTCACTCCAAGAAAAATAACCAAAACATACGTTGCAATTTCTTTTGCCCTTAATTTTGGCTAGGAAAAAAGAAACCAACAAAAAATGTGGGCAGCTTGCGCTAGTGGTGCAAGGCTGGACTAAGAGGGGGGCTTATGGCTGACCTGGCTTCTTCCGGCATCTACAAGCTCAACTAAGTCACGTGCTTTAACACGTCACTATCTGTTACATGCTTTTGGTGGGAACATGCCGCGTGACAAGCTGGCACGTCATGTTACGCTGTTTAGGTCACGTGTCTAGGTTCAGATTGGCTTGCCGGACGATATCCGGCTGTGACGTCCAGAGCCTTCTCCTTTCCCTCGGCACCCTCACGTCATTCCTCCTCCCCGTCATCTCCCTTTCCCATCCCTTGCTATACTGTGCTGTACATGCCTACGCTATTAGAATTATTAGAATTAGAATTATTTTATTTGACGTCAAAGGAAGAAGAAAATACGTGGTAAGTATGTATCACATTAGCTATCACCGTTATTAAGTCCACATATTGCCATTTTGATTTTATTATTCACCATGTTATCACGCACAGGAGGTCCCATTTCAGTTTGTAACTACGGGACCTCCTTCTGTATATACTTACCATGTATTTTATCCCTCCTTTGGCGTCAAATAAAATAATTCTAATTCTAATGTTATGCAATGAAACTCGTCCGCCTTTATGCAGTAGCGGGCTGAGGGAATGAGCGCAGGAGAACAAAGTGCGCATGCATTGCAAATGCCGTGCATTTCACAGAAGTGCACGCGCACATGTTTCATGATTAGTATAGCTTTGTCCAAGCCGGTCAGATTACATTCGGAACAAACAGCTCTGCTTAAAAAAAAAAAAAATGTGCCTGCTATTTTTCTGTGCTTCTTGAACAGAAGCTATTTTAAGCGCATACTCACAAGCACTTATACGCAAAGCTTGTGCAGTTAAGCGCATAAGGTAATAAGAATATACACAGCAACAGCATAGCAGTTGTTTCATGTCTCGACCAACATATCGCTCTGAAGGCAGAGACAGCTGAGCGAGTTGGTGCTTTGATATGACTTATAAAAGGTGCTAAGCATCGACATTAAATAAATAAGTAAATAAATAAATAAATAAATAAATAAATAGTACCGACAAGGCAGTACGCTCACTCTCAAGTGAGAGAGAGAGAACACTTTATTGATGAACCGGAGATGTTAGCCTGGTTAAAGGCCTGGCTTGCTACTCCAGGTACTTAGCGGTGATTATGATATTTACAGTGATCGCATCTAACATAACACGTACATACGGTCACACTTACTCACACACTCATATATACATATATACACTATAACTCAGTTTACAGCGTTTCATTGAGGCATGTTGCTCGTAGAAACGCTATCAGCGCCTTGGTGAAATGTAAAATTTCATACAGACCATCTGGCCGACAATGTGTTAATGACATAAAGAAAGCTACGCGCAAAATAGAACGAAAATGTTGAAGCAAGAAACAAAACAGACGCCGATGCATTTTACACGCGAATCAAGATCACATTGTGCGAGAATGCAATTCTATTTCAGCGCATCGTATATTGTTGGTGTCCTTAATTCTTTCTCTTTGTCTTTACTCTTGTTTATTAATTATAGCAAAAAGAGATAACTACCATGCATCTGACAGTCCATTAGATCTATTCATGCACGTGATGTCAACCCGAGGCAGTAACTTCAGTCCAATATACCTTGTCCAAGCTTACGATGGTGGTAATGTGGCTGAGAACATTGCCCGAAAGCTTGGCTAAACGATGCGACACTGTGCAGCCCGGTGTCGACAAAATGGCGCCACAATCTTCGGGATATTATAGCGGGTCACTCTTCTGCGCTGTTTAAAAAGTCGCGTCGCTCTAGGGCTCACTGCTCTAGAGCCAACTGAAACACTTGAAACGCCCCACCGTAAACTATGTAAAAGCTATAAAGAGTGACGTCACCCGATCTCATACTCGCGCAAATCTTCGAAAGTATTTTTCTTCTGCAGAGTAAAGCCAAAGTCGCGTGACCCACTGCTTAGCCTATTTAGATTTGTACGTCACTGTGAATCACTTGCATATGACGCGTAACTGAAGAGAAGTCGTTTCCCAAGCACTCATCCTAATTGCCGCCAGCGATGTTATCTTAGCTATATGCGGTGCCCAGATTAGGAGCAGGTACTCGGACCTGGCATCTTCGTTGTCGGGTGAACTTATTTTGCACGATTAATCTGACCATTCCGGCTTCTTTACGAAGCCCATCCCTTCATTTGACAGTTTTTACCCAGCTCATCCCTTCATTTCACAATAAACCAGCAAAATTTACATAAAACCCCCGCTTTGTTTATTTTCTCTGAACTTGCCGTTAAATATGGCGAGCTTTCCGAACTGATTATTTCTATACCCTCGGGATGTTCGAATGCATACCCTTCCGAGAAGATGATGCGCATCAACTCGGCAGAGCTTACGCCGTGCCTTTGCGCAATACACCGAGTGCGTCCTGCAAAAACAAAGAGACACAGGGCGCGCGCGTTGCGACTTGCCCCGACGTCGCGATTTCTACCCCGTTGGGGCCCCGTGCTGCTATTTTTCCATCTCTCACAATTACGAAAGTTTTCGCTGCAGATGCTTGGAGTCCCTGGGAGAGTTTTATCTTACCTCAACAGCCGCCTTCCCGCTAAAGCAGCTTTATTTATTCACCCTGCTAGTTACCTGGCAGCCCGACTCGCCCGTTTTTTTTTTTTTTTCTGTCTGGTTTCGTTGAATCCCTCAGATGCCCTTTATCATTCCGCATTAACCCGCACGAAGTGAACGCAGACACGCCACACCCGAAAGATTAAAGTGACAATTAGGAGGGGAACAAAGTGTGTGCGAAGAACGAGGTTAAAGCTCCTCTCGTCGCGTGATATACGGATGATACACTGAGGAAATCGGGGGCAAACTTTGCAGACATTTAAAACAAAAGCTGCACACGATGCGACGGTCCTGGTGATGAAAGTTTCGCATTTTTTATCTTCCTGACCGACAACGGTTTTTTTTTTTTCTTCCTTTCGAACATTTTGTCGCGTATAGCAAAACGTCAACAGCCAACAATGCGAAATGCACGCGAGTTGCTTCGTCCGGGACAGGCTATACGGGTAATGGGAAGAAAAGAAACATTTCTTGTTACTATTCCTGGGGGTTGCGATTGCCGGAACTTGTGTTTTCTCACGAAGCCAATCTAGTAGGCGGGCAGAGTCTGCGTATTTCCGTTATATGTCAGAGCAGTAAGCAGTGTCGTTACAACGTTGCTGCGCTCCGACTACAACCCTGGCGCGGCCGCTCCCCGTGGCGAGGCTTTCTATATACGGCACAGTGCGCCGGAGGGCCGAAAGGATGGCGCCCACGGGAGCGCGGTCGCTCTAGGCTGGGACACTGGAACCGTTTGTCACGGGGTCCTCGATGGTCCCGCCGAGGTCGTTTCGGCCCAGTCAACCTCCGGAACCACTCAGAGCGGAAAGTGTACGAGCGATAACCGAGAGAGCTGGGCTACGGCGCGATGGCCGAGGTGAATCGTGCAACTGGGGAAGCCGGCCTCCTGCTCCTCCTGGAGTCGCGCGGTGCGAGCCGGCCTTCCGTGCACCAATGACATAGTGTGGACGCCTCCCTCGCGCCCTCTTCCACCGTATACCCTACTTTTTGAACGTGTTCGTGATTTCTTACATCGTCGCCGCCAACTTCCCGGCCGAAGCGCGCTTCGTCTTTTAAACTGTTCGGGGAACGACGGCCTTTGCGAAATGGGTCCAGCCGTTAGGCTTCAGTCTGTGGAAGTCATTGCTCACCGCCACCCGTAACACCTCATTCTTCAACTGTGTCGTTAACGGGAGTCGTTTAAGAACTTCCGTGCCACTCCCTGTGCTCGAAGTATCGCCTGCACGCGAAAACTGAGAGTGCCCAAACTGGCATACGTTATTTTGGACATTTCAAGACATTGGTCGTCAAAAACTTTGTCGAGGAAATTATAGCGCTTCTAGTACACTATTATAACAATGGTTCAAGACGTTCTGTGACTCTGATTCAGGCATAGGACAACTAGTAGTACTACATTTATGTTCCTATTGCTATTTCGCTTTGTTAGTATATTTAGAATGTGCCTTAAGAGGCGTACGAAGAAAGCAGCGAAAACCAAGGAGAGCGAGTGTTTCTTGCTTCGCATCCCTTTGCTTTATTTCCGCTTTTTCGTAGCTACATTCTAAATTTACTTACCAAGTGAACAATACTATATGCTATAGACGGGTATAAGCATCACTTGCTTCGCAAGAACTATTGTTCTCTCAGTTTTAAGCTGTTCTCTCGAGAGTGTTTATCGTCTTTAATGCCCATATTACCTCGCTACATAAATTTAATAAGGACAATAAACACTTAGGTTGCTTCCACAAAACACCTCAGATCTGTCATACACCATGGCAGCTCGAGTGGCTTCGTTACGTTTATATCTTTGCATCTCTCGGTAAAGCCAGCGACTTTTTTTTTTTTTTTTACAGAAATAAAATTGGTCGAGTAATTTCAACTTGTTGCGTTTTATGCTTTAAGTTCAACGCGGAAATGCCCATTACATTTTGCGACACGCACACAGACACAAAATGTTATCAGTTGCATTCCAACCAATCAGACCAGCGTCGGATATCTTGCCCAGAAGAAGCGACAGCGGGAGAATTGAAAGTGGAAAATAAACTATTGACAGATTCATTTCCCACGTCTCAACACCTGAGGCCGAATTCACAAAACTTTGCTTTCGTAAGTGCTTTTTGCCGTTGGCCAGAGTGCCTCGCTAACGATACGTCTGGCATCAGGATTGGCTGAAGTTTTCTCTTACGAACATTTTTCTGTCGTAAGTTGTTTTGCTGAATATGGGCCCTGGTCACAGTTCTGCACTGCCCGTATATGTTTACTCGAATAACACTGAACGGCGGCAAAGCTCACAAAGCCTCCGTGCTCGTCGTGCGTCGAAAGCGGGAAAAGTGGCTACTACACCACGCCGCGAACCTCGGCAGTTCGGCCTCCCGCTCTCTTTCGTCAGAGCTCGCAGATAACGCCGACCAGGCTTCCGCCTCCGAGTCGCCCCTGGTTCAAACAGGGCGCTCACAAAGCGATCGCTGCGCTATTTGTACCGTTCCCGGAGGCTTTCTCTGACCTTTCAAAGCGAACCGCTTTTGGACGAAAGCGTACACAGAGAGCGAGAACGAGAGAGAGAGAGAGAGCACGAACCCTGAGCCAGCGGCCTGTCAAGCCCAAGTCGAATTAATGGTGCCGCCGGGCGATACTCCACCAAAGTGGGCCAGCGAGCAGCGACTCGAAGAGGTCTTCTTTTATTTTGCCGCCCATAACTTCCACCTATACCGGGAATCGGCGGTTTTTTAACGGGGCACCCTTATGTCCTCTTGATCGCCTAAACTTTGCGAGGCTCTGGATTCTTCTTTAGGTATAACTTAGATACCTCCCGGGAGAAACTTTTGCGTTCTTTGTTGCTTAAAGAATGCGCAGAGCAAGCGCAGAGACTTGGCGTCCGGGAGACATTGAAGAGTGTTGTTTTTGTTTCTTTTTTCTTTACTTCCCTTCTAAGGCGTTTCCAAGCTCTAGCGCCTACAAAGAGATAATTGCTGGATCTCCTAGAGTAGGCCGTGTTACAGAGGTCGCGTATGACCGAGTATTCTGCAAATAATATCTCTTTATGAATTCTTAAAATGTTTTAAATCTGATAGAGAATGTGCGCCTTTGTTATGCTCCCAAGTCGAGATGAAAGGGACGAGGCAAGCGACATTGGTAAAATGCTGGGACAACGCAATCCCAAAAGAAAAAAAAAATTAAGGCGAACGTCAGATATATAGCTCGAGGGAAAGTCTTAAAAGAGAATGTTGGACCACATTACTCTGTGAGAATTCAGAGTCACGTCATTAAATAATAAAAAAAAGAGGTCTTAGGAGGTGGGACAACCATTATTTGAGATACAATTAACCGTACGTTTCTTTTGTATACGACTGATGGAAGATCTAAGGTTAAATAGGGGAACAAGTTCATTATCACATTAAAAATAAATAAAGCTAATATTAGTCTTCGTCAAGCTTAGAAATATGGAGTACACTAACCCACTTTAACTACTGGGTATTCTGTCGTAACACCGTCAACAAGAATAATCACACTCTATTGCTCGTATATGTAAACGACATTTTGACGCTTATCTTCTATGTTGGAAACTACCATTTATAGTCGCACAGCTCAAGTTCCAATCGAACACTTTTCGTACTCATTTGCAAGCTATCGATCGCCATGTGGTTAACTTTGCGTGTTCTCCCACACACATTCGCCTTTGTCAGGTACCGCGATGGCGTGAGCCTCTGTCTGCAGCCGATGTGCTTTGCATACGAAGTACAAGTAACGCTCCCACGGATGGGGAACTTTTACGTCGTCATTGCATTTTATTGCTAGTTCGGGAGTTCGCCAGCAGCATCACTAGAAACGACATCACAATAACTAGTTCCTTCAGTCCTCTCTATAGCAAAGTCCCAAGTGCGCTCGCGAGTAGTTTGCGCATGAGAATGATTACGATGCGTTACAGCGTTTATATTCGTGGCTAACAGATTGATAGCTGTTATCTGTTTCCCTAGTTTTAAGTGAGCTGCGCCTTCAGGAAAGGGAACAAAAAGATTGCAAGAGTGCTATTTTTTATTATTAGTTAGGTGTCTATTGGATCTCCGTCGCAGTAGAAGCTACGCACTCTACACACTTAAAGCAGGGAGAGCTTTTTGACATCGCCCAGATTTCCTGTCTAGATTACAATGTAAAGGCCCGTTCGAGTGACGTTTATATGCTCGGAAAGCTTAACGCGTAAACCTGGGGAGTGGGGGAGCAATAAACGTTAAATAAAGACTAGAATTTTATAAATAACTAAATATTTTCCATCGGAGCTGTTTACGTCGAACCGTCACACCGTGCGCAACTCGGCAGCATCTCCAAGAGTAATTTTACATTACAGGGCCCAAACAAGCAAACAAAAAAAGTAGATGCAGCCTGTCGCTATCCATCGATATTTGGTGACGCACAGTCAAAGCATTTTTTGGCCGCTCCCTAGAATTATTATTGCTCAAGAGAAAAACAAAGTGGAGCGAAGGGGCGGTAAGGGGGGCGGGGGGTGGGAGGGTATGCAGAATGAAAGAGTAGGCGCTGCATGCTTCTGCAATATGAGCTACTTAGAGCTTGTAGGAAAGCTTCCTGAGCTGATAAGCGAATTTAAACAACTCACTTACACGTATACAACAGAAGGAAGATGTCAGGCGCACTAAAGAAAAAAAAACAAGTCAGATTATATCAAGGCCTTATCTCGCTCATCGAAACTCCCGTCGCGCTAAATTTGCGTAGATAAGTGCACCGATGCGACCACAGAGCGCCGCTTGTATGCGGAAAGTTCCGACAACCATACTCGCTGCGCAATAGAGGCTTACGCAAGACGCCTTTGTCTTGTCGGCGCGTGCCTTTGAGCGTGGCGCTTTATTGCCGCACGAAATAACCAGGGGTGGAAACAATAAGCTCGTGCGACCGAATGTTGCAGCAACAGCTGCATGTGGGCCGTCTTGGCGACGACGGAAGCAGTGACTGCAGCCACAGTGTAGGCCGGATAGGCGGGAAAAAAAAAGCAAACGAAAGGGCGGAAACATCGGCAGTTGTAAGTGCCCCTGTTGGCTGGCGCGATTTCCTTACGACTTGTTTTTCTGTCGTTCTTTTTTCATCGCCAAGAGAAACTAGTAAAGATATATTAGTTCCTACGTCTATTTCTACATTGAAGGCTCCTCCTTTTTCGTTTGCGAAGTGGTGATGTATTTAGCCTAATTATTATCTTGGCTTAATTGTTATGATTGTCAAATGTACTTCCGTGCCAGGTTGTCTGGGGCCGAATTCACAAAGCTTCTCTTTCGTAAGTGCCTTCTTCCGTTGGCTGGTCTTTTTCTATATTGATATGTCCAGCATCAGGGTTGGTTGAAATTTTCTCTTACGAACGTTTTTAGCGTACGATGTTTTGGGCCCTCAGCTCCAACTTTCAATTCCAATTTTGGCACCAGTTTTCAAAGCGTCCAATCGCGCGACCGCAAATTGAAAAATAAAAAAAATGAAACATAACCCAGACGCGCAACAATCCATGGTTTTTGCCTGAATCCCGAAATAATGTATCGGCGTTAGCCTTTTCTTGTACGCGGGTGCGTATTGTGCTGTTGAAATCCTTCCTCCGCGCCCATTCTCGCGCATTCCGTTTGCTTTGCACTACAAACGGCTCCGCTCCTGCAACACTTGCGCTTCGATATTTCTCCTCTGCGGGCGCGCTTCAATTGCGTCGTGTTTCCATGCATGGCATCCATGCCATGCATTCCTATTCTCCGAGCTGGCCTGCATGGAGCGTTTTTTTTCACTCGTGAAATCGACACCGTGCGGGCCGTATATAATCTGGAACGCCGCTGCTCGCGACGTACGTATGCATCGAACGTCGGTTCTATATGCGACTCGATTGAAAGAGGCGCGACGTGCGCCTCCGCCATTCCTACCACTCACCATATATGTACGCATGACGGCAGAAACAACAATGACGAAGAGTTGTAGTGATAAAGAAAGTTCGTGTCCGCTCTTTTTTTTATTATTGCAAGAAATGGTTGCATTCGGTCTGTATGAAAACGTTCATTGCGCGTTTCCTTACGTTCTCTATAGCCCTAAATCAAGGGCAGCTTAGCCGTGGCGTGTCTTGCATCCTGAGTTAAAATGAAGAAAAATGTTCTTTCACTGAAGGTACGCGACTAAGAGGTTATACTTCCGATGCGCACCTTTTTCTCGGGCAGTTACCCCGCTCTTCTGGAAATTTTCGCCGACGTGTAGACGTGCGGCGGTCTCGATAACGACGGCCAACGTACGTTGATGCGCTCTATATTCACGCTCAGGTTGGTTGGTGTTTAGTTAACGCAGTCGTTACCCTCCACAACCTTAAACACCATCTACGTGCGTGTCCCTTTATTTCTTTAAATTTTTTTATGGCGATGGGTTCCTCAGGCACCACCTATTCTGCGATTCCCCGTTTCACTGACACTGCTCCTTCACTTACAGTCAATCCATTTTGTGACATGAATGGGTCATCTATTGTGTGCATGCATTCATACCGCCACACATGCAGAAGTATTACTAGAGGAGAGGCAAATACGAATGAGAGCAAGGCAGGGAAGTCTAGCAGAAATAAAACTTCCGGTTCGCTACCCTGCATTAGGGGAAAATGATGGGGAACATATTCGCCGAGCGTTACACTCTTGCAACACAGGAAAGCGTAAGTGGTACCGACGCTGCACTTTTACTGTTCCATTATTTTGGTTTGCCATTTATTTTGGGTTTGGATGTAATGACCTACCACTGTTATCATTCACGTTAGCTTATATTCGTGCCCTTTCGTGCGAATTTTGGCGTACACCAAGGGAGCCAGCCGGGTGTCTTTGATTGTCGGTATCATGGCCACGCCAACGGTCACATTCCCGTTTTCATGAGCTTGTTAAGGTTTTCGCCTTAGCAGAACTAGCAAGAAGAGAGAAAACAAGAAGATATCCATGCAAAAACAAGAAAAAGAGAGAAAAATGTAACGGGCCTGTTATAGGCTCTCTAATCACCTACTGCCACGTAAAAGAGGCTTTGACCGACTTGTTGTGCGACGGCAGGGCAGTTTACCTCGGCATTCTAAGACTGCCTATTTCTAAACTGACCTGTCGTGAGCGGGTGCCAGCACGGCTACTAGTGACAGCCTGTGCGTAACTTAGCGAGGACAGCGGCAAAGACCATGTTCTATAGATTCCTCGCTGCTTCAGTGACTGCAAGCAGGAGTGACATCCACACCGATTGGGAAGGCAAGCGATCTTGTCGCAGCGACATCACGCCATACGTAGGAGAACATGACGAAGCGCAGAAAGCACATACGAAGTAAGCGCCAAGTCGACTGGCCGTTAAATCACAGTACACTAGCCCGATGTCGGCGCCTGCAAATAAATTTCCAGAGAGTGCGCAGAAAGAAGAGGCGAAGGTTTTCGAAACAGCTAGGCCTCATACGTGAGCGAGAAGTCAGAGATCTGTAGACTGCAGCAACATTGTTGTAGGTGTATAGTAGTTAAAGCAAAAGATAACTACAGTTTACTGCTTTCCTTTTGTCTTAAGAATAGTATCGTACGCTTTCAAACCAATAATCTTCGTAGGTTCCGCATCGCATAACGCAGTGCCTTGAATTTTGAGCCAGTTATTCTCGCTTTTAGGAGCCATTGTCAACAATATGCCAGCCATCGACATCGCTTCCATATTGGCGTGAATTTTTCAGCCTTCAGCCAGTAAGATTTAGCAGGCAGGTTATTGCAGTTGGACACATGCCGTCTTTATTTTCCTACGTTACGCGATCGAAACACTTCGCCCTTGTAAGTTCGCTGCTTCAGATGCGGCTAGTACATGCTTCGCATGTACTAGCCGCATTCCTTTTGAACTTCGAGTGCCTTACCACACGAAGCCAGCTATCTGCATTTAGTTTCTACGCTGATCTGCACAGATGGAAAAAAAGTTGAGACGACTGCAGAACAATGGCGTGTTCCAACCCCAGAAATTTTCTTTCTGTGGGTGGTTCTTGACCGAACGAAAGAAAAGGGCCCCTTCAGCAGCATGCAACACAGAAGGAACTTTTCTATGCCGTGCGAAGCGCTGTGGTGCTTTCGGCTGGGGCGGTGTAGCCACGCCACCGAAGATGTGTTCGTGGAGGTGTTCCTTCCCATCAAGCGGGCCAGGTTTATGAGCTGTGAACAAGAATTAAATGCAGAGGTCCACTGTCAATGACTAAGAGGATTCTGAAGTTCGGGCGCCTAGTTTAAATCTTCCGTGACACCGAGGGTTGGCGTCACTTGTACTGAAGAACGATAACAACGGAGCTCAACGGAGCTTATGCTACGAGCGAAGCAGACAAATTGCTTCTGATTGCGAAAACAACGCGTACAACGATTCTGGCGGGAGTGATCTGTCTACAGAGCAACCGATAGGTATATGCTCGCACGATGCTGTGTCGAGAGACTAACAACAATCGATGGTAGTTTAGCGGCTGGCCGTTGGCTTACGAGTGAATCCCGACGTAGCGACATTGAATTGTCAAGCACGGCGGCTGCGTTTCGATGGGTGCGAAATACAAAATACATCCGTGCACTTAGATTGAAGGGCGTCTCGAAGAATCCTAGGTAGCCTAAATTACTCCAGAGCCCTCGACTATACGGCACGTGCCTCGTATTCATAGCTGGTTTTGATACACGAGACCTCTCATCAACTATTCTGGCGCACAAATCAGTCGCAGCGCCTGTTTATCCTGGCCCGTCGCTGTGATACCGCGATGTGCTCTTCAAGTGCTCATCTGGGCCCTTATTCACGCACGCACATAGACAAAACACCTTGGTATAGAACTGCACAATGATATAGCAGTAAGTAACGTAATTCTTTATATATCCAAAGGGCCAAACTTCACAAAGTCTTTGTGTGTAAGTGTTTGCCACTGACTGATTGTCCTCGCCGATAACAAATCAACCATGATGATTGCTCCGCTTCAAGGATGCTTTTAGGGTAAATGTAAAGGGCCTGTGCGTGGGCCCACTTCGATTCAAGAACGAAATAGCTCTTCCTAATACTCAGAGCGTTCTTTGTTTCCCCACTTGCGCTGCCCTTCATATAGAGTTTCCCGACGTGGATAATGAGATTGCTTTATAAATTTTGTCCACCCAGTATGACATTTAGTGTATGTTGTCCGAAGCGCCCCTTTCAAAACTCCAAAAACTCAACTTACTCCAGGCCCCGCCACGGTGGTCTAGTGGTTATGGCACTCGGCTGCAGATCCGAAGGTCGCGGGATGGAATCCCCCGGCCGCGGCGGCTGCATTTCGATGGAGGCGAAATGTTGAGGCCCGTGTGCTGTGCGATGTCAGTGCACGTTAAAGAACCCCAGGTGGTCAAAATTTCCGGAGCCCTCCACTACGGCGTCTCTCAAAATCAGAAGCTGGTTTTGGGACGTTAAACCCCACCAAACCATCAATTTACTCCAGCCTTTACTGGTGAGTTGTTGCTGTCTCTAGACATACCTCTATATACCGTTGCTGAGCTGTTGAACTGCTCAAATAGAATAGGCCGCTGAAGTAAGCTAACGTCAATTGTCATTTGGCACGAATTTCTATCGTCACACGTGCAATGAAAACTGTTGTACGGTACGATAGTACATTCCAAGTATGCTGTAAGAAAACTCGAGAATATGAAGATGTAATTTCGCATTAGATTCCGAGAGGCCGACTTGGGTTTTCCGCAGCGAGTCCACAAATTGCGAATTAAATTATTTATTCTTTCTTTATTCAGACATATCACCGCTTAGCCCGAAAGCGTTGCAGCAGGGGGGTTACAAACATGAAAAATATAGATTTTGATTCATACTGCACACCTGTTCACATGACAGCCGATTCCACTGAGCAATAGTTCCACTGGGAATGTTTCTTATAGAACAAGCATACTTACATGAAGCATACAATAAGGGGGTTAGCTCGCTTGATGCTCTCTTATCTTATTACTTTTAAAACAGCGCTGAGAGTAATGGGGAAAAACTGACTCGCTAGTATTGTTCAGAGTTGAACAAACGAGCCGCAGGTGTACGCCCACGCGAAACCCACGCACGTGAAAACGAATTCGCCTCCTTTCGCACGAAACCGCTATGTGCTTCACAAGAGTGGAGAACCAGTTCATGCGTCATCTGTACTTCGTTACCGCGCGTCGAGGTGAAACCATCGGATGGTATCTATCGATAGTTGCTTTGAGCACGTTTCGTGCCTTTTATTTGTCTTCACGTCATGTCACCTACTAGCGGGGTTGTCCAGCAAACAATGACGAGAACTTTCGATCACACCTTTGTAAGTAAAATTCCTGCCTTTGTGGTCGTGCCCAGTGCTTCGTTTGTTCGTATCAGGTAGTCGAACGACTTTCGTAAACATGTTTTCGCAACAGTAACGGCGGTTGTGCTTATAGTTACCTCGACGCGGGAGACGCACGGACATGTGGGCAGCATGCGTGCGCGTTAAGTATTACTAATGCCTGACCGTTATGACCGTTCAGGCTCATACAGCCGACTTTGTCACAGTATTAAAGCCTCAGCATAGCCTTACTTCGACGCAGCAGGGTTTAAATATAAACATGGGCTGTGGCGGCTACGTTCTTGCCACTTGATGGATGCGGCCTTATTAAGGTTCACACTGTCTTCAAGGCATATCAAACGTAATTTTATTAGGAAATAAAAGCTGGCTGTTATGGTGTCATAGGACGTTTACGCGATTTTATGGACACAATTTGGGCGACCATACAAATCACTGAACAGCAACGAATATTTATTGTTTTCATTTGCGGCGAGTGTAATGCATCTGCCTGTTAATTGCGGCGAGTGTAATGCATGTTAATTGCGGCGAGTGTAATGCAATTTGCGGCGAGTGTAATGCATTGCCATTTTGGATTCAGGTGAATCCGCACTGGCTGACTAGGAGTTAGTGTCGGGAGATTTCTTGTCTGGAAATCACCATCCTTGTGTTGCTCCTTTTTGCCTTTGCTGGAGAAGCGTATGGTGAGATGCTGTTCGGAAGCTCGGTTCCAGTACGCTCGGAAGGAATGGGCGCAGCTTCCTGCCCATTAGCAGCTCTGCTGGAGATTATCCTCCCATTGTTGGAGTGGAGCGATAGTTGAGCAGTACTACATGCGAGGTCCTTGCCTTCCTCTGCTGCCTTTGTTATCACTGATTTGACTGTTTGTGTGATCGGTTCTGCTTGACCATTGCTGGCGGATACAGTTGGGACGAATGGACATGTTTGATGTCCCAGTCGAAAAAGGAAAATTTTTTGGCTCTGCGCTGTCAAACGCTGGCCTTTGGTCAGATATTACGACTTTTGGTAATGCGAACCATGCGAATGTATCATGGAGTGCATGTGTTTGCGAATAGGCTGTGCTACTCGTCATTTGCCGTACCTTTATATACTTGGACAAGTAGTCAACGAGTAGGAAGTATGCTGTACGCATATATAACAGACGTGTATGTATGTCCCTAAGTGGAAAATTATAAATAATGGTGTGTGAAGACTCGTGACGGGTATCTCGAAACAGCAGCGCTTCAGAAAAAGCAAGCAAAGGTTGAATTGTACGCAAATAAGATTATAGTAACGTGTGAATTCTCGCCATAATTGTGACGCGAGAAAGATAATTATGTTCTGCCTGTTAATTGGGCGTTTGGTAATCCCAGTACCTTGCGAAAATTGTGCCCGCCAAAGCGCAACAACTGCTTGTTCAAGCAGATTTTGAGCAGATTAAACCTGATTTTTTTTTATCAGACTTTACCCTCAGTTAAAGGCTGAAACACACACACAATTTGATCTTTTTTAAGGAGCAACACGCTGGTTCTGCGTTCATGTAAGCACTAATTATAATCGTGGCTTTTTACCGTCCAGCGAACGTGTGGATTGTTTCGTCTGGACCATTTTGTTGTATTTATTCTTCTTTAAATCCACCGCGACAACCAAGGCTGTGTCGCCATATTTACGTTTCGGATATTACGACCCACTTAATTGCCGGTCGAGCTGGCTTCACTTTATAAAAGATCGCTGAATCACTGAACACTCTAAAGCGGAAAATATTCGTGGCAGTTAGCTATATATATATATATATATATATATATATATATGGCACATGAAATGCTAATTAATCCAGACCACATACATGAATACATTACATGAATGTAATCCCATAAAATTACAGTAAAACTTGAATTAGGCGTGTATAAATCAGAGAAGCACTTATTCCTAAAGTCGGGCCACAAAAGTGCATGTAAAAAAAAAAGTCCGCAGACGTGCAATATTTTCGCGCGAAGAAACGGGAATACGGGAATATAATGTGGCTTCCCTCACCCCAATATGCGATCAATTTAAACATATACAGTGCGAATGCAAGTTAACCCACTCATGACAAGAAGTCACTATTACAAAAAATAACTCCTAATAAACGCGCAAATGGAAGCATATGCTGCACGAGGAGTGTACACGCAGGTGCGTTCAAATAATGAGCACTATTTACAGCACTACACACCCGACTAACGCTTTAGACAAGTAACAAGAGTGGCGACAAATGCAAGCCTTATCGCAGTACAAAAAGTTAAATACCCGTGTTTTCCTATTATATGTGATTGTGGTGACAAAAAAAAAGCAAGAGGGGAGAGAGAGAGAGAGATCATACGCCACTATGCAGAAGCAAATAGTCGGCATGCTAGATCACAAGTGGTGAATAGACACTGGGCAGGTAACTGCGCACAGGGTGGTATCCATTTTACTGTAGAGAAAACAGTTTTTGTCAGCGCAGAAAATCCACACACACACACACACACACACGCACACACACACACGCACGCACGCACGCACGCACGCACACACACACACACACACACACACACACACACACACACACACACACACACACACACACACACCACACACCACACACACAACACACACGCACACGCACACACACACACACACACACACACACACACACACACACACACACACACACACACGACACACACACACACCATTTGGCCAGTGCCACAGCGTGGCCGAGCGCGTTATATTTTCCGTCATGACATTTCCAGCATATTTTGGCCTCATGGTATACTTTAAAGATTCTTTAGAAAGGAGTAAACAACTTCAGACGCTGAAAATAAATCTTTAATTCTTCACTGAGGTCCCGCAGTTATCGACATTAACTAAATGTGGGACGTGAAACTTCATCAGTGATTACCTCCGCACTTCCAGCCCCTCCTGCCATTCAACTCTGTGCATTATCTCCATCATATTCCCCTGCCTTCTCTTCTTTTTCTATGTTAAATGTTAGAGGAAGACCAGCGATACCATGACGCATTGTGTTCATTCTTCAGGCCGTCTTATCCTCGGACTCTGCGTGTTACGTATCCATTGCACTGGGATGTGGGCACTCCATCTCCATGATCAGTACTACACTTAATCATTCTCTTGATTGCGGTGGCAGAAAGAAGGGCTACTGATCACACGATACGCTTGGATTATCACATGAAACGAAATACTCGCGGCGCTGGAGTGTCTTTGTCATCTGACCGGCTTCGCTAAGGCATTCACCCGTAATGACGTGGACCCATCTGGACGATTGCGCGGAGAAGCTGCGCTGTCTCATGTGACTGATGAGTTCTTTTCTTTGCCCGAGAGTTTATTGGTCAGGCAACCATATCCCGTGTCGGAGCGCTAGGGGCGTTGTGTTTCAAACGATCGGCATACTTCGTGCATTGCTTATAAAAGGGAGTGACGATGCCGGGCTCATAGGGTCTTTCCCTTGATGCCTCCTCGCCTTCCCTGGAATAGTCTCCGCAGTTGCTTGATTCGGCGCATCGTCGGCGCTCAGTCATGCCGAGAAAACACACGCAATCGTGGGAGTATGAAGAACGCGTTCAAAAACAAAAGTACTCAACATAGGCAATGTCACAACAGAATGAAACTAGTGGAAAACAAGCGAACAACTATCAATTTAAGAATTTAATACTTGCGCCTACTGAAAAGTTGTAGTCATCACACATACTGCCGGATGTGGACCCTTTCTGCGCGAGGAATCGCAATTCTCTGTCTCTTATCATTATTATACTTAGTTTCTTCTTTTTATTATATGTGAGCATTAGGGTCGTGGTCTTTAATCTCTTCGTTGTTGTGATATATGCAAAATAAGGCATGAAGCTCGTTGAGACTAGGTGCTCTTAGAAGCCATAGTTATAACAGCTTCCAAAATGGTGAAATTAGCGCATTCGTTTCGCTGGTCAGCAGTCATTTTCCAACTACGTGACACGCAGTTACGGTTGCATTTTGCGCCATGGTGGTAGCATGAATTTCGTGCATTCCACATCATGCGATAGGCAGGGAGAAAGACAATGTAAGTTTATAAAGACCTTTGTAACGTTTGTAAAGAAGCGACAACTCCGCAGCGTCTGTCACTTTCTTCAAAAAAAAAAAAAAAAAACGAAAACGTCTTTTTGCTCATCCAAAGCCTACACTATTGTCGTGGCTCTCCGTTGTGCGAGATGGAACGATTACAGTGCTTTTATGTAGGCCTCTCAGTATTGCAGTGGCGCTGCCGATTGCGCCAGCGTCGTTGCAGAATACTAGAACGATGACAGAGAGAGCGAGCTAGAATGCTCCCTGGTTCGTGCCTGAGCCCCCTTGCTCTTGCCTCTGACGAATCTTCAAATAAGTGTAGTCGCGGGCATATAGCTGCGGGCCACCACATCATCTGCTATCGCCTCTCTTCTACCCGGTCCCTCTTTCTCCGATTTCTACGTAATGCTTAACTGGCCACCGTAAAGGCCGAGCTCCCGCATTGCAGTCAGCAAGCACTGTTTCGTTTTTCTGATTGTGCCATCCAGGCAATAAATCAACCAATGACTCGCACTTCAAAGTTTGTACCTCGCGTATATCACTGAACCAGCAAGTCAGCATGCCTGCGATAAATTACTTGTGGGAGTGTTCCGGGACACGGCAACCATTCCTGACGTTTTACGTGTCATAACCACGATATGAATATAGAGGCACGCCGTAGCGGGAGTCTCCAGAATAAGTCACACCAGCTGAGCTTCTTTAACGTGCGCCTGCATCTAAGTGCATGGGTGTCCTAGCATTTCGCCCCCCATAGAGATGCACCAACCATGGACGGGAGTCGAACCCGCGTCATTGAGCTTGCCAGCGCGCCTTACCTGCTAAGGTACTACGGCGCTCTGTTCGAAAAATACAAGCGTGCACTAAAAATGTCAAGCATTTGCAATAAGCTCTTTCGTAGACTGTTTTTAACTATGGACTCTTTCCATTGCCCATCCGACTCACCACAAGTTCGCCCTCTCAGTTAATGCAGCGGACGCAAGCACGCAGCGCACGCGGCGTCGTTCTCAAGCTTATACCACTTGTATGGCACTGGAACGAGTTCGCCATTGCAGCTTCGCACCAATACCTGAGTAAATTACCAATACAAAGCCTCCACGTTGGCTACAGCCTTTAATCTTGGCGTACTTACAGCCTGTTATAACGTTGGAATGGGTACAAAAATGCCCACAAAATTAACGGCATCCGATAATGTGCTGTGGAGCTTGCAAACTTGTACGATGAATCTGCGTTCTTTAACTCGCTGTCAGATTTTTTATCTGCTATTCGAGGAGGGACATTTACTTCATGCATTATCACTCACCCTAAGAGAAGCCTTATGCCAAAGCCTTTCTAGTTTATTTATGAGCCCTCGAAAATAACAGGGCTCGCTCCTTTCAGTCGTTTTGCATTTTCTAATCCTTCTCCTTTGCTTTCTTTTTCTTCTTCTAGTGAGCACTTACACACATCCTACGCGTGGCCACTTCATTTCAGAGATCTTTATCTTTTTTTTTTCTAATCTTGCGCCTTCGGTCATTTTATTGCGCACATAATCATGCATACGCAAGTCGAACAAAGAGCCTCGCTCCTACACTGGGCCCAATTTGCCTGAATTGATCACCCTTTCCAGAGACCGTGGCAATGATCCTGTCGTTTTATAGCTAGGATAAACCTCGAGAGCGCGAAGAGACAGATAGCTGGGCAGAGTACCGTTTAAGCACTCCATTCACGAGGGCGTCGCACCCACGCTCATCGGTTCTACGCCTTGCGCAACTACTTAACGCCTCTCTTTCTCTGTCCAACTTATTAACGTTTTCGCTAAGTATATACCGTGCACTTTAAGAATAAAGTATATTTAAGGCCTGTAGGAGATTGCTAAAGAACAGCCCGTGCTTTTAAAAGTACCGCAAGTCATAGGTAGCCGGCCAAGCAACGCCATTATATTAAAAGCACGCCCTTTTGGAATTCTTTAATTTTTTTGTCGGATTTTGCCACTATTTTGCCACTACAAGACATTTAAGGCTGTGCTTACTGGCAAAAGAAAAGTAACTACACCATGGTTGAAGAATCTAAAACCCAGCCTTTGTACAGACACCTACACGAGAAGAGAGGTTAGATGAGCACACACCGGGTGTGTTCGTCTAACCTCTCTTGCCTTGCACGTGTCTACAGAGGCCGGGTTTTTTATTCTTCAAGCATGTGCCAGCAGGCCCAACACGGGACTCTTCTGCACCACGGTTCACAATAATTTACTACATGCAGAGCTTCTAGAAGCTCTACGTCGACAAGGTGTACCTGGCGTATACGTGAAAACCATAAACAACATATACAAAGATTGCACAGCCACACTACTCCTACATGAGAGAAGCAGAGAAATCCCGATCAGGAGAGGTGTGAGACAGGGAGATACAATATCCCCGATGCTATTCACTGCATGTTTAGAGGAAGTCTTTAAACGTCTAGACTGGGAAGAAAAGGGCATTCGAATAGACGGAGAATATCTAAAGAATTTAAGATTTGCAGACGACATTGTGCTCTTTAGCAATGATGGTGACGAATTACAAAACATGATTGATGACCTAAACAGGGAAAGCATTAAAATTGGATTAAAAATGAATAGGCAAAAGACCAAAGTTATGCTCAATAGCTTAGCTAAGGAACAGGAATTTAAAATAAACAATGAACCCTTACAATGTGTAAATGAATATGTATATCTGGGACAGTTAATATCGGAAACTCCTACCCAGGAAAACGAAATTCTCCGTAGAATAAGGCAGGGCTGGAGCGCATTCGGAAGGCATTACGAAATCATGACCGGGAACTTACCGCTCTCATTAAAGCGAAAAGTATTCAATCACTGCATTCTCCCAGTACTAACGTACGGTGCAGAAACATGGAGAATAACGAAAAAACTAGAGATGAAATTAAGGAGCACGCAACGTGCAATGGAAAGAAAAATGATAGGGGTAACGCTAAGAGATAAAAAACGAGCGGAATCGATCAGAGAACAGAGAGGAGTAGCCGATATTATCTTATCAATTAAAAGAAAGAAGTGGACCTAGGCAGGACATGTCATGAGGAGGAAGGATAATAGGTGGACAGTAAGAGCGACGGAATGGATACCAAGAGAGGGAAAACGCAACAGAGGCAGGCAAAAGGTTAGATGGAGCGATGAAATTAAAAAGTTTGCGGGCATAAAGTGGAACCAACTCCCTCAGAATAGGGTGGATTGGAAATCGTTAGGAGAGGCCTTCGTCCTGCAGTGGACCTAAACAGGCTGATGATGATGATGATGATGCAGTCCATATGTTCTCTTTCCAAACCGCGTTATGGCAATAATGGAAGCACCCACATTCATGCAGAAACGCTTATTGCTTTCAAAGGGGGCCTCGCTGTTCTTTCGCTTACCGTGTCTAAGGGAATGCAACCGCATTACAGCATTGCAGCTATGCACACGGATATTCATTGACCTGGGATGCCTTCTCTGTCGCCGTCGCGACGTACTCACATCAAAGTCGGCGCATGCCTTCTTGCCGCACGCAAGTGGCAGTTCTTCCACCAGCCTATAGCGTTCTTATATGCCTTCAGCGCTCGCGGGGGTAGCCATGCCCCCGAGGAATTTATAGCGCTCAGCGCACTTGCCGTCCTTCCCTACCAATGCGGAGATGGCTTTGGGAAGATCAAAGAAGGACCGCCTCGCTCTTTCTCGAGAGCACGCCGCCGCGAAAGAACTGCGCGCCCATGTCTCGCGCATCTCGCTTCACATCAGCGAATTTTTTTGCGAAACTTTCATCTCGACTGCGTCGCTCTCCGGCGTGGCCACGCGCAGCCCGTGGTCGAGAATCACGCGAAGATGCGAAAGGGGAACGGAGCGGCGGCACGCTAAGTGGTTCCTCCTCCGGCGGCGGCCGCCTGCGTGCGTGCCCAAAGGGAGAAAATATGGCGGTCGGCCGGGGCGCGGCAGCGGTTGTGCCAGTGGCGTGCCTTCTCGCGCTCTTCCCATCCTGCGAGATCCCTGCGCTTGTGGTCCGGCTGCGCCGGGTCTGTCTCTTCCGTTTTCACTGTGGACGAGGATGAGCCCCGTCTCTCGCGGGCTCGTTAAAACGCCTCTTGACGAAAGCCTTTCATCTCTAAAACGCGAGCATTTCGTTCGACTTTTTTTTTTTTACCTACTTGCTTTAAAACTGTAGGACGAGCGGAGTCGTTAAACCTCTTTAACGAACGTTGCGTCGATGTCTGATAGCCCTATAGTTGGGCAGTTTTTTGTGCCTCTGCCACCGCCCCATTTTGGTTCGCTGCGTTAATGCCGGTAGGCTTTAAACTCTAAGCCACGGTACTTTCGAGGACGATGGGACCACCGGTTAGTGTAAATATCTTTTAAACACTTCCGTCGAGAGCACTCTTCAGCGACGGCGCCCGGTACTTTGGGGAACGGGGCCTGCTCACTTCTTCCTTTTGTAGTTTCCTCCCGAGCTCCGTTGCGCTCCCAGCGTGGCAACTCGTTCGAGGCACGGTTGATGCGGTATTTTTGGCGCTTCTATTACGCAGTGGACCCGTCCACTCTGCCGCTTGAGAGCTGGCTTTACCTTATGGAGGACACGAGCGTGCGAACGAATTACGGCACCGCGACAAATATCCAAGCATTGCAGCATTAAGCCAGCGTTTGTACTGGTCACGGAGGGCAGCACAGCGAACCGCTGGCTTGGGACGCAAAAATTTCGTAAATAACCTATTTTATTTGTATGCCTAGTGGAGCGCCGTGCAAAGGTATTAGCCCGAACCTGACCAAGGCGTAAGTAGTCTCCCTCTGTGCCCAATAGCTATCCTGAAAAGTCACATACTGCTGAGCACCATTTTAATGTAATGCCAAAATATTAGCTCAAGAAGACCCATGCAAGGCGCGCGTCATTTAGGGGATCTAAATTTTAAAGTATGAGGAAGTGCTGTTGAGTCAGTGGTTGATATAAGCAAGATAAATTAAGAGTATCATTTCCTCTTTCTTTCCCCTCTCCCTCTCCCCCTTTTCCTTCTCCCAAAAGAGTAGGCAGGCGTTGTGCCCCTCCCGGTGGCAGTTGTCAGCCTGCTCTCTTGTCATGTCCTTGTGCCATACATGTTTACATGCCAAATAACAATAATAATAACTTAGAGTATCGGTGGGGAAAAAACACAGATGAGACAGATAGAACAGGAGCCGTTATAATAGTTACGAGTAGTATCAACGTCCTTGTGCAATTTAGTATTGTGGGCAACAACCGCTTTCGAGGTTTGACGGCAGTACTGCGGTGCACTGTGGTGTGTGTGTGTGTTACGCACGTACAACGCCGTGGACATGGCCGCAAATGCGGAACTTCGATTGTGCCGCAGTCTACACTCTCCACTAGCACTAAATAAAGCATGGTCGGTTACTGCTGTACGAGTACTTTCAGTGTCTTCCTGTTCAACTCTGCACCTCAAGGTCTCGCTACAGCCTTGCTGCTGCAGTATACACGTCTCTATTAACGAAATGCGTATAAGACGCGCATCGGCTCTTCATTATTAGGCGCGCTTTTAATGGAATGCCTCGGGGAACCCACAGCCGCTTGAAATTAGAGAATTGTAAAACAGACCCGTTGCCAGCTCTATCAATCCATTTTGCAGTACGGTTAACCTAAATGAAGCCGCATTATAATAGCAGTAAGCAAAAAAGTAACAGGAAGGAGTACATGCCGCCTAACGACTGCGTATCTAAACGCTACGCTCGCGATGACGCTCTAGAGACCCGTAACACGCATTTCGCCCGTTCCGTAACGTTCATGTCAGCTGCTTTGCATGCGCATTGTCCCAAAGACGTAGCCGAAGGACCGAATGGTACACCAGGCCCAAAGCGGATTTATTCGCTCTTGCTGCAGTTGCGTAAGCGCCGGAGATGAAGGCAAGGGATGTGAAAAATCCAATCCACCTGGCTGCACAAAAAGCGACAGAAGCAACGGCGGACATAGCACATCGGCTCAAGTTCACAAAATATGGGTGCAATAAAAGCGGTGCAGCAGTGGTTGCAAGTACTCCAGTGGTGCAGGTAGAGGCGTTTGTTTATGCCTCACTCACTTTCAGTTTGTCTTCACTACGCAACTACGCCGTCCATTCTCCAAGTGTCCGTTGTTGGAGGGTGTCCCGAAGAGGCTTACTAAGCATCCGGCATCCACACTCTGGCAGTAGCACACGCCTGTTGCAAGCTTGCTCATGTCCCTGTGGCCAATACACGAATAACTCGCCAACCTTGAAATATAAAACGTGGCTTGTTGGATCCGGTGAACGTGTCTTGTGAAAGAAAGCAAAGCCGATGACAAAAAGGCAGCGTATGCTACCGTCAAATGTAAGCAACTATAACTTTAAGTTCTGTTTGATCAGCATATCGTTTCCATTGTGTTGTCCGGAAAGTAAATGTAGGAGACGCTTTTACAGAATGTCATAAAGCAGCAGCAAGGCAGAACCGGAGAGCCACGCGCTGAAACACTTTTCATATTTTCTTTTTACAAAATTCGGAGCGTTTGTCGTTCCATTGTTGTTACCAACGTACATAATTTTTTGCGCAAGCCTAGGCAAGATGCTTATGTGTCTCTGCTTTCATTCAAATGTTTCCTGAGCTTCTCTAGAAGAGATAAGAGCGTCTAGCTTCAATGAAAAGCAAGCATTGCAGATACAGAGCGTTTGCATCCATAAAGGGTAGTGCATTTCACATCCATTTCATTCGCGTTATTTCCTTCCAATAAGGGAGCTTCCTACATGCGAGCAATGATCTGTCTATATTTCTTATTCGTATTTACGTTTTGCAAGTGATGCATCTTATGTTGCTGCGTAGGTCATTACACACGTGCTCGTGAGCGCTTCATGTACAAGAATAAAGCCTCAACGGTTCGTGTATTAGTCTCTGCACAATCTGTCCAAACTGATTTGGGTCATATAGAACACCAGTGGCAAATATCTAATAAGCTGCCATCAGGACTACATCAGAATAGCGCATCAGGAGCTCATCAGGATTTCATCAGAAACTAATGCGCCAAGAGTGCATAGGGAACTCACGCATTAAGAGCTCTATAGAAAAACGGTGGCCAGCATGTAATAGACTGGCATCAGTAGTACATCAGTATAGCGCATCAGACGTACATCAGAAACTCGTGCATTAGGAGTGCATCAAAAACTCTCATGCATCAGGAGCTGTATAGAAAAACGGTGGCCAATTTGTAATAGACGACGCTCTACCACTTCCCCAGCGCTGCCGTACGCACTTTGTTTCGCTTAGATTTCCTTTCTTTCTTGATACAGCGTGCTGGTCTGAATGTTTTCAACGAAGATTTACTCTGCAGATTGAAATGGAGCTTTATCGTTTGTAGAATCAACAAAAAACATGGGTTTCATCTTTTTCTTATCGCCTTCTCTTTAATGCGTTATTGTTGTCAAAAGGGAAGAAAGAGCAACGCGTAACGTATCAGAAGTGTCTACCAGAGGTATACCAGAAGCAAGTTGCAGAGTGCCGTGTGATATGAGGCGCTGCCGCATTCTTTTAACGTGAAGATTACGCGATCAAACTTTGAAGGAGGAGCAATTAAATATGTCGGTGTGATTAATCTTGCTATATCAGAAATGAGGAAGTTAGTACATTTAGGAAGCAGGAGAAAAATTATACACCTAAAAAAAAACGTGCAAGTCTGTGTTAGCTTCTTTGTGTCAGTCTATAAACCCTCAATATGACCTTCACACACGACATGGCCTTGGCCATTCTCTAGGCGACAGCCAAGAAAAATAATAGCAAGCCTTTTGAGAAGCCAGACGTCAGTAGTTGAATTTCCTTCTTTTAAAACAGTAGCTTTCTATTAGCTGCCCCGCCACGGTGGTCTAGTGGCTATGGTACTGGGCTGCGGATCCGAGGGTAGCGGGATCGAATCCAGGCCGCGGCGGCTGCATTTTGATGGAGGCGAAATGTTGAGGCCCGTGTGCTGTGCGATGTCAGGGCACATTAAAAAACCCCAGGTGGTCGAAATTTCCTGAGCCCTCCACTACGGCGTCTCTCATAATGAGAGCTGGTTTTGGGACGTTAAACCCCACAAAATAACAACAACAAACAACAAGCTTTCTATTAGCTACTTCGGCCTCATTTGGATGGTTGAATGAACTTGTGCAGTAAATAGTGGCGCGCAGCCAATCGGTGAAGTTGTCTACTAGCTGGGACCGTTTGGTATCTGCTAGCTTTGCTCGAATAGGCAATTCCGCCGCCGCATAGATGATGCTCTTATGTTCGCATTCCTATAGCCAATTACCAGATATGGCGTAGCGACCGTAATGATATGTGTATACAGGCATAAAGATACTCAAACAATAACGCACAACGAAAAAGAGACGTGTAGAGAGTAGCCTCTAGATCGAACACCAAGAAGATTACTCAAACAACAAGGCCCACTTGCTTTTGTTTAACTACTTGTTGGTTGGAACAAACCTCAACACATGCAGCGCCATCTTTTGAATATTTGTGAAGGCGTCGAAGTTATTGTTTGGGTGCAGTAATTGTTTTGCCTAACAATGAACACAGACGACATTGTCCCCGAAGATCGTCATTCCTGCCAATGGTGAAGCGGGGGCGGCGATTCCATTTTTTTTTTTGTGCACGAGCATAATTAACTGCATAAATTGATCCAGAGTTCAATCCAGTTTATTGGCTCCCTGTATTATGTGAATGAAGTGTTAGTAAAGTGTTAGTAAAGGACGTGAACACTTCGTAAAATGGCGCCCCAAATGTGCCCCGTGAAGAACAGAATAGTTTGTCGATTATCCGCAGTGATGGAATTGTTTGAGTAAACCAAGAATTGCAATTTATTTGATCGACGATTGCCGATTAGTGTCCTAATCGATAAGGTTACTCTTGTACACCTCGCCGCTACTTACACGAGCGCAATAGGAAGACGAAATTGGCACCAGTAATGCCCACCGACCAACAAAAAGAGGAAAGAGACTCAAGTGGGCGATAATGTTTGGATCACCATTGGCAAAACGGGAATTTTTATTCCCTTCTGGAGGCCATGAAATGGCACGGCTTCAACGTTCGACTATGTGTTTAAAGCACGACGCCACTTCATGTGGCAATTTGATACATCGCAACCCTGGTGCAGCGCATCTCAGCACTCTCTTCAGCGATGACGAGAACGACGCCACATGTTTCACTTAGGGTTACTAAGCGCGATATATCTCGCAGCTGAAGTTGCAAAAAGACAATGTAACTGCCGAATATGATAACCATGACGAAAGACGGAAAAATGTACTTCGAGTCTGCAGTTATTCGTGCAGTTTTTACTGAACGTCAACGAGAGTATTCGTTGTCACCGCGGCGTGTCGCAACTTTTAGACAGGCGCATTTTCAGTGATGTAGCAGCCTTTTGCTCTTGCACCCGTTTCTTTAATGGAATCGCATATACTTCAACTTTATCCTTCATGTCATCTCTTTCGCAATATACGTATGACAATTTTACTATCTGACAAAAAAAAAATGTAAGCGATGTAGATGCATATCGCCGTGTGGAGCTCGGTGTGAACAGGAAGACATCATCGTGTCATCGTCGCCTTTCGCATCGGAGACAAAGTTCCTCGAGGCCATCAGAAAGTTCTGCGTCGCGGACCTTTCCCCTCGAATTTCCCTCAACGTAGCGCAGGTCCCGTAGCCGCAGACGTCAGGAAGCGTTTTGTCAACGGTGCCTTCCGGTGCCCTTCCGTCTAGACCGAACGTCATCCCACCTCACCGTCCCCTCAGCTCCCCGCACGGTCCGCTCTCCTGATAGCGCCTGAAAGTGAGCCGAATTCTTCCGGTAAATATGCGTTTCTCGCGAAACTACTGGCGAAGAGTAGAGCGTAAAATCGGGCCCATCTACGATAGTGCCAGACAGGTCCCCGCGCAGGCAAAAAAGATAAACTGCAGTAGTCGTCTCCGATTGGCTGGAGCATCCTAGCCTGTATATACGCCGGTTGCGAGAACTTCTCATCTTCTTAGGTAAAGAAAAAAAAAACAAAGAAACTGGCCGCAGGCGTCGTCAGTCAGGGTCCTGTCAGTGGTCGATTTTGCGAGAAGCGCTGACGCACTGCTCGAGAGACCTGTCCCAACACCGGTATCTGGAAATTGCGTTGCGGGCCTCGCCAGCCACCGGCTTCCGTCGCCGACACCGTCCGCAAGCGATCCTGCTGAGCTCGTGTGAAGGTCGCTGAGTTGCCAGGGGCTCGTCGCCTCGCGACTCCTGCCTGGCGGCACAACTCAATAAATACCTCGTGGGAAGCTCGCGCGCAGAGGTGAAAAGTATAATGCATCGTCTTCGCATTTTTCATTCCACCTTCGAACAGCTTTCTTTTTTTCCCCTTGTTATTCTGTAAGACTTCTGCAGACATACGAGGATATCGCCTTCTTTCGTTTTGTTGTTTTGACTCTTCCTCGACAGCGTGGAAAAGGCACTGCAATTCGGAATAATTTACGTGCGCGCAGAAAATGCATTAAAACTGCAGGATTAAAGGAACGGTGCCACAACCGAGGTGATGGCATAGCGGCTCGGCTTGTGACATACAATCACCACTTTGGTTGTTCAACTTAACGTCTACCTGGGACGTCGCTATGTCGATGTTAGAGAATTTTTAACGTGGTCTCGAATAATGTAACACTCTCGACCAGCATGTGCTTGCAATGGCAGCCATAGCTTTACGACTCATTATCTATCCATCTACTATTCCCCAGTGACCCTGCCTTGTGAGAAGCTAGAGCACGATATAGGTTAACTCAATTTACTGGAATAAAGTATACCTCCCTGCGAGCCTCATCATCTGTCCACGCAGAAGAACTGTCATGTCAAATGAAATAGAGCTCGCGAAGTTCGCGACTTCTGCATAAATTTTCTGTCATGACGGTTGCTGCATGTGGTTGAGAAGCCTGACGTTATTTCTGCGTTGATTTTAACATTTCTAGTCGTGTTTGTATGGCTTCTTATGTAATCCTTTTAATCTGATTATAGTGACATGTGTACAACTTCTTATTCCTGTTTATGTTATCTACGAACTAAACAACCCGCACCGCACTTTTCTCTGCAATTAGGTCAATATCTGTCTTCTATATGAGAAGCAGACTAGGGCAACATACAAATAATCAGGCCTGGCAAAATATGTTCATCGAGTGTCACGACGTACACACACCAAAGAACTATTATACATGGAAGGTGTCGCAACTGGAGCATTAGGCAAAGTCTAAATTTTGAAGGGAATAAAACTACGATCCACAATGTTGACCAACATTAAAGGCGAATTGCACGTCACATCCCACTGACTGCAGGGACAACTTGTGACGTAAAAAAAAGAATATTAAAGCCATTTCCACGCCTGTGCAGTCTGAGTAAACAGCGTAGCTGGCAAGCCAGCGCCACCACCTGCCGAACGCAGATTGAGTTCTTTCTTCTTCTTTCTTTCCTCGTTCTCTTTATTTATCCCTTTCTACATCTTGTTCTTTCTCCCTTCTTCTCTTTCTACATTGAACTCTCTCCTCACTTCCCTCCTCATTACTCTCACTTCTTCCTCCCACCCCTTGCTGGACTGTACATGGCTATGCTACGGTTTACCCTCTTATCTGCTTCTTCGCTTCTCCTTTCACTTGCATCAGTACTCCTCGCCGTCATTTCACTTTCCCATCCCCTTGCTAAACTCTATTGCATAAGACATGCTTCACCCTCTCCTCTCCTCTGTTCTTTCCACCTTACCTTCCCATCACTCCTGCTCACCCTCACTTCTCTTTCCCACCCCTTTGATGTACTATACTATAGATGCAAACTAGAAGAGAAGCTCAGGGAAAGATGGAGGCTTGAATCGATGGACAGATCGCAAAATACGATTTAGAGCAGGGAATGTCGCAGGAGCCAACGTTTCGACAAGTGGACTTGTCTTCGTCAGGGCGGCGCTGTCAGGGCGGCGACGTTAGGGCGGCGACGTCAGGGCGGTGACTGCCTCGTCAGTCGCCGCCCTGACGAAGACAAGTCCACTTGTCGAAACGTTGGCTCCTGCGACGTTCCCTGTTCTAAATCGTATTATACTATAGATAGATATGCAATGTTAGGAGCTGCTTGGCACATACCCGCCGAGTTTTCTTTCTTTTTTCCTTTTTTTTTCTTGTTGCGCGACATTGAAGGTGCTCCAAGCTTAAACAGCTCCACTGTTATAAACACGGATACAAAAGAAAGGCACAAGATGACACGAAGGCTGGTGTCGTCTCGTCTCTTTCGTGCGCGTAGTTTTAGCGCTACAAGTTGTCACTGACGCAGAACGAGCAAGTCTTATCGGCTTGGCTCTACGCAGAGTATGTGCTCGTTCACACAGCCGTCAAACGGCCCGTCACGTCACCGTCACGGCGCCCGTTTTCGTCAGGGGAGAGGGTTTCCGAGACGTTTTCTCCTCAAAAACGGGTTGACGGCGACGTAGAGCATTGCTCTACGTCGCCGTCAACCCGTTACGTCTCGGAAACCCTCTCCCCTGACGAAAACCGTCGCCGTGACGGTGACGGGACTGGCCGTTTGACAGCTGTGTGAACGAGCACTATGTCTGCGACCTTTTTGGACATGTCAGCTCGGCGAACTGCAGCTGTCCCTTCTGAAAAATCTGTTCATTTGGCTCCAAAGAAGCGAATCCCAATAAAGCGCGCACTCAACTAAAGCACGGCATAGAACCACCCCCGACCAGAGTTCCTGAAAACATTGCCGCTGCTTTGACGATGAATATAGCGTGCTAACCTCCCAGCTCTCGTTACGGTGGGTCTCTGTCTCGCATACGCTCTCTGATCTCAAGTTTAGTATTTTCATTTCAACGCTGAAACCCCCGTAACGATAGCATTTCATTTATTTACCTTAAAGACCCCAGAGGGGTATTACATAAGGGGTGGTTATACAAATAATAAACGGCCATACAAATAACTACAGTTGTCCACAAAATAGTCTTGTTAGCTCTTCAATGAAAGCAGGAGAGGCGGTGATAGCTGCGATGTGCTTTGGAAGGCCGTTCCAGTCTTTAGCTATGCGAAGGAAGAACGATGACGAGAAGGCCACAGTGCGCGCACTTCGGCGAGCGACGTTTGAAGGATGACCTGTGCGCAGTGAAATGCGTGAAGGTGGGAGGATATCAGCGCATATCCGAGCAGTACAAGAACAGGACGTGATTTTTCCACACATCTGCTTATCTTCAACGGCGCTGATGTTTGATAATTTCGTGCGATCCTTACGGGTGTTCCCGCGTTAAAATGAGGAGGCGAAATGAGAAGTTCCGCAGTCTGGCCTCTTCTGCCAACGTGACACAACAGTGCCGATTTCCGGAGCCGAGTGAAAATCTATTTCGAGGACGTCACTCCATTAGCGATCTATGAGCATTGTGTCCTTGTCGGCTCCCATCTTTGCAATGAGGCTCCGTCTATTTTTTTTTTCCGTGTTCATTGCTGACCTCATCTTTCATCCACCACTGGCTGCCATTGAGGTGAGAAGGCAGTTACACTGCGGCCATCGATAAACAGCTGGGTACTACTATTCTTGTATAACCGTACTGTCGTCGCAAGCGAATGGTACAGCTGGACTGTACGCAACGTCGTAGGAGGAGAACCACGCTGCACCTCCCCTATAGTGAATGGATGGAGAGCATGTAGAGACGAGCACCAGGTTGACTTCGGTTACTTGGAGGTTTTTTTAACGCAGTAGCGTCGCGGAGCTCCTGTCGCAGAAAACCCGGTGTCAGCGTCGGCGTAGGAGTGCACGGCGGAAATAATTTCGAGCTACACCACCCTTTCCCGCAGCACCAGACCACGCAAGCCCTACGATACGGCACAAGTGCCTTAGTGAACGAAGTACAATTTCTGAAAATAAGATTCGCCAGAAAAATCGTAAACTGCGACTTAACGCCTTCACACATGACAGGGACGACTGTAATTTGAATGTACGAGAAAACATAGTTATGTCACGAGGAGGCGATGCGAACGGGTTCCAATGACGCTATTGCGTTCGCTCTAAAAGGCGCAGCTTACGCGTTCTCCAACTTCTTTTGTGGTGTGTACATAAATCGCGACGCGCTCGCAAGTCACTTTCCAACGAAGAGCAAACCTGGCTCTAGCTTTGCAAGTTGCAGAGGTTGCGAAGGGATACTTTCTGCCCTGCTCACTGCATCGGAGACTTGACATGGTGGCAGAAGAATATTTGTCAGAAATTAACTAAGGAACAATTGATGATGGAACAATTGATGATGGTTCTCCTCGTCACCTTATGTATCTTTTTTTAATTGGGCTTTCCTTTTCTACTTGCGACACATTAGTGGTGCATGTCGAGGCATCTCCCCTTTATGCCTCTTTTTCACTTTCTTTCTCTGCTCGCAAACGAGCAGCCGAAGCTTCGAGAATGAGAACACTATTCGCTTTATTCAAGGAGACACGGTCACTTCACGGCATATGTTCCAACGAAAGCATTTCGGTAGCGTTCGTTGCTTCCGTGTGTTGCTCCTTAGAGAACAACGCCCCTATTCGCAAAAGACTTCTTGCGCTAAAGGTGTTCGCAATATATTTTTTCAGCCAATCGTGATGCCGGACATATCAGTATCGTAGCTGGCTGACCAATGGCAGTGACCATTTTGTAAATTCGACCCCGGTGCACCTAACCAGCACACCTGAAGAGGATGCATAGGTGCGGTCTCAATAAGTTATTATAGCTCGTCGTCAAACGTGCTTTGCAAGGTTGCTTGAGAGCGCATGCGCAAATCATCAACACCAGCGGCTTCCGGCCACAAATCGAGAAGCACGTAAAAACGCAGAAAATCCAAGTAAAGCTATTCACTTTAAAACCTGCACGATACGACATATCGCTGAATTCATAACAAACGCAGCGCTAGCAGGCGTCAATTCAGCCCCAGGTGGTTCTTTTCCCTACCCAGGACGACCCTTGGGTGAGCGCTTCCCTAGAGTGTTTTACAAATCTCGAATTGTCCCGCGTGTTTCCGGGTCCTTGCGTCTGCTCGGCGAAACGGAGACGACTTCATGGTTTTATACGCAGTTCCATTCAACTTAACTATGAGCGACACTTCGTTTCTCTCTAGCAACGTTAACCTGGTTTTCGTGCATACGCCGGTTCCATAAACGGGGCCGAGTGCACACTCGTACTTGATCTTAACCATGTTAGTGGAATACCCAATGAAGTGAAGGTACCACGAAAAGAATCAGTCTTGGGGGGCCTTACGAGCAAATGAAATCACCTTACTGGGATATCTGCATTGGAAAATGGCGCGGAATTTCTATATTTTTTAAGTTCAGTTTTTACTTACTTAATAGTGGAACATCATGCATACCATGGCCAATATGTAAACGCAAAGAATCGCTTCGGAATTTCGAATAAAGGCACCATTACAGCTCGTCGCTCTCCCTTAATCTACCCATCGAAAAAAAAAAATACTGCTGCTCTTTGTGGCTCTTGGACGTCATAAGGCCTGAGAATAGAAATGCACCTCACCTGCTCATTACGTGCTGCCGTACAATTACGTGTGTTGCACCTGTCCCACGACATGTGTTTGTGTAAGTTCGCTAAGTTCACTTTGGGATGTGTGCTGTGCCCACTACCCTTCTGATTGTTTGCTATATAACGACCTTCACGATTACGTTAGTCGAAATATGCGTGTGCAGGCAGATGACTATGTTGCGTGCAGCTCAGATGACTGTGTTGCTCATCAGCGTCTAAGGAAGGCATTTGTTGTATTTTGCGACTGGCGTGACACCTATCAATTGCATTATAACTTTTATGTCTTATACTGCGAGGGAAATACCCACACGTTTTGATTACACTTGCAACAGTGCGCCACTAACGAGAGTTCGCGCAGTACAAATAGTTAAGAGTCATTTTCACACCCACAATGTGTTGGTCCAAACGTACCGGTCATATCTGTAGTAAAGCTCTGAAAAACTGAATTAGCTTCTCCGGACCCTGTTTGTTCCTCCAAGGTACACTAAGCTATATAGCGGCATACAAAACGCTCATCGTCCAATAATAGCTAGATTATTCTTCCTACATGTGAAACCCAGATAAAAATATGTAAGATTAATTTTATGGATCCAGTCGAAATGAAGGTTAGCCTCGTTTTATTTATAGTCAGCTTTGACCTAGACTTTTCACCGACAGTTGCTCTGACAGGATTGAATCTCTAGCTCCTTTCCAGACGGCGGCACATAAAATCACTGGAGATCCTTTCCTAATATAATAACTAAGCCTTGTAACTTCTCAGATTCCTCCCATTTAACTCCAGCCTGCCTGACATACACTGCGGGTTAACATACCTCAAACGTCAAGCCATTCTATCCACAATGAACATTGCAATGTATTGCCGACCGAAGTTCGATTACTGCCTATTTCGTTTTAGACGCTATTTCTGTTATGTAATTACTTTACATTTTAACACGAAAGTGTTTTATACCGGTGTCCACAATGACCCCACTATCTTTTCCGTAACGGAAGTGTCGCAGTGAAATTTACATGTAAGAACAACACAGAGAAACACGCAACACAATGTTCTTATATATGCTGGGAATCGAACTCACAGCCGCCCGCTTCACGACTATAGGTGGCCGGTTTACCACTGCGCTATCGGCACACATTTTCGAAGCTGTACGAACGTAGCATATGGTCTTTCTTATTGCTTCTTTCCCTTGCCATGACGCGCGCGCGGCGCACTTCGGAACGTACCTGGAACGGTGCCGCCATCTAGGAGAGGCGAAGTGAAAGCACTGCAGTTTCACTTCGCCTCTCTCGGGTGGCGGACCGTTCCAGGCACGTTGCAAAGTGCGCCTCGAAGCGCTTGCTCGGAGCCGCGCCGCCGGTCACCTTTTGTAGTGGATGGCGTTTCCCTGCGGCCTACTCTTGGAACCTGATGGCAACAAAGAAACTGCTGCGTTAGGCACCCAAGGCGCCCAATAACATTGGCGGGAATTTATGGCACACGTGAGCATGACTGATGCCTTTGTCGCACGGCATTTACGTAAATATTGACTGTGGCCAGTTCTCACGTTAACTACTTCAATTACCACAAGGGTTTGGTCATGGATGTTATGGAGGCGACGCGTTAACGTGGGGTCATCGACGTCAAACGGCATTGTACCAGCGAAACACCGATAGAAATGGGCAAGTTCTCCTCGATGTACAATAAACATTCAACTGCCTATGTGAAGACACTCCCCACCTTCGTGTTATACCGATTCTTCTGACAGAGGGGTCAGCTACATTTTTTTTCTATATTGTGACTGTGCATATGGCTTTTATTTCACGCACATATACGTACATTCAGAGCTGCCATACCCATAACGAGCTAGAGTATGCATAAATAAAGAAAAGATTGTGCTGAACCCGCATACGCCCGAGAAGATCATAGCTATTTTGAATAAACATTCCTTATTTAAGAGAAATACATTTTTGTTTCTTGGTTTTAGTTATTTTGTTGCAGGAGCAGTAGATGTTCTCGCTATTAAGTGTACTTAACGAGGGATGCGAATTCGCACCTTGTTGAGAAAGCTTTGTCTTTATTCGGAGAGAGAGCGAGAGAACAATATATATTTAAATGATGGTTCGAAGCTTATTGGAGTGAGCCTTGAAATGACATGTTAGAATGAGTTTGCATGGAAGTACTGTCTCTTTTATATTCTCAGGAGGAAGAGGGGTCGTGGGTACAGTGAAAGAACTGTTTTCTCATAACATTAGGAGCTCAGTATCAAAATATAACAAGACGAGAACTTACGAAGACATGGCTCCCCTCAAAAATCAAGTGTGCAGCTTTCTTCATAGCGCCACCTCCACTGACCGCGTTTATGAAAGAACTTAATGGCTGTGCTTTTTGCACGTAACTCTCGCGGTTTATCCTTCATGATGTAGCATGATGGCTTTGTAGCAAAGCGTTTAATTTGTCTTTTTTTTTTGCTTGTATACTACTTAATCTCGCACACTATACGATGCCTTGGGCCATCAAGGCTGACAGGGAGAAGGTTTCTTTTTCCATGTCTTATCAAGACCGCACCTTCGTCGTGTGCTGTTTCTGCTTACATTATTTTTTTTTTATTTCGTGCTTCAGTTGCTCACGTCGGCTCTTTCTGCCGTGCAAATGGCAAAGCGTAGAGCGGGGTCCACGCACCACTGCTGATTGCAGCGCCCCTCTCGGCTAGATTCCGAGTCAGCACACTATCTTCTCCCTGTCCCTCACGGCTCGTACGCTCCGTACGAATGAAGGACCCACGTAGCCATGTTCCAACACCAGAGAGCTGAAGTATGCGAGCTTCGTTCGTTGGTACATTCTTCGCGGTGCGCGTAGCTTCTGGTACGGGGCGGTGGACGCGCCAACCACAGAGATAGAATTGTTCTTGCTTATGGCAGCAGGAAACCCATTTTGGCAAGCAGCCATCGGCCGACAGCCCTCACTGCCTGCATCTCTCTCTCCCTCGCGCACGCGGTGGACGATGCAAGCTGCGGTGCGCAGCCTTACGCATCACGCGCTCGCGACTCCACGAAAGCTCACTGCCGGAGGTGTGAGGCAAGCAAGGAACTACTTGTATAGTTTCACTTGGCTCGCAAGAGCGTCGCCGTACCACATCAAGTAACCGTGCGCACAGGCGCTGATTCGGGCCCAGACCGAATGGGCTCCCATTCTCCACGTACGTCTTCTCGCTGAGCCCGTCTCTGGACAAAAAGAAACCTTAGTCGTTACATATACGCAGCTGCGAGTAAGACGGGCGTTTCTCTTTTCTCCCAACATTCTCATTCGGACCTTAGAGCTGGCGCGTCTCATATGTTCTTATCTGCTTCTTCTCCTTCTTTCTCTCTCTCGTTCTTGCTGTCTGTCCACTTCCTTGGTCTTCCACTTACAACAAACTTTGTTCTCGGCGGCTGGCATGTGAGCCTGCATGTTGTAAGAGATGCGTAATTCAGCAACCATTCGGAAGCGCGACTACCGCTGCCTCTCTATAGTGCACCGCTCCAGTTTCGGCTAGAGGCTTACACGAAAGAACACGAAGTAAGTTACGGACGAACTTTCTCATTTCCCAGGTTCGTTCATCGTGTGAGTGTGCGGCAAGCTTCCCGGTACATTCAAACGCCGTTCATTACATTGTCAGCTCATCCATGTGTTTCTTTTTTGTCGGTTAACAATAAGTACGTCTTGCTATAATATTTCTCCTATGTCCACGTGTACGTTGATATATAAGTACACCATCCAAACAAGATTGCTTATTAGATTTTTTGTTTCCGTTCTCAACCTGCGTGTTATTGTAGTGCAGAATCCAACATTCGGGGCTGATATGTCCTGCTTTTGACCTGCTCATAAGTCCTGCTGATCTCGGTACTGTAAACGGTACTTATTTCTTGTTGGCGCTTGGACTTCAATGCACGGCTCAGTTGCTTAACAAATACGAATTTACAAAAGGTGACGATGAGGAGTTGGTGGTTCTTCTTTGAGTGAATATGGTTGAGCGCAGGAAAAGACTGGAGCTAAAAGAACCACACTGGATACACAGGTCGGATACACAGGTCGGATACACAGGTGAATGTGACGGACACAGGACTGTGTGCGCGCCACGTTTACTCAAATACGTATTTAAGCGTTGAACTGAGTATGCTGCAAACACAGTATCGGCAAAGCCCGTTTCCGGGAAAGCCGTTGAATAACTCCGTGTTTGTGTTGAATATTAGTATACAGCACACCTGCCTGTGCTGTAGGCAGAGGATCAATAGCACCGAGCTGCCTCAGCATTACAGTGTACTCAAGCTTTGGCCATCATTGAATATGCCCCCTTATTGTGAGAAAAAAAAAACATGCAAAAGAGTGTGCTTGGTTCTGAAAACGTCACCTCTAACAAAACAAATATCAGTGTTAGCAACCGAAGAAACAGCCTGTGGTGTCTGAAACTATTACCTTGTACCAAGATTTTCCTCTTCGTTTTGAAGATATGAACGCACTATGCATGCATGCATGCATTGTCATTTGCTTCTACCCGCTGCCACCTTGGCAATCCCTCCAGCGAGGAGACAAGTCTTTGTTCTCGAATCACGCTACCGGTGCGCTCTCGGGAAGCGAAGTAATTATGTTGTGTCTCTCTTTCTTTTTCCCCACCGCGTAACCTTCACGTGTTCTCCGTGTCCACGTGCGACTTGTTCTTTGCATTTCTTTTTTATCTATAGCTACGACCTGAAAAGCACAGGAGGATCCCTCTCCGAGATTAATATTGCCGACGAAACAGCCTTGGCGACTTCTTCGCCGGTCTTCCTCGAATAATAAAGCAGTTAAAGTAGGGGCGTAACGGCGAACGTGAAAGCGAGGAGCCATAACATCGTATTCTGGACATTGCTTTGAACGACCCGACTTCAATCAGTATTGTAGCCTGAAGGAAGGGCCGATTTCAATTAGCTAACGAGTGGAAGTATGATTGGAAAGGAACGATGATTCTAAAGCCAGGAAGATCTCTTCCTATAGGCGTAACCAAAGAAGAGCCCGTTGAACTAACTCTTCGAAAAGATGCGTCACATTGCGTTTTAAAACCGGTAATTGGCACACAACTTATGTTTACTTATTTTTACTCTTCGGCATGCCTCGCCCGAGGCGGCATGGGCGAGAAATCGATCGGCGAACGGCGCTACGCCAAGCAGAAGAGTTGGTGCTTTCTAGTCTGGGGCACAATGCCCCCCTAGAGGAATTTTCTTTTATATCACTTCACGATCATCCGGGTCTCAGGAAAATTTCTTTTCACTGCGCTTCTATTAAATTTGAATAGAGATCGCAGTGCAGCCTTCCACTGAGGTGACCTATGAGACGACAAACTTCGATCGATATTATGCTATAGTATTAGGTCTTACTCACCGATCGGATTAGAGTGCACCTTGTTTTACAAGTTTGGCTATGTCGAGGAACAAATGCGTGCACCATAACATCCACGCCATGAACGCTGAACATGGTTATCCTTTTCTTTTTTTCGGATATTTCACTAAAACCACGTTTTATGACCCTAAAGAGAGGCTTCCGGTTTGCGACCCTCCACTGGTGACAAAGGAGGAAGAAATGTATATCTAACCGAATGGAGTAAATACACAGATACTATACATGACGACGTCTAACCAATAGCGTTCGAGCAAAGTGGAGGACGAGATGATGCGTAGAAAGAGAAAGCAGTGATTAGATTACCGTTGTTTAAAATGCACCTCGCTGTGCTGATGGAGCCCGTCGTAAAGGCACGCCTACCACAGCTAAGCAGCATATTTTTTTTCTTTGCGCTTTTAAAGGGGAAGCGAACACAGATGATACAGCGACACAATGCCAAGTGCACGATGTGGCTTTGAAGTGTTGTGCTTTCTTTGCCTTGCATGCTTTTAATACCAAGGAGCTGTAAACACAACGACGTAAGAAAAAAAAAATGAGCGATGGCTCATGCATAGCAGCTCGCTAGCTCGCTATCTTCGCCTTCGAAAGAAGCAGAAAATGACATAGGGCAGCGTTCAGACATCACTTTCTTATGCAAGGTCATTCTGGAAACGCAGCGAGAGCTCGTTCTTTCTATCTCCTCTATAGCTGCCCCGCCACGGTGGTCTAGTGGCTAAGGTACTCGGCTGCTGATCCGAGGGTCGCGGGATCAAATCCCGGCCGTGGCGGCTGCATTTCGATGGAGGCGAAATGTTGAGGCCCGTGTGCTGTGCGATGTCAGTGCACGCTAAAGAACCCCAGGTGGTCGAAATTTCCGGAGCCCTCCACTACGGCGTCTCTCATAATCAGAACTGGTTTTGGGACGTTAAACCCCACAAATCAATCAATCTCCTCTATAGCTACTTCTTATTCGAAAGCCCAATTTCTTTTTCTTTTCTAATCTCTTTGGTGTTTACGTGCATCTGCTTTTAAAGGCAGTTTCTGATTTTTCCATGACACTTTTATCGCTGAACCGTTGCTTTATCGAGCACGAAGAGGGAAAAAAAAATTCGACGCTCTTCTCTTTTCAGATATTTCGCCCTTTCCTTCGAGGTGCGTTACGCTGCAACTGACGCCTATTACGGTAAGCAAATTATTTCAAAAAGCCATTAAGAGAGAACGGACCAATAGACAATAGTAAAACTTATCGGTACCAGCTGCTGGATATTATAAATTACCGAAAATTATATCTGCCACAAGAAGATAACGAATGCTTCAGTGTTTGCTCGACGTTGGTGCAATGTAGGCGATCTGTATATTATGGAATGAGGTGCTTACCAGCATATCTTTAATTGCATTTTCCCGAAAGCCTGAGTTCGCTTGAAGAAACCACGACTGACGCTGTAATACGTCCGCTGTATCTGAAACACGTACAATTGCTGAACACGCCATAAATTACGCAGTATTTAATTAAAGAAAGGAAGAGAAAAGCGAAAAAGCAGCTGAACCGTGAGAAAAACCGGTTTTCGAGCCAGATTTGCGGAATGAAATACGAAGAGAAAGGGAGAGACAAGAGTGAAAAGGAAAGAAAACAAAATGCGCGTTGCAAATTCTGAAGTGGCATACGTAAGTAGCAAATACTAACGCGCAGGCGTGTAACCCATGTGAAGCAATCTGCAGAGCTTTGGACATGCGCACCAGATTGTGACCACCGCTTTAATATTTTCTGTCCCGCCAACGTCCAATTGTCCAGTGCCTTTGGCGTGCCACACGGCGCCCATCTCCCCCCTTGCACAATATAACGAGGAAGGTGCAGTAATGAGTGTGGCCGTTTCACCAGAGCCGCATGTGCATATGTAGCACTGTCAGCTTATGCAGTGAGGAAAAAATATGATTGGGCTAACGTAACACCCAAGGTCTCAGCCGGTACAATTGCGTTTCATCACACATGCAACAAATATCTTTCGGCAAACGTAACATCCGAGCCTCAGCGCGTGCAGTTGAGTTACATCACATATTGGCAATGAAGCCGACTCATTGATATTCATGTAATGGGCCAGTATAGTTCAATAAAGGCAAGTGAGACTGATACTATGAATATGTGTTAGAAAATGGTCGACAATGCTTCGCGCGTCATTCGGAAATCCAGGAAATGTTGAAGAGTTAAAAAGGAAGCAAAAGTACTCCGCATGCATGGGTATCATGGGCATGGTATATATGGATATGGATGCGCGTCGAAATGATGTATCTAATGCCCAAGAAGTTTACACACACACACGCACACACGCGCGTTGCATTTTAGTATTTTAGTGGCGATATCGGGACTGAGCGCACCGAACGCGCTAGAGACGTGAAGCCCCTGTCCTACGTCAGTTCGTAACTTGCCACGTACAAGCGTCAATAAAATCCTGCGGATCCCACGCGGTGTGGGATCGGTGTCATGCGAAGCAGTGAACGAGGAAATTGCCTATGGGGGTCGAGTGGTATCCAGCGAAGTGTTACGAACAGGATGCACTGATTGATGATTTGATTATGAACCGCCATTTGATTATGAGAGACGAAGTGGTGAGGGCTCCGGAAATTCCGACTGCCTGAGGTTCCTTGACGTGCACTAACAAGGCACCGTACACGGGCCTCGACATTCGTTCCCATCGAAATGCATCCGGCGCGTCCGGGATTCGATCCCGTGACCCTCAGGTCCGCAGCCGAGTGTCATAGCCACTAGACCACCGTGGCGGGGCGAATAAGGTGAACGTCTTCGTGCTACGTGCATGAGTAGGTGTATGCCGAACATTAGCTAACCAAGAACCACGACAGCACCGCGGCGACTGAATTGCAGCTCATGGCACGGCGTAATGTTGACACTGACGTTAGTGCACAGCACAGGCGTTTCTTTTATCGAAGAGAAGTGCGCGCTACAGCGTGGGTATGCGCGTATCATGAGCGGCGTCCCTTGATCAATTCCTAAAAGTTCGATCTAATTTGGACGAAAGCATGCTGAGCGCCAAGAACATGTGTGTCACTTATTACATTGCTAAGAAGCGCAAGTGACGTTACACAAGCGCCATCAGCACATCTAATGGTGCAATAGGTTTATTTACTATATTTAACTTGTGGGAGGAGCCGCCGTTACCTATAGTGGTAGCGTGCTTGCTTGGCACCTCGGTGGCCTAGGTTAAATTCCCGCCTACCGCTTGGTATGTTGCCTTCGGAGATTGCAGCGCGTTTTTGTGTGTCTGTGTATTAAGTCTACATCACAATGTCCCATGCTACGATCGGCAAACGGTATGCCTTTGTTGCTTTTATGTGCGTTCTAATGATATCTTTAATGTCTGTTCCAAATGGTTCGATATTGACATTGGTTGCATAAAATTCAAACACCTGTGGCGCATACCCGAACCCCACCGGCCTAAGCACTACGAGTATGAGCCACACGTGATTGCAGTGTCATCATGACGTACAGGGCGAGTATATCATTTTAGAGATGCAAAGATTAATGATTCATAATCGTAATACACTGACACCCTACCAACTAAATTTTTATGTATAACAGGCAAACGATACGACCAGGAGAGCGCCGAGACGTAGGCGGATAGATAGATAGATAGATAGATAGATAGATAGATAGATAGATAGATAGATAGATAGATAGATAGATAGATAGATAGATAGATAGATAGATAGATAGATAGATACGGTAAAAGTTGCTCAATTTTCCCAAGAAATCTTCGCATTTAAAACGCGAATCATCTGGAATTCACGAGTGGACCACATACTCCTTGCGTGTGATGCGGTTACCTTGCGCATCGCGGTTACTTTGCGCTCATCTCGAAATAAACATGTATAACAGCCAAATATCATACGTAAAGGCTGTGGAAAGCGAGACCACTCGGCTCTTTCCACAACCAGATACCGATGCGACGCGCTTTCATCCGAAGTTCCTGACGAAAACAAAGCGACCGCAGTTCCTGCGCGTCCCATGCGCTCAATTTCGATACGTCTATATTGGAATTCGATTATTAGTACCTCTAATTGCGCGCGGTTCTCCAGATTTTTAAATAACGAGCATGCCATGAATTGTGACAACCTATACAACTTTACAACATGTACAACGCTTAATAAGTTAATTAAGAAGTTTTGTAAATTACGCACTTCACTGTAACTTTAACAGAAGCAAGGTATTTCTGCCTCGTCGTAGAGTTCACGTGCGAAGATGACAGGTACTTTCGTAGCACTTTGATAAAATGTCCGCGACGTAAGAAAAAAAAAGAAAAAATAAACACTGAATATACACATCTGTCAAACATCGCGCATTGACACGTGGAAAAATACAGAACCAAGCAAACAAGTAAACAAACAAAAATTCAATCCAATCATTGTGGGTGAATGGCAGTTTTCTGTTTAGAAACTCTGTCTATAAATTATTTTGTGAGCCGTCTCTGCTGTCATGGCGTTGATGTCCGCGGCTGAATGCACGGGCGCAATTACAAGCCTGTCGTTTGAGGCTTAACTTGAGCGCCGTTAAGTAGGCGGAGATTGTCGATGCTCTTCTCTGGATCACCTCCATTTTCGTGCGCAGCACTTCTGAAACTGCACGTTCCTTCTTTCTTTTCTTCTTTCTATCTTTGTTTCTTTTTGCTAAAGCCGGACGATCTGCACTGGAGGAAGCCTTCTCATGCGAGCCCTCCCTTGTATTTAAATATGAAGCAAAATAAAGAGAGATGAAACCATGGATTCATGCCTGTCTGCAAACGTTTCGTGGATGAGCGGATGAGTCGCGTAGGGTGTCAGCGTGATTGTGCTTTCAGAGATTCACAAACTTTCTGCTGATAGGAACATGAGGTCTTTCATATAGTAAGACACGGACATTTGAATCTTGTATAGCTCTCTAGTGGCGGCATGCAACCGCGCGAGAACGTTTCCGGTGAACGCGTGAGCTGTCATAAACGTCTTGCTCGCGCTGTCTGCACATTGCTCATAAAGCCGAGGAATGTAAAACTGCAGTATGTGCCACCGTGTGCCGCCACTAAAGAGTGCTGCCCCAAGTGCCGCGGGTCTCAGAACCAACTTACCATTTTTCTTTTTCCTTTAATTACGCGATAAACGTACGCACGAAAGGAATGTCACACGCGCGCTCGCATCGATGCGATGGACCAGTTCAGCGTGGAGCCTCCGATTCGTAATTAGGACAGCAAATATGATCTGCTAACAAAGCCAGCTTGATCGATGGATCCCCCAAGTAGTCATTCTCAAGGCGAAACGAAGAACACACGTTTGACAAGACAGATAGATGAATAGGCTTCAAGAGACGGCGGTTTTTGATAGACTTACGGGAACAAAAAAAAAAAAAAAAGGGAACGACTCCCCATCGAAGGGGCGCCGCAGTGTAGCGCAAGCTCGGAACGTTGCCGTTCGACCGCGCGCGACTTTTGTGGCATCCGACGGGAAGGCGAGCGAGCGCCGGTGCGTGCACACAGGCGTTGGCCCCCGCGGAGAGTCACGGGGCTGACATCGCGGCTGGCAGCCCGGGCTGTTCGGGCCGCGTGATTGACGTCGGCGGCAGCGCGCACGCGGCGCGCGACCGCAGCTGTCGGCGGCCGCTGTGCTACAACTGCTCGGACCGCCCCCGCCGAGCCGCGTGCTCCTTCGCTCCGAAGACGGCAACGCGCGCACGCATTGCTTGGTCGGCGCCGCAATTGCTCGAGCGTCGCGTGCAACGTCTTCGTATGGTTTACTCTACGGCCTTCGCTCGCCTCCTCTCTCGAAGGACCCAGTGGCTGCCATTCTTGTCACCGCGTTGTCGGAAAGTGTGTCTGTCGTGGACACGTTTTTGCTGGCCGGGAGGACCGGACTTCATTCGCTGTGCGGCGGCCACGGTGAGTCGAATGTCGTGGCGTGCGCCGAAACGAGCGGGAGATGCCGCTTCGTGTTCGTTGGCGAGCGCTTCTCTCGCGCCGGGTAGCTGGTCTTTCTCGACGGGCCCAACGTTCCCGCAAAAGGGTTACGCCCCAGGACGCGCATTGTTGTCACGTTTGCGAGTCATTACGTCTAAAAAAGGTTGTATGTAGGGCTATTGAAAGTATTAATTCTTGAACGCACATTTGCCATCCAGCACCAAACGTATGACTTCGGATCTGTACGAGAGCCTGCTCTTGTGCGTATTTGACGTCCAAAGCTGGCGGAGACGTTGTCCGGTTGTGTTTATAGAAGAAATGTTCCAGTACGAGCTATATCTTAATGCACAAGATTCTCCCCATGTGTTTTTATTAAGGTCTGATTCTGATGCGTGTACAAAACTGCGTCACCACGCACTTGTGCTAGGTCAGGCGCATGTGCAAATGTTTAAATGTGGTACAATAACAAGGGAAATGTGCGTGTTCGTGCGCGCGCGCGTGTGTGTGTGTGTGTGTGTGTGTGTGTGTGTGTGCGTGCGTGCGTGCGTGCGTGTATCCACGCACACACACACGCACACATGAGCGTTATGTCGCGCTTCTTCATTAGTTTTAACGGCTTCATTGCTGGAAGGGAAAGTCAAGTTCCAAAAGTACTAGAGCAGTATTTAGGCCCACGTGGAGCTGCAGATGAACGCTTTTCATTCCCCCCTGCCTGTATACGTATTTCATTATCCCGCGCGAACTAGCCCGACGTCTGAAGATACACGTTATCAAATTGTACGCGTTATCTTCGTAGCAGAACGAAGTGAAAAAAAAAATGTACTGCATCGCATTGCCCTTGTTGACAATAAGTAGAACACGATGCTGTGATTATTCGGAGCATTTCTGACACCGCGGTGATACAGTGGTTACAGTGCTCGGCTTCTGACCCAAAAGGTGCTTGTTCCACTGAGCCTACTGTGGTCGCATTTCGATGGAGGCGAAATCCTACAGAGGCACGTGCACGTAGATTTAGGTGCACGCTGACAAACTCCAGGTGGTCACAATTTCCAAAGACCTCCACTGCAGTGTGACTCCTAGTCATATTGTGGTTTTGGTGAGTGAAACCCCAGACATTCGTTAAGGTCAGGTTCAGATCGTTCCGGACGCAAAACAAATGCGCATGCTAAATTGTCCTTGTTCATTTTATTGATTTGTTTTACGCCTGTTTCGATGTGCTAAGAGAGGGGAATACGCCTCTGTAGTGTTGTTGCCTTGCTGCGCTGCTGTCAAGTCGGTCGCCCAGCTGCGGCGAGAAATAAAGCGCACCGAGTATTATTTGGCTGCCAACCAGGCACGGTCATTGTTCTAGCGCCGTTCCATCACGACAGGTGCCGGCACATAGCCAGCGCCGATGGCTCAGGGACGCAGGAATACATAGTGCTACAATACTCGCGTCCTACACAGCGTTATTTTCATTTCAGTTTGCCAATGTACGTTTCCTCTCTTTCTCTCTCTCTCTCTCATAGCTCCAGCTTCAGGTCTCTAAGCGGCATAAGCTTTGAACGCGTTTTCAAAGCAGCTGCTCTATAGACTGACGAACACTCCTTTCCATTGCTATATAGTGTACATTCTTTTCATAATTACTGTAAGAACAGGACGCCGCACGTAAAAGCTGTTTTAAAATCTCTCAAGCTTACTTATCGAGCTATAAGGTCTGGTAGCATGTGTATTTGCAGTTCGGTGAATGGTTTTGTGATTCGGTGGTATAACGTGTACCACAATGTCCTTTGTCGCAGTTGCAACAATCTCAATTATTGTGGGTGCACTTTGTGATCCGTTATACCTCTTTTAGGCGCCCGTGTTCACCCGATGCCCTCTGAGCGCCTCTTATTATTCGCTTATACACTTTCACACTTTGCTTTAGGTGTCACAACATAACCCCTCTTGCTGCCTTTTTTATTTCGCGTTTTTTTTTAGTCTCTACTTCGACTTGCCATATAAACGCGCCAAGCGGAGGTAGATGGTGATCGGTCGAGGTCACTTTCTTCGAAGCCAAACTAGAGCTCCAGACATGATAAGGGGTCCAAAGGTCCCAACTCCACCCGCCCAAAATGACCGCTGCCTGTCGGTGAGCACAAGGCTCCATCGTTGGAAGAGATGCAGCACATCTCTAACGCGGTCCATACATACAGGTGGTCCACGGCACTTTGTCCCTTCCGACATCTTGCGTTTACGGGTGTTTTTTTTTTTTTTTTTAATCGGGAAACAATGAACAGTCTGAGTAGGACGGGCTTTTGGGCTAGTTGGTCTTGCATCATGAAAAGGTGAACTTAGCGCGAAATACACCCACACATGCATTGATTTGATTGATTTGTGGGGTTTAACGTCCCAAAACCAGTTCTGATTATGAGAGACGCCGTAGTGGAGGGCTCCGGAAATTTCGACCACCTGGGGTTCTTTAACGTGCACTGACATCGCACAGCACACGGGCCTTAACATTTCGCCTCCATCGAAAGTGCAGCCGCCGCGGCCGGGATTCGATCCCGCGACCTTCGGATCAGCAGCCGAGTGCCATAACCACTAGACCACCGTGGCGGGGCCCACACATGCATGCGTGCGCGCGCGCGAAGAGACGAAGTGGGCAGGACGGGTGATACAAACAACTTTTTATTGTGGAAATCACCCACCGAAGTACATATACGTCTTAAGGCGTGCGTAACAAACACTTCATGAAAAATAGCCGAGAAACCCACGAGACTAAAATTACAAATCAAGCAACTCTCTGCATAAAACGAAATTCTGACGAGTGCAAACATATCGACAAGTAGGTAAAAGTAAGAGCTGCACAGCTCCGACTATAGCATAAGAAGCTTTTCAGAAAAAGACGGACGAGCTAATCTGTATTAGTGCGGCGTAGATAGGTTTGCACTAGTGCTTGCAATATATGTTAAACCAGCTATCCGGTTTAACCGGAGGGAAGTGAATCCGGTCTCGAAAACCGGTTATCCGGTTATTCGGCGTTCAGGAAACGGGTATCTAGGATATCCGGTTTTCATAACCGCTTATCCGGATATTCGGATTTACGGCTTGAATATTTGATGTCCCTAACAGTTAATTCAAAGAGGATGCCATAACGTAGGCACGTGAGCTCCCATTGTATTCGTGCAATGAGAGCAAAATTTGGGACGCAAGAAATATACAATGGGATTAGCACTACATGTAGCTCCGCAAAACATATTTGAAGCTGTAATTGGTGGCAGCATGATTCCAGTGTTGCAAGTCGCAATGTACCACACAGCGTAAGTCTGGCACAGCGTGGATTTGCGAGTAAGATTATCTGAAAAAAGTCACAGTTTCGCCGCAAGGGCGAAGCAATGAATGCGATAGCAAGAAACTGTAATGCTATACGAAGTGAGGCCTCGCAGTTTAGGAGCAATATTAATTAAAATACCGCAACGCGAAGAGCGTAGAGGCAGCTTGAAATTTCCAGCGCGTCCCTCGAGCTCAAAGGAGGCCGCTAAATGAACGAACAGGAGATGAGCGCAAACTATCAAGTGAAGCAAGCACGAAACGAACGCAAGATATACACCGAACGAGCGCGAATAAGCTGTCACAATGGATACTCTCAGTTTGAACAGCGCTCCTGTTGCAAAGGCGGCCGAAGCAGCGAAGTAAACTAGCGTGCTTCAAGTGTCGAGCTGTGACACTTGATAGTTCGCGCTCATCTTCTGTTGTTCGTTTAGCGGCGTCCCTTGAGCTCGAGTGACTTTCGTACGCTCCCGTAACATCAGCGCGGACATCACGGTGAAAGCTCGAAACATCCCTCTTCCTCTCACCACGAGACAACCGCGCGAGCAGACAGCGGAAGGGCAAGGCCCTGCGCAAATAGAAGAAGCGAGCGAGCTGGCCGACGACTTTTAAATGCGCTCGTTGCGCTCCTCGCGCCATCTCGCTGGTAATGAAGAAACGCTTATAAGCGCCTGCCGTCTCTGAGTCCTGCCAGCAGTAAAGGGTGTGTATATAAGGCTCGCCGTTAGCTCCCTGAAGGATCTACTCTTTGTGGCGTAATGGTTAGCGCCACGCGCTGCGGAGCGAGAGGTTGCTGGTTCGATTCCGCACTTCGGAAGCATTTATCTGAATTATTTTTCTTTTGGACTTTTATGTATATATGCATACTTATAAATATACGGTGCATGACGGCGGCGACGGCAAAAACCAGCCGAGACTGCCCATATGATTGCTATCGCAATAATAGAGCCCCAATAAAGGTAAATTGAGAAAGAGGAAACGTAAGGACAGTAACAAGGGGAACATCATGTTTGGACGAGCACTTGGAAAGATGGCTAGAAATACAAGAATTCGAGAGAGAGAAAGATAGAGAGAAAAAGCGTCAATTTCGGCGTTAGCACTGCAATATAATATCCGGTTATTCGAATATCTGTATATGGAGATACTGGAAACCGAATAAACAACCGAATAACCGGTCTGTCCGGCTATCCGGTTTTCCTATTCGAATAGGAATCGAATAATCGAAAAACCGGTTTTGCTCCTAAACCGGCGTGATGTTGCGGCGCTAGTTTGCACTCGCCAGTATTTTGTTTCACGCAGACCGTTGCTTGATTTACGCATATTAGTTTCTTGGATTCCTCGGTTATTTTCATGAAGTGTTTGCTTCTCATGCGTTAAATGCATTACTTCACTGGGTGACTTTCAATATAAGCAATTGTTAGTGTAGTGCCTGTTCTGTCCGATTCGTCTGCTCTTGTGTCTTTCACACTAAGTTCAACTTTTCAATATGAGCTGTCTGTAACGCTGCTACTGACGTCGAGGACCATCAATTTCAGTAGTTCCAATGTTTTTACCTCAGTTTGTAATTTTTACGGACGGACGCGCTTTTTTGAAACTATGGAAGAAGCTTGCGTTCAGACACACAGAAAATTGGCAAAGCGTGGAACTATCCCATTGCGCGAAAAATTTAATGATGAAATCATTGCGTACTGTTCGTTTTGACATTTGACTGTGTGTGAGCAGCTCTTCAAAAGCACTTCGTGTAAAATTAAACGCTTGTTACAGTATATAAATCAGCACTTTGAGTTCGAATATGATGATGTGAATAAATAAAATATGGCATACCCATGCATTGCGGGAACCGATGTCGTGCTAAGCTGTCACCGAGGAAATTGCGTATGCTGAATTATTTGGCATGCAGCCAAGTGCTAACAAGCAAACGATCAACGTCTTTGTGCAAACTAAGTGTTTGCTTACCAGGAACGTCGACGGTATGCACTGTATAGCCGAGTGAGGTACACCTCACGGTACAACGCAAGGTCGGCACTCGTGTTCCGTGTACAGACGTCTGTTTCGTCGAAAAATAATTCACCTTACTGTGCGCCGGCGTACATGTCATAAGCGTCCTCTTTTCGTGTATTCGTACGGGGTCGAGCGAACCTGGACAAAAGCATGTTGACTTATTGTTTCTTACACTGATATAAGATTGGTTAACACCCGCTAAAAACGGAATTGACGCTATACAAGCTGCATCACCAGAGCTGCTGACGCAACAAGTTTATTTACAATGTGTACCACGTGGGAAGGGCCGCAGTGGATGAGGGGTAGCAAGCTTACTTAGCACATAGGGAGCCCAGGTACGAACCGTACGCACCTACCGCGTCGGTGGTTCCCTTCGGTCATTCCAACACGCCTGTCTGCGTCTGTCTTCTTCTTATGGCTGTATCTGAATCGCAAGCTACAGTAAACGGTATGTCTTTTTCTAGTTTAGCCCCCGAAAAGCGTGTTCCCATCAAATTTTCGGTGTCTATTTTGATTGATCCTTGATTGGCAGAGGCTGTAACGTTAATCCTCAATCACCTGTTTCGGATACCCGCTTACCCCAGGCCAAGCACTACAGGTATGAGCCACAAGCGATCGTATTATATAGTTAATGGTGACGTGCATGACACGTATACAACGTTCGTGATGTCAACATCAATAATTCATGTTCGTCAAACATTCATACCACACCATCCCAATATTGGTATACACCGAGTGAACAAGACGACCTGGACAGTAAGAAGTAGGCTGCTAGGAAGGCATATCAGTAGGGAAATGCGGTGAAGTAGGCTTAACTTCGCCAAAAAATGCTTCGCATTTGAATAGACCGAGACGCCAGTTAAAGGTACTCTTTTTCGTGCGTCTTCTATTCCAGGCACGTCTGTCACGGGGCTAGCCAATCAACGTGCCCTCGTGTAGGTTCGTGTGTTTTGAGTTCGTGTGTTCAAAACTCGATGGCTTGACAGTCATCGAGAAAGGATAGACGAGACCGTTTGTGCAGAACAAAACAAACAAACAACACTCGCTGTATTTACAGACACGGGAAAACGGGAGAAAGGATAAAGACAAGACGGAGCATAAGAAGTAGAGGGAAACTTAACACAACTACGAATGATAGAGAGAATAATTAACGGTGTGTAAGAGATAGTTCAGAAGAAGAGGCTGTCACCGTTCTGGTGGGCACATGAAAGTAGATGGCGAGGTGGAGGCAGCAGACGCACTTGGAGCGGACTTGGATCGAGGTGTCGCTCGGAGGGAGGGTAGCGTCGGGTGAGTCGGGTCAGCAACCTCTCGGCGTTCCTCAGCCGACGCTGGGACACCGAACCGGAGACGCGGTTATGCCTGGCCAACGCCAGACGATGGAGAGCCGGTGGAATGCCTGGCCAACGCCAGACGATGGGAAGCCGGTAGAAAGCCTGGCCAACGCCAGATGCTGGAAAGCCTGGCCAACGCCAGGTGCTGTACCGCTCGGGTACACGCCCAGGTGGGAGCCTGCAGCGGCCTTGCCACAGGAACTCGGCCGCCACTCCCGCGCCCTGGTCAGCTTCTTCCTGCCACCACGCCTCAGCCACGTCTGCTCCGGTTCTTCTCCCCGGTCTCTCCCTGGTCTCCCCCTCGCCCGTTCTCTTGGCGCTTTTTATCACCCATCTTCATCGTGGGCCTTCATCATTGGTGTTCTTGTCTCCGTGTCGTTTTCCGATTGCTCATAGCTGTGCTTGTGGCCTTCTCGCATTGGTGCAGCTTTTATTCATTGCTTTATCTTTAGCGCTCGTGCCAACGTCGTCTTCTCCTTGCTTTCATTTCTCTTATGGCGCGCACTTTGAAACACGGCGCGCACTTTGAAATACGTGCACTCATCACAACGTCAGTGCACGTTAAAAGAACCCCAGAACCCCAGGGCTCTGGGAAAAGAATTCCCAGAGCCCTCCACTACGGCGTCTCCCATGACCATACTGTGGTTTCGGGGCGTACAGCCCCAGTAATTATTATTTTATGGCAGGCGACATAGGGATCTCATGATCGCGCACACGTGTATGCGGTAAAGGTGCGTAGGCAACTCTTATTTGAATGATCAGAATAAGAGCAATAGATCATGAGCTTCGACGGAAATCTTACAAAGACCAAAAGTAATCACTTCACACCGCCGAAGTACTTCGTTGCCTTGTGGGCGAACGCGATAACCGCCGATTCTAAAGTAATCCACTGTTTCATTTCGTAAACGAAGGCGACGCTGTAGAATTCCTGGTGGCAGCGTTTACGTCGTTGCTACGCGATGTTATGTTGAGCGCAATTGATTTTCTTTAACTTCTTTAACTATACATGATCGTGCATTAGTTGATTGATTGATTGATTGATTGATTGATTGATTGATTTGTGGGGTTTAACGTCCCAAAACCAGCTCTGATTATGAGAGACGCCGTAGTGGAGGTCTCCGGAAATTTCGACCACCTGGGGTTCTTTAACGTGCACTGACATCGCACAGCACACGGGCCTCAACATTTCGCCTCCATCGAAATGCAGCCGCCGCGGCCGGGATTCGATCCCGCGACCCTCGGATCAGCAGCCGAGTGCCATAACCACTAGACCACCGTGGCGGGGCGATCGTGCATTAGTTAGCAGGTGGGTAAACACGCGGACACAGAACCGGTACAGAAACAAAGAAAACGACCATCAGGGCATCGATTGTTATCATTATTATTATTAGTAACAGTAGTAATACTAGTAGTAGGAGAGGAGGAAAGGGAGGAGCAGCCGTATTTTAATCATCTTAGTAGGAACTTGCGAACTAAAAGCCAGCGCACGCTACTTTTGACATCGGGGGGGGGGGGGGGGGGAGAGAGTTCATTTACTTTACTCTTCTGTTCTTTCCTTTTTATCGGGGGTGGGCTCTAGTGAGCATCGCTGCTTTCGCCTGTGTTTGTACATATTTTCGTTGCTTCGGGACCTTCCGGTGGCAGGCTCATGAGGATAAAGATGGCGCCGCTGCCCTCGCTCACCCCTTTAGAAAGTGTCGTCTCTTTAGGGAATCAACTGGGCGAGGAAGAGTCACGTGCCCAGTTCTCTCTCTGTCTCTCTCTCGAAGCGCCGGTAATTGCGAAGTTGCGAAAGGATCAGCGACACGGTGCTTCCGAGTTAGTGTCGCTCTCAAAAGCACTCCTATTGAAAAGGGTGCGGCTGTTTTCGAGTCCGTACACACCGGAAGCAGAATCGGCCCCGTTGCCTATGGCAAGGACAGGCGCGGCTTGTTTTCGCCTCGTCGCTCTCGAAACTCCGGTGTCTGTAGAGCAGCAGTGCGCACAGCGGGGATCCCCTCGCTGGAAAGCATTTCGTCTCACACGAACAAAACATAGAAATGAAGGAATTACGGTTTACACTATAAAGGCTAGTGCGAAAGTGAGGAACGAGAATTTCGGCGGCCCAATTCTCGTATCGGCTGTTTCAAATGGGGCAAGGTCGAGGCGAGTTTCTGGAGCGTCGTCTCTGCTTCGGCGCTTGCGTGTGAGCCCGTTAATGCGTCTGTATACTGCGTCCGTTCTTCACCACTCGAGGCCGCGGAGGACGCGCGCCATCCGGGCGTGCCATTGGCGGCTGGCGAGACCCTTCAAGGCGCAGAACCCGAACCCTTTCCCCGGTAAAACATTACGGCTCACCGTCGTCGTCTTGTTTTGTTCCGTTTGCGCAAACACACGCACGCACACACGACGCGTTTCTCGCGATAGGCGGGCCTGGCTGTGACGCTACGTTCGAAACTTCTAACGCAGTTCTGTGAGGAGAGAACAAGGGGAAAAAAAACTGCGTAACGGGGAAACGAAATTGAGAAGCAGTGGCGTACTAGAACACGAAGAGACGGTCGGAAGAAGCTCTTATTTCTTTTCACGGCTCCTTTCGCCGCCCGTGACGCGCCATTTCAGCTGAGTGTATAAAGATTGGGAAAACAGTCGGCGGATAAACAAGGCTCCTCGGCGCGACGACGGGCTGCACACGCTCCTTTTCGCGTCTGCTGATTTCATCCGTTATTTCCCCACATCTTTTTTTTTTTTTCATAGCGATGCTCTTTGCGGCGCTCACTATCGCCGCGTGCTTTCCCTCTCCCCTTATATGCCGCGTGCACCCTTTCGACCCATTTCGCTGCTCAGAGTCACCCGCGTGCATTTCACGCTGCAGTTTCACTGTGGCCCGTTTGCTCGCGCGCACCTTTCAATTTCTCTCGTTGCTTTTTAATCTCTCCCCTTCCGTACTTTCATTTTCTCTTCCGTTCACTTGGGCCGCATCGCGGCTGTGGCTTGGTTTGCAGTGTTCGCTGTAGATAGGCCGCTCGCGTTGAGGAACTCTTTCCCCGGGGGCATGTAATAAATGGCCTTTCTTTTTTTTTTAAATAAGGAAACTGTATCGCTAATGGAATCGTTTCGCGCGTTCCTGGCCCACTGGAGTCTTATCTACCGGGAACCAGATAAGGCAGCGCTTCTTATCGCCTTGCCAACCCGTGTTCTTGGATGTCCGCGACGAGCCAAGGACATAAAAATCGCTCGCACCGGTGGGCAAGCGCTAAACGACCACGCTTGCCTCACCCTCTCTCTCCTCCGTGACTACCTTTTCATACTCGTAATGCGCTGCTCTTGCTGTGAATTCGCTTTAAGTTTTGCGGGTCCCATCTTAACGCGCAATGTCGCAACACCAAGTGCACAGTAAAACAAGACCGCGGCAAACGCTGCGGGTGCCGCGGGTCCGGCCATCGCCATATATGCACGCAGCCCTTGGGCGCCACGAACCATTAACTCCATTCTACGAAGGCAGTGCGCTCGCGATGCGCCACGCCGACGCACCAGCGTGGCACTGATGGTTTCTCGCTGCGGTGGTGCAAGATGGCGCAGCGGAGAAAGTGTCATGGTGGTCGGATAAGCGAGCCGCCATCCATGGCTCGCTTCTAGTTAGGCGTCGCTTTTCTGCAGCCAGTTTCTTTAGTATACCGTGGTCATCTCTCAAGGATCCTTCCTTGCCGCTCGTTTGAAGATTTTTTTTGTTTTGTTCCTGCTGGCCTATTTGTTTTAGCCCGTCTCGGAGGTTCGCTTCAAGTATTCGCGGCATTGTGTGGTGCGTTTCACGTTTAGTGGGGAAGGCGGCACCAATAAATCTGTTTGTACCATTTGTGGTGTTTGGTACGCTTATGCATTACGAGAACGGATAGCTTTTGTGTGCGGCATGTAAGGGAACGCGCGTTTGCGTTTTCGTACTGCTTTAGCTAACACCAACAAGCAACACTGTGCGCTATGTTGCAACGTCTGCAAGCCTGCGTCGATAAGCACTGCGCTGAAGCTCTATGGCGTCCCGCTGCTGAGCTCGAGCTCTCGGCTCTGATACCGGGCGCAAGGCTCGCATTTTGATAGGGTCAAACACAACACAACCCGTGTACGTATGTTTAGGTGCAGGTGAACGAAAATCAGTGAGAGAGAATTATTTCCGGTTGCGATTCTTATAACGTCCCCATCGTACTGAGATGGTCGTTCTAGCACGTGAATCCCCAGGATTGAGCTAATTTTATTGAGCCAGAAAAGAACCACGGTGCAGCAGTGGTAGCTCCCCCGATTTTACGAATGCTTTGCTGAATATCGCGATGCATGCGACTTCGCTGAAACTTTTTTGGTGTGCAAAACTAGAAGCGCGCTGGGAGAGAAGAGAGAGAGACAAAGAAACGGTTTTTTTTATGAAATTGTTGCCGCGCCTTGCAATGAAATCACATGTCGTTGTGTACGTCTCATTGCAGACTTACAGCTCTGAAAGCCACTATACATACATGATTTTCTGTGCCCTACGAACATGAACTTCATTTACATCTCGTAACACAAATAAATTTTTATTGATATACGAGGTTTCAAGTCCCCCCCAAAAAAACCACGATATGGTCATGAGAGACGCCTTAGTGGAAGAAATTTGGCCACATGAGGTTCTTTAACCTGCACAAACATCGGACAGTACACGGGCTTCAGCATTTAGCCTCCATTGAAATGCAGCACCGCTGCTGGGATTCGATCCCGCGACTTCGGATCAGCAGCGAGTGCCATAGCTACTAGACCACCGAGGCGGGACCACAACTAAAAGTGATTAGCTCTTCGACGGCTGTCTAGTGTTTATTGCCTGTTAGGGACATAATTCTTCCTTGCGCGCAGTGCGTAAAGCGCTTAATTACTTATTGGCGTTTCAGAGTGATGTTGAGAAAAGAAGTATCACCTATATAACACCTCTTTAAGTCAACTACTCGCAATGCATTCATTTGAAATGTTCAGAGTCGCTTCGCAAAACCATTTCACGTCCAAGATAATTCGTGATTTTTGATCAGCATAATTTGCTCACTTATCGTTGTGTCAGTTCGAAAATGGCTTCATATAATAATATTATGTTAACGAAAGAAAAGTTAGGCTGATAAAGTAATTAGTAACTCTCCCGCATTATTGAGAGCCAAGGACGTAAAAGATCATGGAGTCGGAAACACTGTCTCTTTCTGTTGTTGTTATATGAGGTTTAACGTCCCAAAACCAGCTGTGATTATGAGAGACGCCGTAGTGGAGGGCTCAGGAAATTTTGACCACCTGGGGTTCTTTAACGTGCACTGACATCGCACAGCACACGGGCCTCAACATTTCGCCTCCATCGAAATGCAGCCGCCGAGGCCGGGATTCGATCCCGCGACCCTCGGATCAGCAGCCGAGTACCATAGCCACCAGACCACCGTGGCGGGGCTGTCTCTTTCTGGCGTAGAGCGGGAGTTATCACAGGTGTTCTGACGTAAGTGCGGAGCAAGGCTGGTTTTCGTTTGTAGATATTTTATTTATCAGCAGTAATTTAAAAAGTTCGATAATTTAGCCGCCTCCAAGTGGCACAACACTTGGCAAGCCGGTACAGCCAGTTCCATGCTGTAAAAACCGCCCAACATGGACGCTGGGTTGCCTCATACGGGAGATACTGACATGCAGGAGAAAACAACATACAGAAAAGGCTTTAATGGAAACTGCCGATACGAAACGTTTCACTTCTAAGGGGCGACGGGCAGCTTCTGTTTTTTGATGGATTTCACGATGTGAAACTGATTGGACATTGTTTTTTTAAAAAAGTAACTCAATATTTTCAGGCTCGTTGCATTTGGCACCCGTTAACAGCATTTTAAATATGTCACATTGTCTTGTAACTATTAGGATATATCTGTTGTTCATTTCTCAAACGAGCATTTCTCAAAAATTTTGCATAGGTACGGAACTCAAAACATTTTCTGTTATTGGACGTGCACTGGGTGTTCTTGTAAATCAAAATAGCAACCATGGCTAGGACCATGTTATATTAAAGAAAACTTGTATTCTAAAAATATACATGTAAGGGTTAAGCAAAGGCGTTATTTTAAAGTAATAGTGTCCCATTGCTAAAACAACCTTTAAGAGGGTACTGGTTTGATTCAGAAACCACTAGCACAAAATCAATTTCAAGGACTCCACCGGTTTCACAGGAACGGCTCTTAATTTTTGTGCGCAACAGCGGCGTGAGAAAACCATTTGAATGTTTGTTTCCGACAAAGTAGCCTATACCTCTTCTGCCTCATAGTCTTTCCTATTATTCGATTTTCACTGCCTTCGGAAACCGTTTCGTTCGTTCGTCTTGATTTTTTCTTTCGACAGTGAACTGAAGTTATGCATTTCTTATATTTTCTTATATTATGGTGGTTCATCTCGCCCAGCATATAATCGCACATCAGTCGGTGAAAGCCGAAGCATTGACACTTTTGTAGTGCGCATGCGAAACAACTAACTTGATGTTGAGCGTTGTACCGTGGAAAACAGACAAGGACGACAGGAGACAAGGACGAGCGCTAACTTTCAAACGGGCTTTATTGGGAATCAAAGATGTACACCCGTGTTGCACTTGCAGTGTTAATATTACCGTTTTTATTTTTTTCTTCTTTTTTAATTGTTCCTTCACGTGCCTGGTAAATCAAGTTTCCTTAGTCATCGTCCTCTGCTGTTTATATATATATATATATATATCTTGCTTCAATTTACAATAAATCCCCGTTGAAAGTTAATGCTTGTCCACGTATCCGGTCGTCCTTGTCGGTTTCCGCGCAGCAACGCCAAAGATCATGCGCTACCAATTAGATCCAACCGCTACCCTTCTAAACAACCAACAGCTGGGAGGTCTCTGAAATTCCAAAGCAAAATTCTGCAAGCACAACTAAACAATCGCCGATGGCTGTTTGGAATGCGGTCATGTTAACGCGGCAGCACGGACGGAAACAAAAATGGCTGACACACTGCGCGACTACCGCGGCACCATGTGAGTGCATACCCTAACTACGGAAAACATTTAGTGGTGTAGAGAGACTCCATTTTTAAAAGGCTGCATAAGTAAAAAGAAACATTTATTGGCCTCAAAGGCAATAAAAAGGCAGCGCCTACGGCGCATCGCACAAAGCTGCACGGCGAGTGGAGGTTTTCAAGGGAGATAGGCGCCGTTGGGCGCATTCTTTTTCTTTAATGCCTTACGGTGGCAACATGCGGATTCCGCTTGGTGCAAATATTTCCAGAGAATCAGCACTTAAACTGTTTCAAATTGTCCAAAATTTATGTGTTTAGCTTTTTTTTTTTTTTTGCTCTGCATCCCCCTTTAAACTGAATTCAAAAGATCGTATGTACCCGTTGCGTATTATTTGCCTTAGATGCTCTTGTTATTTATTTTTAGTGTGTAATCTATTGCTTCACCAATCCAATCGTCATTAAAGACGCTGTACTGAAAGCGCTTGTCTAGATAACAGTGCACCATCGTAAATCGCACCCAGCTATCCACTACAAATGACCAAGGAGTGAGAGACATTGGCACGTCTAGTTTTACACATATTGGAACCGAGCCCTAATTACACTGCGAAATAAAACACAAGGGCAGTATATGTACCGCAAGAATATTCAGTTTTTTTTCTTACGAGACTGCGTTAGCATCTGGGCCACATACTTTCTGATGGGTCACAGTAGGTTACAACACAATGGGTTACAACACAATGCTGTAACCTGCACTATACACAGCTTGGGCTGTTCTCCGTGCTAAGTCAAAGCGATCCTTTATCGAGACACCAAATTTCCTTTGGCTGGAAGCAACGTGTTCGTAGAAGCAATCGCGTATGCATTGCTATGCCATAGCCTCCACGAGAGGAGACTCTACATTGTACCGTGAGTGCCGATGCACCCCGAGCACGCAACGCTCGCTGCGAATTTCGACAGTTTTCCAAAGCCATTCGTCCACTTCAACATAAAACACCTGTACGTGCAAGTATGCTGTCTACTCGCCAGCGTTGTCTTGCTCTGGTGACTGATTCCCGCCGCAGACTGCGCGCATTAATTATAGACCGACGTTGCATCTCTTATTCAGCGACTCTTTCGGTTTGTTCAAACAAACGTCAACAACCCGTTCTCCGTTCGTGCTCGCCCTTCGTTGTTTACGCTCGGCAAAAAGCAGGTTACCGCAGGTCGCGCTCACGTGGCCAACCTCCCGCTGTTGCCGGTAGGCAATTCGAGGGAACCGAATAGGCACACGTGCGTCTCTGCCATCGCTTTGCCTTTTCCCGAGCAAGAAGGTATTGATTTTCGCTTTGGGCCGTTGCTTTTCCGCCGTCGTCCCTATGCTTGTGGATGCAAATAGCCTCGAGGCTCGCCACACTTCTAACGTGGTTGCACAGAAGAGGCGTAGAGTCGAATGCCTTGCGAAGAAGCACGCTACTCGACGGCAGCCTCTTCCGGCGGCGGAGAGCGTCGAACGCAAAGCATAAAGGATGCAGCACCTGTGTATGCTGATGTGCTGGGGCTTAGTGCGGCGATGTTCGGCTAATCGCTGCGAAGCAGGTTCGATTGCCTACGAAAGAAGACGTTGCAGCAAGAGCAAGGAACGACGGTGCGTCGGCAGCTTGGTGCGACGCTAGCGAGATCCAGCCGCTGCTGTGCTTGCGTATACGAAGCCACTTAGTGCGTTGTATCATGCTCTGCCACGGACTTACCTGCGTTCTGGTCCTGAAAAGGTGCTTTACTTATTCAGACGGCGAAGCGAAATGAGCTAGATTGCCTGCAACCATCTCGTCTTATTCAATGAACAAAAAGCATATCGTTGCTGATATTCCAGATTTAGGCCATCTAAATGTTGCAAATAGGGTAGTGACTTGACGGATCTATCAGGAACAGGACACATAAAAGAAGAGGCTTCCAGGCCCAACAGAGAGCATGAGTGTAGCGTTATACTGTCAGCGCCAGCTGCCCTCTGCATGGTGTCGCAGTGATTTATCTTTTTTTTTTATATTGGATCAGCGCTCCCTGTAAAAGCAGCTACTAAGGAAGTGACGCACATTGTTGGATTTAAAGAAACAATGTAAACTCTGGGGTCTTGTCAGAACTACGACATGATTATAAGACACGCTGTAGTGAGGAACACTGGATTAATCTGACCACCTTAGTTTCCTTAACGTACATACGCACGTACGTGGGTGGGTTGGGCATTTTTACGTTGTGCTCTTTTCTGAAAGCGGCAGCCGTGACTAGGAGTCGAACCCGCATCCTCGAGCTTCGCAGAACGACGCCTTTGCTTTTTGGGGCTAGTCATCGAAATATTTATATTTCGTTGGGCTTCTCACGTGACACACACACACACACACACACACACACACACACACACACACACACACACACACACACACACACACACACATACAGAGAGAGAGAGAGAAGCAGTGTGAGATTTCCTGAAATAACTAGTTTGGTTAGTTCATGTACAAAGTGAGAAAGTGGGCACAGCGGTAAGCGCACAGTTGACGCATACGCAAGATTGTCAGCATCGTGCCGCAACACTGTCACAACGTTGCAGTTGCACCATTTGTGGTTCGCCAACGACCTCCAACGTGACATTCCGAGCGTTGCCTTTCCACCGTGTTCTTGTTGTCACGGTGACGAAGAGGTGAGACACTTCCTTCTGAGGGGAAGGGGAACGAAAAGGCAAGACAGGGACACAAGGAAAACTGTCAGGCAGTTGCTCGTTACCCCTTTGTGGTTGTGACTAACAGCACAGTACGCGACGAAAATAAAAAGAGTATTTATTCCTTTCAGACGGTTGTCGTTTAACTACAAAAAAAAAATACTTAATAATAACAAATGATGATGTTGTACGTGTCATAAACACGATATAAACATGATGCATGCCGTACTGAAGGGCTCTGGGAATGTTGACTACCTGGTATTCTTTAACGTGCACTGATAACGTACGGAAGACGGGTTTCCAGCATTTCCGCCTCCGTCAAAAATGCGACGGCCCCGACCGGTCTCGAACCGGCGTATTTCGGGCGAAAAAAAAAAAAGAGTACTTAGAGAATGTCCAACAATGCAGCTATTGCATTGTGTTATTGCATTGAATACAATTGTGGAAGATACAAAAAACATTAGACATATACCAGAACAGAAGCTCAGGGAAAGGTGGAGGCTTGAATAGATGAAGAGATCGTTGAAGACGATGAAGAGGAGGGAATGTCGCCAGGGCGAACCTTTCGACAAGTGGACCTCGTCGGGGCAACAACAGCTGTTGCCATGATGAAGACACTCTCTCTTCTTTATCGTTTTCAACGATCTCTGCATCAATAGAGACATACTAAGTACTCATGGATGAGGCCAATTTTATTATTCATACCATTTATATTGCACACGATCTGTGAGAGAGTCAAGCCTTATTTTGTTATGCTTTACCCGTGCATTTGGTTATGTCGATATATGCAGAACATATCTTTTTATATCCAGGTTCTTGTGTGAACTTTAACGTGTTCACGGAACTGTGTAAGTCTCGTGAGTGGCTTTATTTACCAACCTATACGCCACACTTCCGAAATGTTTGTTTTTCAATATATTTGCTGCCTTTTGTGTTTTTAGACCATTTCAATCTTAATCCAGTCTTTTCAATTCTAGTTCTAGTTCTCATGCGAGTTTTCATGCGAGAAGGAGTAGCTGGTGCCATTGAAGGCACGAACGTCTCCTCTAAACTATATAATAATAATAATAATGATAATAATAATAATAATAATAATAATAATAATAATAATAATAATAATAATAATAATAATAATAATAATAATAACGTGTTCCCTTCCCCAACTTGCACTTTGTTGTACTGAGCTCGCGTTCCTTTTGTTTCTTTTGTCTTTGCAGTCTGGCCTGCCAATTGCCCGTCGTGCCCGCCTTCCTGCCTTCTATCCTTTCTCGGCCCCTGGAAGGACACCGCGTCTACCCAGGAACACCCGCTGTACGTTGTAAACCCCCTGGTTAACCCTAAGCTCCCGGCCGACGTGACCCGAGACAGGCGCCTCCAAGATGGCAGCGTTCGTAGCAAAGCAGATGATGGGCAGCAAGCTCAATGCCGTCAAAGGTCAGTGCCTGTTGTTTATTTGGTGAAGTGCTGATCGCATGCCTAGGTCCGAGCACCGGCCCGAGCGATGTCCTGGCATCATTGTCACGATGATTAGACGCTCCGAAATATATATATATATATATATATATATATATATATATATATATATATATATATATATATATATATATATATATATATATATACACACGCGGAAACTTCTTTGTAGTTGTCCAAGTATCGGAGGTATTGCGTCACTTCCTCATCTCCGAGGTCTACTACTGACCATCGCTTTTGATCATTACTGGCTATCGATTCGATGCCCTATAGTTACTTAACGTGTTTGGTGTTCGAGTCTTTAAACACTTCTGAAATCAACGATTAAATATGCTGCATGCTCGGATGATTGAGGGTTCGAACGCCGGCACACTGATAAGCCGTGGATTCAATTTGCTGTTCAAGAGTACTCACTGTGTGTTTCGCATGTACAGCCTCCAGCATTTTTAATAATATCGCGCGAGCGTCGACCGCAGGCAGTATCAGCGCCTTACAACGGCGATAATCTGCGAGACCGGCAACAGTACGCGCAGGCGCACAAAGCAGCGCTAGCGCAAGCGTCGTCTGCCACGCTGTTCCTTTCAGGACGATGCACGCCCTACCACAATGACTGTATTAGTCTCCTTAGATAAAAAAAAAGGAAAACAAAAGCGGTGTGAACAAAACCATGCGCACAACTTAAACCGTGATCTACCGATTCATGTTCTCTTGATCTTTCCTGTGATTGCAGTCAAAGAAACTGCTCAAAGTTGATGTGCAGGGAAACTTGAATAAAAAAAAGTAATACACAAGAACGATGAGTTGTCGGGAATGTAAACCGTTGTGTGTGTCTCTGTTTGATGCGATCGGGAACAAAAGTTATAATGCCAGCCTTATCATCAATCTTTAAAGAAAAAACTATTTTCTATCTGCGATTGTGCGCACTCCGGGCGCCTTTAACAAAGAAAGGGAGTGTTTCATCCTGAAAGGAATAGCCTGGCAGACGACGCTTGCGCTAGCGCTGCTTCGTGCGCCTGCGCGTACTGCTGCCAGTCTCGCAGATTATCGCCGTTATAAGGCGCTGATACTGCGTGCGGTCGACGCTCGCGCGATATTATTAAAAATGCTGGAGGCTGTACTTCCTTTGGAGCACAATGCATTCCCATGGAAATATCTTTAAGGTACACCTTAAAGTTGCCAGTACTCCACATTTCCAATCTTCTAACTTGGCAATGTCACAAAATGTCCGACTCACTATATCTCACTACACGTTACCATAGCCTTACAAATCTTATGGGGCTGTTACTATGGGAATTTAATTTCTCATGCGCTGCCTCAAGGTCGTACATTATTTATACTTGACATGTTCTAACTTTCCAATGTCAGAAGCTGCCCAATTATTACATTCCTTTGCCATATGAATATGCAAGGCGTCGCGTACAGGTGCGGTTTTGCCGGGAAGCTTGCCATTACGCATTAAAGTGGTGCGGCAACACCTTTGAACAGAGTCACAAAACGCTGCCGATCAGTTGTCGAGACTTCTGTGAACATGTAGGCCAAATTTCATTGCGCTGCTGAACGTAGCTCGGTATTTGCAATTTCGTTGCAAAAAGAGCTAGACATGACTCACTCTTCTACCGGCAAATTGCCCAAAAATGTCCGAAAATTGGGGCTCTGTGCCTCTAATACTGTATGCGAGACGTCTTGCTCCCCCAATATTACGTTCTACACTCTGCCCGTCTACGCGAGACGGAGCGCCTCGGGAATCGTAAACACGATATGAGATTTTCCCGCAATTTACGCTTATTTTGCCTGATGGCTCTTTACAGTTCAGCGTTTTCACGCGTCCAGATTCTGGCGAGCAGAGCTGGTGTTGCGCATAATAGATAGTACGAGAGTGCCATTTACCGACGCTGAATATCGATCGTTACCGAAAACACCGCTTCTTTTATTCATAAAGTAATGTCTTAACAGATCGCGTAGGCCGACGCCGCCTTTGTTGTCTGCATCTCGATCACTCGTTGTTTACCCTGCCTCGCTGAATAGAAGTAATTGCGCTGCTCAAATGAATTTCGACCTCCGTGACAAATGCCCGAAGGTTTGTTTTCTAATACCTTTCGGGAAATGCCTAGAGCATGGCCGCGCGCCATAGCAGCCACGTCTGTCGCTCGGCTGTCGCTAGCGACCTTTAATTTAGGGAATGACGACACGCCGCAACAGCTGGTCGACCTCGTGGTGTACGTCTCCCTCGCGTGCATTTTAAGGACCGCTGTTGTGTATCCGCGAATACTGAACGCATGTGGGGAAAACTAGCAAGCAGTAGCTCGTTACTCGTTCGCGGTTGTGTCGTTATGCAACTTTTTAAATGAAATTGAGGTATGTTACGCATCAGACAGACGAGCAACCAATGTAACGGAGGAACGCTGGCATGGGAAGGTAAAATATAAAATTAGAGCAGTTGTTATAAAAACATGCTATTGCGAATTTCCGTGCCACTCTGTTCGCTAAAAGAAAAAAAAAACGAGACTCTCGGGTTACGTTACGTGTTTGCTTCGGGCTATTAAGTTCGGCATCGACGATCGCACGTGAAATAGATAGCGCAAAGAAAGAGATAGAAAGGAAGCAATTTTCCTCGCAACAGAAAAGTAATTTCTTCACGAAGTTTGCCTTCGCGAGCGCTTTCGCGCCGACTGTTTTTCATTTCTAAAACTCTGCATAGCCTGAGGCGTCGCTGTCTTCCGTCTGTAAACAGTGGCGGGTATTTGTGATCGCGGATAGCATTACGACGAAGTCTAAGTTTTCCTACAGACACCATGAGCAATGAGATTCGTACACTTGGTCTAATAGAAAACTTACTAACGTGTTGTCTCTTTGCATGCGCAGCCTCTACTATTTTTGTTTTGAAACATTCGTATAACCCATTCGATGTAGTTTTATTTTCTTACCACGTCTTATTACCTTCCTTGAGAATGATTTAAGGTAGTCGGAAATTTCTGCGGTCCAACTTATTACGTTTAAACGCACAGAAGGAACATGAAAAGCGTATGCTGTAGCCAGGACATACAAATTCAAGATGATTTCGTTCTATATTCTACGATTTTCTTTTTTATGCTACCAAGCTTTATATTACAGGGCATTAACGACGCAATATCTCTTCCTTCATGGTCGCTGCTGCGAATCAATGCCAGATGCCCAACGTCTTCTTCTACCATACTTGTCCAAAAAAAAAAAAAAGCTCCATTAATCAACTGCCACAACCTACATGGTTTACCTACTTTATTTATTTATTTATTTATTTATTTATTTATTTATTTATTTATTTATTTATTTATTTATTTATTTATTTATACGGCCAGCCTCACATTGCCTCACATTTGTGGGTGTTGCAGAGAAGGGGTGTAATATATATGCAAAGAATGCACATTTCAAACACAGAAATAGTCATGAAGTTCGAACAAGGTAAGCGTGGACATAAATAATTTGCGCTGGACAACGCAGTAGATACGCAGTATATATCCATTACAGAAGCGCGAAAATAATGAACAGTAATGGTAGTTAAAGGCAGTTTTAATGGAATACTAATCGCACAAATATTTAACAAATCGCGAAAGGATATGTGGACCAGTTTGATATTCAAAAAGCACGAGGTCAGACTCAGCAATGCAGGAAAAGAGGGAACTGATTACTTGACCATACAGCACGTATGTGTCCTACTCATAGCTTTAAAGCATTCTTTGATGTGTTTACTTGAGTGAAGCGATAAGCTCTTAGATCATCAATTTCTTTTCTCGGGCATCAAAAGATACACTGTTTAATAGTCTTACTTAACCTTGAGAAGAATTCCGCACTATCTCGGCTACGCAAGAAGAAGTCGATCCTAAAGAAAAAAAAAAAAGAGAGAGAGACAGGGACAGAGGAGCACAAAACAGTGCCGGAGTAGATGTATATCATTCTTTTCTTTTTCTTGCTTTTTCTCTTTTTGTCTTTTTTTCACGGGGATAGTGAAGTCGTAAGAAGTAGCAATAGCGGCAATGCACCAAAAACTTTCGCTTCTTGTGACATAGCAATACACCCTGCAGCACTTACTTGAAACAGATGGCACGTCGGGTTTATTACCTGTTCACTCTTACAGAAAGTGTAACAACAGGCTTTACAACGCGCTTTGAAAAGGCGCATTGCATATTAATTATATACTTCGCGACGTTTCTCCGTATTTCTCTGTATTCCTGCGCACGTCTGTGTTTACCGCGGTAGTCAGCGCCACAGTTAGGTGAGATTAAAAAAAAAAAAAAAAGAAGCACGTCGCTTAAGTTGCCCGTCTTTCGTTCGCAGGGAGAAAAGTGCACCGCTGGGGGGGAAGCCGCAGTTCACATACCGTGGCTACCCAACCTTCGGAGCGCGTCGCACAGTTATAAAGTGTCGCTTTATGGCTTATTCACTGCTCCGGGACGACATCTTGAATCGGAAAATGAGAACGTGCCCGACTGCAATGGAAACCGCGACGCCGTCACACTCGCGGGAATTAACGATCGGATCGATGTTTCATCGCCTCTGTTTTTTTAGTGTCAAGTCGTAAAAGCAAGAGTCCGCTCTCGCAAACCTCGATGCGAACTTTCTTCTTCTTCTTGGCAGCGTGCCTGGCAAGCTACCCCGGAGTCGCCGCAATGCGACGCGCCGCCGGAGCACGTCTTGCTTCTCTCGCCGACTCGATTCGCACAGCCGCGGTTGCCGCATTTCGATCGCAGCGAAATGCAAACACCGGGCCGCCGAGCTGGCCGTTAAGGAACCACAGCTGCGGCCTCAGTCGATGGCTGAACCTGCTGCGCTGCGGCGTTGCTTTGGATTTCCATAATTGTTGGCTCTATCTCGGCGCTCTTGTTTTGTATTCCGTGGCGTTTATCGCGTCCGTTCACGCTCGTCCTTGTTTGTTCTCGAGCCTTCCTGCGTGCCCTTTCATGCGGCATATCATTCCGTTGGGTAACCCCGTCTCCGAGCAGTCGTGCATACTTTCGACACATTGTTCCTTAGTCTCGTATTAGCTTGCGATCGACTCTACTCCCGATATGAAGTTTACGACTCGTCCGCGTATGTTTAGTCAGGCCACGTGCGTGCCTCCTAACGGCTGGTAAAACTTTCAGGCATGCTTAACGCGCGGTAACAAGTATAATAACAGCCACCAAAAGTATATTTGTTTTTAGTGTCTGCGTCCGAAAAATTTTTTTCTTATACCCAGATGTTGTACAAGGTATGGCCAGAAAGTGCGGGATTATTACGTTTCCGTCAATTTTATTAAATTTCCTCCTAGTGTACTGCGTACTCCCACAAAAGATCAGCTGAAAAAAAAAGTGCTCAGAAGAAATATTAATTTATTTATTTGCTTCTTTCCGTTTTTTGTTTTGTTTGTTTGTTCTTATTAAAAATAGTATGATGTGTAATTACCGTTGATTTCTGTTGCTGCCAGGCGCTTCCGCTTAAGTTTTATGTGGCTGTGATAGGCCGGATTTGTACACATTTTCATTTTGGACTGAAAAATAAAGTTAAAGCTATTCCCGTTGGCAGCAAGCTAACTTAGGTTAAGACGCTAGCTCTAGGTACTGGGCCTGCACCGTCTTCTTAACTTTTATTCGCCACGCGCTGGGTGACTAACTGGGTGTCACCTCGGTTTATCTCCTTGAGCTTCCTTTTTTAAAAATTTTATCTCTCTCACTTTCCGTATCTTTCCCGCATTACAGATTGATTTCATGCATTACCCGCGAGACAACGGGAAAACGCACACGTGCGCACAGGCGCGTCGCCCCCTTGTAAATATTGTCACATTCCACTTGGGCCGATTCCCTTCCACGCCAGTTGTCGCGCGTCATTCAAGCGGCTCGCTGTTGTCAGTTGACAGCGATGTCCCGCAGTGCCGAAACTGTAAGGGGAGTGAGCCGTTTTAATCAGAGTTTAAGCCGAGTCCTGCTGGCAAGATTCCCAGACCCGGCGTTGTACGGCACCATTTCTCTTTTAATCTGCTTAACTGTAATTTAATCAAAACATGCTCGAGCCCGACACAAGCCGCACGCTTACTCCGAACACTCCGTCATGTTCTTTGAAAAGTCTCTTCGCATCTTTTCCTCCCCCCCCCCCCCCCCCTTTTGACTTGCGTTGAAAGCCTTTTGTTCCTGCGCTCCTACTTCTAAGCCGGTTTCTTGAAGCTAACCGTGGAACCAAATTGTGATGTCGTGTTCATTCGTTAAAGGAAAAAAAAAGTGTTAGAAGCAACTTTTACGCACACGAAATCGACCGTTCTGTTACCCGCTCTCTTTCAATCTTCATTCTTTCAATTTCATTCTTCGAATTCTACACGGTTTCTTAGAAGCCCTGTAATGAACTAAGTCTGTCTTACGAACGTCTTTTTAGAGCAGCAATTTGTTGTTACTACGGCTTAAGCGGAGGAGTGAATGTGTAAGTAAATAGTCTTGATGGCAGTGAAAAGCGTGCAGGATTTGGATTGGCTGTACAAGGTCCTGGGCTTTCAAGTGAGCCGAGTGTTGCACGCTGGCTCGGGACTCAGGCGCCTCCTCAGGCCGAGGAAGAAAAACACAGAGAAATAGTTTAATGAGAAAATACGTCAGATGCGCAGGGCTTTCGGCTGCACATTACGTGCATGAGATTCAGTGCATTTTGCAAGCCTTCATATTGTGGAGTACTGCCCCGAAAAAATGCTGAGGCCACTGATTCAGGTGGTCGGGTCGGTCGGCTGGTCAACTGATTGATTGGTTCACCTTTATTTTTAAAAATGCGAGTGCAATCACGTATGAACGGCATGAATTTTCAGGCGGAGTCCTGAAAATAAGACTGCGGGAGGTCCTCCTACCATAACTGAATAACACAAATTCGCTGAATGCTGGAATTGGTTGACAATATAAAGCAGAACAAAAATAATGAAGACATAGCATGAATACGTACACTGCAAAATAATTAAGAATCTAATAACGAAGGGAACTAAGGTGACTACCTATTCAAAAACGATCTCAAAAGCTCGGGGAAAATATTTTAAAATCAGGTTTTCGGCTGTTCCGAATGGAAATTGCACTCAAGCAGGAAACTTGTCTCCCGCAATTTGTAGTGACTCCTGGTTGGAGCAATATTGTTTGACAGAAAAAAAAAATATGTTAATGAATTTTCAATTGTCAGTCGGGAAGTTGGAAAAGCTTCAACATAAACTTGACGGTCTACGACCTAATTCGGCAGGGCTATCAGACCAGCTTTATATCGGCAAATAAGAGGCAGTAAGCTCAATTTTAGAAATAGAGTCTTAGAGGGTGGAGGAAAGGATACAGTGTTTCGTCATCAGCCGAAAGCCAAGTTTGAGTTAAGCAAACGAGTTTAAACAATGGCAAGTGCTACATGGTAACACACCAATATCATCAATGTGTTTTGTTAAGCTTCGGTCATTTACATATACGGCACAAGGAATTTCATGCTAAGCTATTCGACGACCCAAGTTTCGTGAACCGAGAAAGCGCATGGTGCAACTGTTCAATTGTCTTGAAATACCTGCAAGTCACGTTCACTAGCAATTCGAACATGAAAAAGGGAAAGCTTATAGCAACACATAGTATGTACAGCACAAGACTGTCATCATACGCGGCCAAAAGACTCCCGCGCACGCAGCCAACGTGATGAGTGGTGATGTAGTCCCGAGTTTTGAGACAGTACTGCCGCACCACCCAGTGCTCTAAGTCATAAGATAAACAAGCTTTCCTCCGATTTCAAGCATAAGGTATGGATTTTACTTTCATCTGACCTTTACGCTACCGCTGTCGACGTGAGTGTCGAAACCTGGAGAAAACTGAGTGAAAATAACTGCTCTAGAGACATTCCCCTTCTCTCTTTCTATTTTTTTTTTCGCAAGCCATGCAACATAATAACTTAGGCTCTCCTAAAGTAAATTCATGCATTTTTGTTTTACTCGTACTTGCCTCGCACGCACGGAAAGTCGAATTTCAAGAAAAAAATACAAGAACTGTCGCCTGCATAGTGGCTTTTGAGTCGGTGACAAAATGGTCTCGACGTGAATAGAGCGATGTTGCTCGCAACTAGAACCTTATGCAATCGCTTAGGATTGTGGTGCGTATAATAAAAGCGCGCGCACGAGATGAAGAAGAGATGGCGTGAATCTTCTAGACTGAGCCATACCTCCCTTTTTAATGTTTTTTTTTTTCCTCTTCCTATTGTGGTCGCTCCACTTCGTGCTATTGCGCTTGCTCCGATGCATGCGCATCGATTCTGTCGGAAGGTTTCTCTGGTCGGTCCGCGAGTGTTTCGCCTGGGCATTGCAGATAACGCCGAACCAAAGTAAGAGATAACGCCGAACAAAATTTCGAGGCACTGCCTTTCGAATTCGTGCCCATGCCAGCGCCGCAACATGACCGGCACCGGCCGGCACATCACGGCCGACTCTATGCAAGCCATAGCCATGGTTTGAGCAGTACCCTACTAGCCAAGGGGACTGGTCCAAGAGAGTTACGGTCAAAACAGTCATACAAGGAGCAAAAATAACAACAATAATAGAAGTCCAACTATGCAGAGCACTACCTACAACAACAACAAAAAACTAGGACATCATATAGAAGTTATAAGTAATAATGGGTTAGCTAATCAGGAAGGAATGCACGTCTAAATAATATAAACTGGCATATTTGTCTTTGTTTCATTTGTCGAGCAGCCGCCACTTTCGATCGTGCTTGAGTGCACGCGACTTTACCGCAGCACTGAAACTTTGCAAAGAGAATACGGGATTAGCTGCTGAAAGAAGGGGAAACAACACGGGCACATGACCGTACTTATTCCTGCTTATGGGAGAGCGCGCAGTCCAAGCCTAGCAATGGTGTGTTTTTATATTTTTACTGCCAAGTTTGTCAAAATGTAGGTGGAATGAAAACGTAAACGTGCTCAAAAATCTTCATTCTTTAAAAATATTTTTTAAACGTCTCACGAGTACTGCTTGCCAGTAAAGTGTATTGAAAGTAAGAAAGAAAAACGTAGGAAATTTAACATGAAGAGCGTCACGTTTCATACCCTATGCTTGAAGAATAAACCATGGCAGAAGAAAGTAAGAAACGTACTGCAAGTGAAAAAGAGGAAGTAAAAGGCCGTTGAAAAATGAAAATGATTAAAGCACTAAAACAAGAATGCTCTTATGGGTTCTTCTAGGAAAGATAGAAACAATCAAGAAGGTTATATCAACTATATGTGAGAAAGAAAACAGTATATACTTAACTAGATCCCTCATAAAAGTGTACGTCTATTACCGAATACTAACGACGCAGAGTTAACATCAAATGGGCAGCCCTATAAATTGATGTGCCAAATCATTTCGAAATCCTCACGATACGGTTGAGAATCTTTGGAGCTTGTGTGAAGCCGCAATTTGTGCGTAAAATCGTTTCGGGAAACGTCGGACTGCTTAACTCTATGCCACCCCCCCCCCCCTCCCCCAACTTTGGTAGAAGTTTCGGCTACTAGGTCCCATGTTTGCGGCCTTTGGCACGAAATAACTGCACCGTCCGTGAAGTACCCGTATGGACATTAAAAAAAAGAAGTTTTGCGACTGTTATGAGAGGGTGTCATCTAATCGTGATGTTGGATATATCATTAGTCGAGGCGGCCGGACGCCAAGCAGTGTTTCCGAAAGGAAGTTTTGTCAGTTCAGCCGTAGAATACGATGGTTGGCCTGCCTTCAGGAGGCTTTTCGTAGGCAAGTGTTCCTTGCCACTGAGCGACCGCTTTCCTTAATATCGGGAGCGTTACAGCTGCCCAGTGCTGTTGGCTCTCGCGAGCAGTTCTGTCGTAAGAACGTTTTAGTGGATATTGGCCAAAATGTTCCGTATCGCGAGCTGCACGCCACGCGGGTACTTGCTTCTCTTGATGCAAGCGCATAGCGTGCCTCTCGTGCGTTTAGACACGATATTGCAATGGACACGCGAACAGATGCCGACGGCGGGCAGAAACTTAAAGTGCAGGGCATATTGGTCACCACGAGCAGCACTTTTCTTTTTTTTTGTCAAAGTGCGGTCAGAGAGTTCTTCAATAGCGCCGGAAAAAGAAGTGCCGGATGTCATGATCCCACGCGAAGTGCGTCCTAATCGAACTTTGCGTCGCAACGTGCACGTGGGACATCACATGACTAAAGCAGTGCCAGTCACGAGTTCTCTATTGAAGCCCGCGAAACCTGACGTGAAACCTGAGTTTTGAATATTGCTTAGCCTTTCTTCTGCTTTCTTATGGATTCGAGAGAAGCGCATTGCACGGCTTCTCTTGCGATTTTTTGGGGTCCACTTGTGTTGTCTACTTGTCTTAAAATTTCCTTACAAAAATGGTATCAGCTAAAGTCGGTTTCGTCGCGCAGGTTAGATCATGAGGTTGCTGATTCAAGATGAGATGATCGGCAAGTAGTAATCATGACGCATTTCTTGATCATCTGCAACACACACACACACACACACACACACACACACACACACACACACACACACACACACACACACACATATATATATATATATATATATATATATATATATATATATATATATATATATATATATATATATATGCGAGTGACGTCGGTATGTGTACATCAGGGTGCGACATTGACGTACGTACGTGTACGTACCAGAACTAAATGCACCATGTGTTTTATACCAGAGGATAAAACATACGTACCACGCCATGACGGTACGCATACGGTGGTCATACAACGACACTTGCTAATTACACACTCTGTTGTCGAGCGAAGGCTCCTCTATTGGCGGATGATGCCAAAAGCACAGGGATGTAGCTTAACAATATTCGCGCCGAAGTGGACGAACAAAGGCATTATTTCCTCGCCCGCCGGACCTAACGGATTAACCAATGCCCGTCTTCACAACACAAAAATATCGCTACTACGGTTGAGACGAGAAGCCACGGGTCTCATCTCTGTCGGCACGCAAGTAGCTACTTTCGAATGCCTTCGTCACGTGGGAAGCGCTCGCTGTCGGGTGCTTCTCCTACGTAGATCAGCGCAATTTTAGAAGCCAGCTTTCGGGAATGTCCCTCTTTGCAATGTTTACGCCGAGGGCACGCCATTTTTATCGCCTCTACTGCGAGAACCTTTGTGCAAGCACGTCTGTCCGTGAAACGACGCAGGTGCACCGTGGCACATGTACTGTTTCGTAACCTCATTGAATCAGTATTCATAGAGATTTGCTGCTTCCATTGTCAACAAGAAGCATGACATCCTCCTGTTAGCGATTTTGAATGCTGGTTGGCGCCCGGTCTTTCATCGGTAAAGGCAGGGCTCTAGTACGGCTCCAGAACGCGTTTTCGCTACAGCATAAAAGGCGAACCGTAACGCGCGTACAAAATTCTCTTTTATTATGAGCCGGAAAATTGGAGGTCGCGTATCCTCCATTGAGCTTGCCTCATTGCGTCTTTGCGATGACGGAATGGCAGAGCGGATATTTTATTTCTATAATTTTAGCTAGCGCGCTGGCATCATCAAAAATGTTCATCAAAAGAACGTCACCATGTCTCTATACAGGCTTCCGGCATTTACTTCTTTCGAGGCGTTTACGGCCGGTTTAGTACATTGCATTCCTATTTGAGACGCGTCGTACGCGCTGAAGGCGTTGTCATTGGGTCGTAACGCCTGACAAAGAATGGGGGGCGCCTGTTTCGTTGCGCTGGCACGCTGTACGCTTCAGTGCAGGCTAGGCGTGAGGCGCATGTGAAAGAGCTGGAACGCCGTGTCGCGTATGACAATGGTGAGCATGCCTTGTTTTGTTTTTAAGTGCGTTCGCCTGTTATTTTTTGTGTCTGCTTTTCGGGACACGCTGTCTTGGTGCTCGGAACTATTCTTTCATCAGGAAACGTCACAAGAACTAGCAAACTCGATATCAAGGGTAATATATATACACACGCTCAAAAAAAACTTTGTCTTTCATAACACCTTTATTGTGAATCCACGCGGTGAAACGCCGCGCTGAACAGAGCGTCGCATCTGACGGCCGTTTTGTTTTCGAGGCTCTATTGTTCTCGCGATTGACGGACTCCGCCATATTCTTTCTTGATTTCGTTTTTGTTTTTGTTCACCTGTTTGTTTTCGGTCCCTTCATTTTTTTCCCCTTCTTGCACCGCATCTTCGTTGCAATTCTTGTATCACGCGATGTGGCCCTTGAAAGGGCGTTTTCACACGCGCTTTGCGACTGACTAATCAGACGGGGTGACACAGTTTCTCGAGAAATCGAGTAATAAAAAGCAAATACGAAAGAAGAAAGTCATGGCTGCCCCGATAACGTCCTTGCCTTCGAAGAACGATCGTCACCACTGGGCGAAGGGTACGCTTTGGGAATCGCGAAAAGAGGAGGCGCCATCTAGGAGAGGGCTTGATTGCATGCGTCTCGCGGGAAACGCAAAACTTCGCCGCGAAGCAGTCGCTCGAGCCCCTGGAGGCTGTGAGGCCGCAAGCCCATTGGCTGGGCGCCACGGTCTGGTGTGGCTGAATACTTGTCATCCTTGAAGAAGTGGCGACTGAGTGCGGCGCGCGCCTATGTTACCGGAGGGCTGGAGATGCTCTCTCTGAAACCCTATTGGGGCTTTGTAGCAAGCGCCTCCTCTGCTTCCTCCCGTTCTCCTTCTTCTTTGTGTTTCTTTTTTTTTTCCGCTTTATTCATAACGGCACAGTCTATAAGGGTAGCAGCGCGCCATCCTTGCTTTTGTGGAACTGCAGCGGGAGACTTGATGGTGATGAAATACGCACACGGGCCGGTGTCCGGGTCAACCCGCTAGCGGCGACGAGGAGTTTGTCTTTATTAAAGTTATGCCCAGCATGACGAAGACAAAAGAGGTCGGGCGGCGGTGATGCACTCGGTCGAGAGATTTCCCACTTGACCCCGAGTTTCTGCGCCACCTGAGAATATATACGACATGAAAGCGCCGTGCGCTTTTGAAAGCCCCGAACGCGGTGCCGGCGTAGAAAAATGAAAATGTTTGCTTTTTGTGCATTCTTTTTTATCGCAGTCTAGAAAACGCAATTGCTAGACGCTTCCATTACTTCATTTTTTTTTTTCAAGAAAAATTATGCAGAAGGGGACTTGCTCTGTCGCATCGCTTCCCGTATTTAAGCAACAAATAAAAATAAGTTAGAGGGGGATCAGCAAACTTCATTTATGTATGGCTCTCTGCAGCTACAGGGTGAATAAAGGTTTAGTCTAGTTGAAGCGGAGATCGTAGAAACGGAATGAGATGTGACGAGTGGAAAGCTTCCTCGGGCAGAAAACGGAAAGAGGAGAGGAGGCGGCGGTGGTTCCTCAGTGAAAAACAGTCTCACGAATGTAGCGCGACCGAGTTCCTACGAACTCGTTCGAAATTCAGGATCCCGCCGACGAGGACGCTGATTTCAGGGAGCATTGTGAACACAGAAATGATAAAAAATCCAGTTGCGTCATTGCGGCACTGACGACCAGCAACGTGCTTATTCGTGTCCACGGCGCTCTGTGTCATATACTCATGGATTTTTTTTTTCTTTGAGGGGGAGGGGGGGATCGTGTAGTGGAGCGGGGTTGTGTGTTCAATGATTTCAAGTCATAAACAGCAAGTAATGGCTCACAGGAAGCGCTGAGGTGCTCTGTGGCCTTAGATATTTTGAGGGGTTCTAAAATGCACGCACAGAACTCTGGCTATAGGGGTGCGTTTTTCAAACTTTCCTCCTATTGAAATGCGTGACTTTTCTTATCGAGTATTGTGCGGGCGTAAGAGAATAAGACTCTCCGTCCGTGTCTCTTTCCTGTGTCCTCGTCAAGTTTGCGCGCAAGTCATCTTTAATTCCACGCATGAGAATGATGTTTGTAGTGGATGTTGGAACTTGTCATTCCGCTGCGAAAACCTCAGTCAAGTTTATGGGCAGCAGTACTCTTATACAACAACAGATTTCAATAAAAATTTTTTTTCAAACGTAGGACTTTTTGTTGAATACCGATGTGTTACGAGACCACTTAGCGAAAAACGAAGTGTTAAATTGGACTTCGTTATCAATGCTGTTTATTTCATCCGCAAACGTGTACGCGGCTAATGTAGAAATGGTGCATTTAAGAAATGAAGCACGTCCCGTCTTGATCGTACAACAAAGCGATCAATTTTCGCAATATAAAGAAAGAAGAGACAAAACACAGCCTCTTCCACAGTGAGTCTTCAGTACGTACCTAAATATGATATTATCTCTATTGGACAGTAAATGCTATAACAAATACAGTACTCTCAATTTCGCTTTCAAACATTTCAGCCCGCCCTGACACAGGGCGCAGGAAGCGGCGCAGAGCCCTAGGCTCTTCGTCGGCTAAGTGCGTATGCACCGTACTGATGGCTGATGCGATTACGTCTAGTTTAAACAGCTGTAAATGTTATGCATTGCAATGGACACGCAGTAAAGTGAGCACATGCACTTATTTAAATGCCTCCTCCATTGCCTTGATCGTCTTCCCAGTCTACCTCTTCGTTCATTACCATTCACGCAAAATGGCGTCCTTATCTGACCTGAAAAGACAAATATACAGAATACTTCGACTAGTACAGAGACGAATCGAAGCGTACATGTCCCCAACGTTTGTCATCGCCATGTTCCAACGAATGACAGCTCGAGAACACGTCTCGAAGTCGGAGGCACCTCCTTATTGGCCTCATTTCGGAACGGACAAAGTTGCACGCGTTCCGCACTCAGTCAAGGCCTCCGTCTATAGCTGTCATCGGCGTCTGGATCGGGCAAACATTTCTCCTGGCACAATAAAGCCATATCTTCCTTCCCTCGGTCCTCTCTTTTCTCCTCTCGCTTCCCTCTGCGACAGAGCAAGCTGCGATCCACTTGCCGCGCTGACTGGATGGCCGGCGGTCAGATCACCCAGCGAGGAACGCTGGGTGACGTGTATATAAAGTACACTGCCGCCATACGACGCCACTCAGAGGTAGAAAAGGTTGATCTTCCTTGGCTCTGCGCAGCGTTATACGTTTCGCCCCCAACCGCACGGCAAACACACGGCTGTGCTCCCAAACAAAGGGCAGCAATTCGTACGGTCTTCTTGTTCGCTTTGCTTCGGCTTGCGCATCATATATTGCGAGGTTGCTTACAATCGCTCGGTGACTCTTCTGAAGAACTTGCGAGCATTCTTACTGCCCCAGGGTGATCGCTGAACATTGGTACACGAAGGAGCGGCTGCTGATAGCGCAAAAATACTCTGGCTAAGGCGCGTTCACTGCCGTAAAAACGTCCTTGAAATCTCAATTCCCTTTGTTTATAGAAACACGCTCTAGAGATTCATTAAGATTCATCCCTGTAAATTGTAAATGCTTTTAGAGGTAGGTACGTAAAAGGTTTATTTTTGCACGGCAAGTTAATAGGGCGGAAAGATGAAGCGCATGCAGTCCAGCGGGCCTACGAAGCCGCCAGAGCCAGAGGGTCCCGGTGAGATGCCTACGTAGGGTGAAATCAGTTTAGAAACAAAATGCTTACATTGTTGCTTGTGTTTTATTCAGAGCGAGAACCAACACGGGGTTGGGTTAACATTTTTATATTTCTTTATTTTATTTGTTTATGTATTTAAATTAAGGCGAATATAAAGTTACCTCTTTCTGGTAGATATCTGCAGAACTCAACTACTGGCAGAAATAAATGCGACACTAAGATACATTTAGTGCTGACATGCCCTCGAGCAGCACAAGTTATAGATGACCCTTATATTTTAAAACCACAATATTTAATTATTTTTGATACGAAGCAGCTTATGGTCGAGCCTATTCCCTTCCTGCGCCGCGTCCAAACCCCCACTGCGCATGCGCACCAGCTGTCCCAAGCTTCCGGAGGAGACCACTAGAGGCGCCACGGCAGCTCCGCTAGATGAAAATGAGAGCGAACGGCGCGCGCTGACTATGGAAACGCGTTTTCTGTGATGAACGCTGTACCAGCTCGCGAGGAAGGAGAACACGCCGTCGACAATGCCGACGCAGGCAGCGTCTGCTGGCGAGTTTCTTGATTGAAAAAAAAACTGACTGCTAGCGCTGCAAAACCGCTCACCGGCCACCCCATATATATATAGACACTGGTCTCGACCTGCAATGTGGTGCCGGTGGGAGATTTCTCATGCCCGTAGTTGAACAATAAAGATTCGCAGCGTGCGCATAAATTAAAAGTAATCCGTAACTCGGTACGATCTACGACGTGTGAGTGCAGGAACCTCATAAAGACCAGGAGCATGAATGACAACGCGTGGGTAAATATACACACGCGTTGTCACTCATTTACATGCGCGAGTGGGCAATGTCACGGGTGATTTACGGTAACACCGAACGATCCCCAGTGCTTCGCCCACTCGTCATGGTTCACTTTGCGGAGATGCGTGGTCATTTTTTGTGTGTTTGTGATCTCTAGGCATGTCCAAGGAGCTGCATAATGTTCTTCCATGAAACATTACCGCGACCAAAAAACTGAGGTGGAACTCATAAATGTATTTTTTTTCGCTTGCTCGGACACCTTTCCGATTAGCACACGGCCTTCATTAATATATCCTACGCTCCAACCGACTGCCACCCTGTCTTACGAACGTTCTAAGAAGATTTCGGTGGTACGGTGCTCTCTGTGCTCGGCTGCTGAAACGATAGACGTAGGTTCGATCCTGGCCGCCATGGTCGCATTTTCGGTGTGGGGGAAAATGCTAAAGCCCGTGTACTGTGCGTTAACAGTGGGCGCTACAGGATCACAGGTGGTCAAAATTTCCAGAGCCCGTCACACTACGGCGGGGCTCCTAACCATGCCATGGTTTTGGCACGTAAAACCCCAGCAATTATGGGAATGCTGGACCTGGAGGTCGCCCCAGTGTGCCGCTGTTGGTATTCTAATGGCCACTGCGAAGGGAAAAGTGGCGTCGTATCTGGGTCACGCATCCCCTACCACGAGTGTTCCGTATCGACCACAGAATCCCTGGAGAAACCTCGCTAATTGCGGTTACACGGCCATGTCGCAGCACCACGAATCCCTGCAGAGCCCGTAAGACTAGGAGAATGGACAGAGAATCACGTTCCTTGTACTGAGAAACCCCGTCCGACTTGTTTCCCCCATGAATAACTGATCGAAAGGCAAACGTGGCTTCTGTATCCTTTCCTTCTTATGCTTGTACCGGTGCTTTCCGTTACGCGCTGCTGACGTGCTTCTTCGCGTTTATGCCTTTGTTTCGTCGCCTGTAAGGACCCGCCGTCTTTGCAAGGCCACGCTAATGAGGGCGGCTTTCAAGAGGCTGCTCTTCATCGACTTTCTTAATGAGTATGCTACCCGCAGAATTTCTGTTCACAAGGCCGCGTGCTCGAGCATAGTTAGTTCTATTCTGAAAGCAAAGGGTAAAAATAGCCTTGCTGTCGGACTGTCGCAGAGCATTGCCAGCAAGTAAGAGATCACGCCAGCAACCCGTGCGATTGTCGCGTAGCTCATTAAGATTCATGTGGCAGCCTCCGAGTTAAATTTAGAAGCAGCGTCAGACTCGGCGTGAAGGCTTGTGTTATTTTTGGCCCGCCTACGAAGCGCTCAACTCTGTCGTCCTTGAAAAATGCGTACATTGAGAAACTAGGTCTTGCATTTCAACTCAGGTGCAATAGTAGAAGCTGCTGAAATGGCTGTATTTCTTTCCTCTGTTTGTGCTTGTTGCAGTAGTTTGCGCTAACCTGACCACCGAGGTGGAGTACAACCATAACAAGCTCTACAGACAGTCCAAATGCATTGACTGTTTTACAGCGGGGACAACGTTTCACTAATTCACGGGTGGCTGACGTTCTTCGTCTTCAGCCGCTGAATAATTTGATGTAGTGAATCGGCGAGGTGTTGACGCCTACTCGTGGCCATTCGGCAAGCAAGTCCACGCTGTCTCACGAAGGCTGGGTCAGCTTTCCGAGTGGCAGTAATCTCGCCTAACGAACATTCACATCTACGTAAGCGACCATAGTTGCGAGAAACTTTCTTACAAAGCGAATTTTGCACCATAATGGCACACTTCTACCGAATAATGGCACACGCATACTGAAATCGCGTTACGCTGAGTTTGCAATGCTGTCACGACTTGTGTGCCGAGCGGCAGTTAGCAGCTCTGCGAAAACCAAGCCTGCTTCACTTCGGGTCCGTTTTAGGGCAACTTTATTTGATCGTCACCTTGAATGGCGACCGTGAAAAGAGTTAAGAGCGCACAAGAAGAGCGTAGAGACGTCGTTTGCAAGACAGAGGGAGAGAGAGAGAATGATGCTGCGGCTCAATTGTAAAATCGATCGGCCTCGCAAATCAGAGAGCCCATTCGTCGACAATTGTTGTGCCTTTTCTTTCTTCGTACGAATGCCGATCATAGCAGAGCGTGAAGACAACGCGCCGTGAGGCGTCGATTTCCAATGCAAAACGAGCAATCATTCTCGCCAATGCGGCTGCTGCTGCCGTGACGCCAAGACAGCAGTACCACGACAGGCGTAGACACCGCGTGACGCATCTGCATCGCGCGGGAGAAAAAAAAATATATGCGCACGCCACGCTTCACGACTCGTCCGGAAATGCAATAATGCTGGGGAAAATAAATACGTACAATTTTCCTCGGTGCCCGCAGTCCCCGCTGGCACCGTGCTAGCATTCTCGAAGGGTGTTCGAAGTCCCCGAGCCTCCAGTGGCGAGTGGGCGCCTTTCAACAGTCCGGGTATATACTCACTGTCTACTTCTTGGTAGGAGCTCTGACGGCCCTATTTGAAGCGCGTCGCCAGCGGCATTCCTGCGCCATCCGGCGCCAGATAACGGGCATCCCTGCTTTAGCGCACGGTGCTTTCAGGCTCTTATTCATGCGCCGTCATTCTCGTATTCATCGTCAGAATAAAGGCTACATTAGATGGCCGCAGGAGGCAGCGGACGTCGCCCACCACGGCAGAGTGGACCAGGGCGCTGTGGCTTCTGGGCGGTCGAGATAAAAGCTTGGCCAGTAGTGCTTGTCACCTGCGTGCCCACATCTTGCTTGTGTCTCGCTGATATTGACTGAGCGATGGCAGGCTTTTGTGCGTGTTTGGGAGGCGTTAGGCACGCTTCCGTGGCTTATGTAAATGCCAGGAGAATTCATTCCGCTCTCTCTCTCTCTCTCTCTCACCCCGTCTGGAATGAAATTTTCTGCGTTGCTGCAGTTTAAAAAAATGGCGCATCCTTCTTACGTGTCGAACTTGCTTGTGTTACTTTTGAGAACTGTAGAAACCCCAACGTTTCTTTAGAACGCCGGTCTCCTTTTCTTTCCATTCTTTTTTTTCTGTCACATTTTTCACATTTCGTGTATTTTTTTTTCTCTGCGTGCTTTGAGGATCTTGGCACCGTGTTCTGGTAGAAATTGGCTTCGATCTCGTCGACCGCATAGGCAAACTCATTTTGAGCGTGCTTAAAACACTTATTTTTTTAGGTAGGACGCGCTTCTTCACGCCGGTAATTCTTGTTAGCGCTGTTTTGTTAACGTGATTGTCAAGAAACGGTCGCATAATGTTACAAAATGGTGCTGTCGCACTTTGTATCTCTTATTAAAGAACACATTACAATGAACACCAAAAAAACTATTTCGGCTGCGCTGCGGCATACCTGAAAAAAAAAAAAAAGAAGAGGAAGAAGAGATTATGCAACGATTATGTAACTATTATGCAAGGTAACGTACAGGAAGCGGTTGGCTATATGACAGTTTTCTAACCGTGATTTCTACGCGCTGGAACTAGGATTATGTTTAAAAGAAACCACGGCTGTTCAAGTGGATCTAGTACTTCTGCAAGACGTGTTTGGCCACGCCCTTGCGCCTATAAAATGAGCGAAGTTTTTCATGCGTTGTGAATTGCGCATTGGCGTGTAAAAACGAGCCTCCCGACCAACGCGCATGCTTTGATTAGAGCCACGCAAAGCAGACGCGTGATCGCCTGAGTGCGCCTTCTAAAAGCAATAGCGTTTTTGGAAGGGTGTTTTCGTTTGTCCTCACTCATTCATTTGAGTATGAGTTCTGTTTAGACCCCTCATCTAGTAGTTATATATCTTTTTTTTTCGTTCAGAGACTAGCCTAGCGAGTACCATGAAGGAGAAATACCTCCTGATCATCACACTACGATATTTCATAGCTACCATAATATTGTGCAAACAATCTCCTGGAAGTACTCTCTTACATTTCCGAAGATAAACAACCAAATTTCATTACGTAAAGTGAAGCCCAAATGACAGGACAAAAAAAAAACAACAAAAAAAAAACAGGCGAGACTGTGACAGTGCAGGATTCTCCCGTCCCTCTCACCGTTTTTTCTTGTCATTCGCGCTTCACTTTACCTAATATGCATCACAAACATCCCCAACGTTCTACTGGTTTATAAACAAGTAAACTCCTTGTTTATCACAGAACGAAGGGCTCATCAAAAATAGTCTTCCAACACCTTGTGAAGTGTCACGTTTTTCTGTTCAGGATCCTTTTTTTTTTCTCTCTTTTTGTCATGCTCCTGTGGTAGTACTTTATCTCGTGTAATAATAGTGTGAGTAAGACGCTGCACTTACTGTTGCTTCAAGATAAACCGCATTGCTCATCGTATCTATCTAATCTAGAACACTTTCAACTTCACCCTATCGATCACTGCTCTGGTATAACCATCAACGTACTTTTCGAGCCGAGCGCTGGTAACAGAAGTTTAGTGTTGGTGTAGTTACGAATAAATGGGCGTGTGCGAGTAGAAACGCGCTTGCACACGGGCGAAGACACGCAGGACGGCACGCAACCTCAAACTCATTATTCGGCCATGCTCCCTAAGATTCGTGGTGTGCAGATAACGAAAACGTGGGACTCAAACTACAACTAATTCCCCATATAACAGTAGATTTGATTGATTTGTGGGGTTTTACGTCCCAAAACCAGCTATGATTATGAGAGACGCCGTAGTGGAGGGCTCCGGAAATTTTGACCACCTAGGGTTCTTTATAACGTGCACTGACATCGCACAGTACACGGGCCTCAACATTTCGCCTCCATCGAAATGCAGCCCCGCCACGGCGGTCTAGTGGTTATGGCACTCGGCTGCTGATCCGAGGGTCGCGGGATCGAATCCCGGCCGCGGCGGCAGCATTTCGGTGGAGGCGAAATGTTGAGGCCCGTGTGCTGTGCGATGTCAGTGCACGCTGAAGAGCCCCAGGTGGTACTAATTTCCGGAGACCTGCACTACGGCGTCTCATAATCAGAGCTGGTTTTGGGACGTTAAACCCCACAAATCAATCAACCCGTCGAAATGCAGCCGCCACGGCCGGGATTCGATCCCGCGACCCTCGGATCAGCAGCCGAGTATCATAGCCACTAGACTACCGTGGTGAGGCCCCCTAGGACAGCTGAAACAGCAGGCGTACTTTAGTAGCCTGCAGTCGCAGCGGGCGTATTATCTTTGCGGGTATTTTGCGTGTAATGCTTTAACTAATTTCGAGTTTCTTCGTGTATTTCCATCATTTACGCCTTGGTCTTCAGCTTCAATACTTCTTGCAAAGGATTATTCGCCATTGCTAGTTTCACTCCTGGCACCGCAGAAAACAGTGGAATTTGATAGCCTACAACAATTTTAGTACTATTAGACGTTGAGCATCTTCTCGCCCGCGTTATTCGATCAGTCTTGCGCTGCAATGCCTGTGAGACCTGCGCTCGCAAAAAACTCTAGAAATCAAGACTTGTTCGTAATACGAGACCATGCAAATCCGACGCTCAAGATCTTATCAGCGAAAGACTCTTACAAATGGCAAAGAACACACAAGTACAAAAACGCAGCAGAAACCATCCCAACAAAAAGAAAGCACCGGCATGATTTCTACTGTCCAACTGCTTAGACGTCCCTGTCCATCTATCTTTCGCTCCGACTGCTAAAAATGTGTTCCTTTTAGTCTTCAGAAAATTGTCATTAAAAAGGAAACACTGGAAAAGAAACAGGAAAATAATCTCTTTGCAGAAGCCGTGAACCAAGTCCAGCATGTTTTTTGTTTTTACCCCAAACCGAGGAAGCGTATGTCAGTGTTTCAGCTGACGCACTGCGCCTAAGAACTGTTCTGCTGCTCTGAGAAAGCGCTCGCAGTTCTCCTTTAGAAAGAGCGCGGTATTCTTAGTCTACCATCTTTCATGAGTCTGAAAAGCCTTGTTCGGCGGCATAGTTGTCGTCTTGACGACCACACGAAAGCAGAAAACGGGCGGTGCCGCTTTTTCGCGTTCACACGAGACTACAGTTTCATCTGCATAGTCATTGTAATTTACCTTTCAGTGACCAGTTAAAAACTGGAAATGAAATTCGGGATCATATTATTTCATGTGCTGAAGAAGTTTCACGGTTTTGCATGTCACATGTTCTTGAAGTTTGTGTTATAGAGGTCACCACGTGCGTATACATTAGGGTCTGTTTCGAGGTGAAAAGCGGACCACAATTACGAGAGCTGTTTGTAGCAATGAACCCAAATACACCGCCCAGAGCTATGCGTTATGATGTCGTGAAGGTTGTGGTGTTCGCGTCTTTAATTGTAGCGTTGTTTTCTCTGGTTTCTATGGCAAAATCGCCACCAGAACTGGTTGATGTCGCATCGACGCATAGACTGGCTTATATGAGCACAACCACGCGTTTTTGTTCTATAATTTTCTTGCGACGTTGCGTGGCGAAAATAATCAGCATATCTTACACACTCACTTGGCTCGCACAAAGGGAGATAGTAATCTTATTTTTGATAGTAATCATATTGTTGATACTATTATGAACACAAACCATTTCGAGGATATCAGACACTTTTGCTGAAGGAAGCGTATACGCACGTTTCTTTCTTTCATTCTGGAACGAAGTCCACTGTAAAATCCTCGCGCAATGATAAGTAGGAAAAAAAAAAACGCTTTTTAAGTGATGCTTCCTTACGCATTCCTATCCCTAAGTTTTCAGTTTCTGCTCCTGCGATAACGTAGTAAATTTTAAAGTCGGCTTTGTTCCATTAAGGGTTGCTTTGCGGAAAAGCCAGCTTCGAGTCGCTCGTCACATGGCATTCACTCTGGGCGCTTTATCGCGGGCGTTCAGGAAAAGGGTTCCCCCAGCGCACCCCGGAGCGTGCAACCATCAATAAAAGCACGGAACACATCCCGACAGATTGCGAGCCCCCTCGGCAAGCCGACGTGCGGAAGGCGTGAACGCAGCTAATGAGCGCAGTTGCTCTATTGTGCCCATCGGGCGGCAGCGAACACTTGGTCCGCCCGGGTGGCGCATTAGGGCCATTGCCGGTGTAGGAAAAACTTTTATTCTGGGCCACCCTTGACCTAGTGCCAAGGTCGCGCAAACCCCCGGCTTTTCTATCCGGAAGCCCGATCGGCGAGCACGCTGGCGGCGCCTCGTGGAGCGCCGAAGCGTCTCGCGCGCCGTCAGCTGGCAACCGTGGTGAGGTCCGTGGCGCCGCACTGGCGGCGGCCGCGCGAAGCGCGCTCTGCGTGCCGCAGTACGGCTGCGCGTTCTCGTAGCAGCAGCCGCGCATTTGTTGTCCGGATGTGTCGCGGAAGCTGAGTGCCGAGCAGCTCGCGTTGCTAGTTGTTTTGCGTCCCGTCACATCAGCGCCGCCATGGACTTCGTAGGTAAGGAGCCGCCGAATTCGCTTTTGGTTCTTTGTGCTGCATTAGCGTCGAGAGCTTTTGTTCTGGCCAGCTTGCGGTAGACTTTGTAGGCCAGCATGGTTGCTCTGTAGTCTTGGCTGAATAAAAGCAATCTTTTTTGGGATGGCTGGTCCTTTTTCTCATACTTTGCACGGTGGCCGTTATTTTGGGGATGGTGACTTGCTTTTATTTTCTTTGCTCCTTAGTTGCGGGCGCACTCTGCGCGAGCCTGGTTGCTAGTAGGACAGCGCGACTCGCAACCACGGGCAGCCGTAGCGCGGAGCACAGCCGCGCGTCTGATCACGAGAAAGAAATGTCCGGCTGTGCACCGCGGGTGTCGGCTTCACCCCGTGGCTGCAAAGTCCAGCGCGCAAGCAGTAGTAGCTTCGGGCAAGGGTGTCGCAGGGGCCCTGCGCGGTCAGAAAAGTAAGTTGTCCAGGTCGGTGTGCAACGTGAGTGACCTGTGCCGCTGCTGGGTCCCGCGGGACCCGTGGTCGGCGTTCGAAAATGGCGCCCATCGGGACGACCGCATCGATTTGCTGCGATGACTGCTGCGGGCAGCACGAGAGGGCGCCCCGCGCCTGAATTAAACATGAGCGGGGGACCACCCGGTGGTGTTCGGGACGCAGGATGGATGCAGGCCGCGTCGCGCCGGAGAGGCCGGCGGTCACGCGTGGACTCCGACGAAACCAACGAGGGACGCCTGGCACGGTTGAGGCAAGCAAGAAAACAAAAAAGAGAAAGAGGTTGCAATGCTGCCTTTGCAACCGTTACCGCGGGCCAAGGCTGCCCACTCTGGCGACCAGCACTTCTCGCGAGAAGGGCGCGCGTAATGACCCCCGAGGAGCCACTGTCCGGGTGACTGATGGTTGTGCGCGTCGCAGCTCCTTCCACGTTGCTTCGCACTTTTTTTTCTTGTCAATGCTGAATCGGGTAGAGCGTGTCGGCCATTGAAGATCTACTTTACAAATAGACAGCATATTTGTTTTCTTCGAGGCTAACCGAATGAGACTTCTTTTAAACCGCTTTTCATTCTTCATTTCTGTTTACAGGTAAGACAAAAAAAAAGTTTTAAGAAACACGGATCTTTCCAATTCTAGCGCACAGACGCCAATCTAGCCAGCTTCGTGCTTAGGAGTCAAAGCTGTCATTGAGTTCGTGTTTCCCAGAAAGCAAAGTCCGACAGCATCCCTGGCAGAGGCGTATCTTTCTCAGATGGCAAAACAGACGAGCGAAAGAAAAAGGAGGCGTGGGGGAGTATTGGACCAACTGCCTGTTGAGAGTGGCGTACACATCAGTCGCAATCCGTCATAGTTACGCTGAAAAATTTGTTTGTGTAAAGTTCATCCCATCATTACAGTACATACAGGAGGGTGGATAAGCGGGCTAGTATGTAGATATCACAGCAAATATTATGGTTTCAGTGCACGCTTGGAACGAAATCCAGGCGCTAATTGGCGATGATAAACTATGCGGCCATGGGAAGTACAGGGGCCTAGTGCCCGTTCCTGCTCCCACATAACTGATACCTCTGATCCCAGGTACCCTATGTACTCATCAAACGGCTTCTGCAAGAAAAAAGAGATACTCTGTTTTGTAACAGGTCCTTCCATTTCCATGATGTCTGCCCGGCCACGTGGCCAAGTAAGTGAGTAATGGCTACACGGGAGCTACGGCGGGATCAAATATGTAATGGAACCTTACAAAACACAACCTGAGATTCACATGTGGCACTGATCTTGCAAAATTTGCTGGTAGTGAGTCAGTCCGAATAAAAAGAATGTACATAACGTTAATTTAGCCTATCATCAACCTCGGTTAAGCTAGCAGCATAATTACCGACACATAATTAGTAACTACTAATTTTCTTCTTTTTGTTCATATATGGATTTATTCTTACCTTACTTCTGAGCGGCACTTACTCCCGTCGGGTACTCAGAAAACAGGTATTTTAAAACCTATATCTGGGATGCATACGTGTGTTAGAGCGAGCATATTCAAGAACAAACCGAATGAGCGACATAAAAGGGTCCTGCCGAGCGCCAACCTTTTATGAGCCACTCTAAAAAATGTACTCGAATTAGCAAAACCTTCGCAATCATTAACGAAAGCGATGAAGCCAGACAGGGCATGGCCCGGCTGATTTATTGCACTTCAGTTGCTCGTGTATCTCCCTTGAAAGCCCCAATTCCCGTAATGTCAACGGTTCCAATACTGCGAGTGCCGGTTCTCCCACTTTCCGTTTCTTCACCGCTCTGTTTTCTTTTTCTTGCGCGTGTGAAACCCATATCAGGGAGCAGTCAAGGCACTGAGATCGGTTCCTTCGTATTCCCTTTACTTCACACGCTTCCCCCCCCCCCCCCCCCCCCTGCTTGCTTAGTCGCTAAGCCCCGAATTCATCCCTGACGACTTGCAAAGCACCTGGTACGTTCATTGATCCTAACTTGTCGATGTATCGCATTCATACTTGTATTGCCTTAGCGTTTATTTTATTCTTTATTTTTAATGATGCTTTCCCTGCATAACTAGGAGAAAGTTTTTCGCGACGCTTTCTTGTCCAGGTTTTTTATCTTATCCCGTAGCCTTCCTTCTAGTAGCAAAATCCCTCATTCAAAACTTCCCGGCTCGACGAGCTTGGAGGCTTTTAGCTGAACAAGCAAAGGCAGGCTATAAAATAAGCGCGAATCAGTCACTTGCGCATTTGTTCTCGTGCCAGGGCCGTTTTGTTTCTCATCCCTTATTCTTTGTTAGCCTGCCCGAACAAAGCTTCCTCCCAACCGTATGGCACTCATCTGTCAGGGATTCTTTCTTGCTCCTTCGCAAGAGCTTTCTTCGCAAGTTCCCGACGAGTCCAATTTCTCGCGTCACCGACACTCGAATGAATGGAAATAAACAGCCTGTCGTACTGCCTTCACTTCAACACAGCCTTATCACGTTGGCAGCGCCCGACGCAATCTTGAGAGATACTGACGGGTCGCGCTGCTTCCTGTTTCGTCTACAAGCAACAACAAGCAGAGGCGAAGAAGGGATAGCATCAGAGTGCCAATAAGAACGGTGAGAACAGTGAAGCCCCCAACGCGATATAAGGACGCTGAAAGCGCGCAAGAACTACGTTATTTCACTTATTTTTTGGCGGTAAACAGTGGTACAGTTGAGGACAAAGGTTCAGGCACAAAGAAAAGACAACACGAGCAAAACAACGTAAAACTAACTAGCTTTTGTTTCTACGTTAAAACAATTCGCCTGCAATTTTTGTCATTTTACTTATACGCAATAACGAGAAGCTTCTTTTCTGTTTGTTTGTTTTGATGAATGCCTCATTACAGCGATCTTAAACACATCATTGAATCCCCGTGGGCGGGCCGCTGAGTTGACAGTCATGCTTTTGGTTTTAAAAAATGCTATATTTACTTCGTGACAGCTTACACCGCTGCCCTCTCGCAGCACTTGTTCCTTTGTGGCCCTATTTCCTTTCACTTTGACCGTGCAACGAAGATGATCACATACTGACAGTGAGAGCGCTCAAGGACTCTGCGATATCACACAAAAATCAAGGCAATCCGAAAATAACTCAGCAGAGTCGTTTACCGCCTTTCGAGCAACGTGCTAAAGTTGCATCGGTTAGTTTGTCCCCTAAGCCTATAATCACTAAAATATAGCAGATGCCGAAGTAGTCTTTCGTAGTGATTACCTTTCTTTTGTATCTTTTTCTTCGTCATGCTTACGGCGTCGAGTGCGGCGCCCTAGCCAATAAATTAACAAACTTTATAATAAAAGGTAAACTGCATTGCTACAAATTATAGTGCTTCTTCTGAAAGGAGGTTTATTGAGCTAGCCTGTAGGGCAGATTGAACCTAAGAAAGTCCGCAGCAAGACTGCAATGGAGCTGGTCGTGCTCCTTTCTCGTGCACAACACTTACAGCGGTGATTGCGCCCGTTCTGGCACCCTGTTCATCTTCTTCATTACAGTTAGTATAACTGGTGCACCTTAAGTACCCCGTCTTCTCGTGATGTCAGTGAAAAAGGAGGAGCCATTCCACGCTGTAAAAATGGATGACCAGCTAAGCTGTAAATTATGCATCTTTCGTCAAGGCTGGCTAAGTTTTAAATCATGCATCTTTTGTCAAGGCGTTTCGTCAAGGAACAGGGCGTTGGGAGCCGAATTTTCCATAGCGTTCTACGTCGTTCTGCACCAGGTTTGGATCACAGGACTATCGGCTTTCTTTCTTTCTTTCTTTCTTTCTTTCTTTCTTTCTTTCTTTCTTTCTTTCTTTCTTTCTTTCTTTCTTTCTTTCTTTCTTTCTTTCTTTCTTTCTTTCTTTGTTGCTTGTACCCGAATATCTCCAACTTATAACCGCATATTCAATGCGAGTATGAACCACTCATTGCGAGTATGAACCATTCAATGCGAGTATGAACTCCCGGTGATCAAAATTGATCCGCACTCCGCAGTTACCCACTATGGCGTGCCTCGTTGTTACACCGTGGTTTTGGGCACGGAAAAATTAAATTTTATTTTTTAAAAAATAATTCTACCTCTTCTAGATGTTTCTCTCTCTCGCATTCGTTGTTATGTGCGTGAAGCATGCTTGTTATCAATCACTGCACGGGCGCTTGAATCGTAGTCTTGGGGTACACATAGCGGTGGCAGTAATGGTCGGTCTGGTGAACTGTAAAATTGCTGCTTCACCTATACAATACATCATGCGAATTTAGGCTAGCGAAAATATTACTGCGACAGTGCGGCCGTTCAAGGACCATTTCTTCGCTTTTCGTATACACATATACAAAGCAGGACACTTGCAGAAATAGATGGTGTAGCAAATACGATAACGTCACCGGCGCACAGTTGAACGCTGCGCGGTTCCGTTATCGTTTGAGAAGAAACTCTGTCTCCCAACAAATGCTTCACCCGTTGCGTATCCGCGACAAGGCCATAAGAGAAAATGCCGGCCACCGAAGTAGAGGATTGGTCTTTTATCCAAACAGACGCAATACCTTTGGCTAAACGCCCCAGCTCCGGGCCCATCGGCTATCTCGTCCGCTGATCTGGGTTACGACCGTTCGGGCTGAGTTCGGATAGCACCACGGCGTTAGAAGGCATGAAAAAGAAAAGCAAATTGATAAAGAACAAAAATTGTACTCGATTGCAGCTCAACCGCTTTTCATGAGTATGACCGCTACTGAAAGCTTTCCTCAGCAGGCTTACGGGCAAAGAAAGGCCGTTTTGGGTTTTCCTGGCTTGCGCATGATCCACTTTATGGTGCTGGGTTTCCTTTTTTCGATGTTGCCGTCCCTTATTCATAAAATAAGCAGTTCAATACGAGGACCTTGTCTGATGGCGAGGTCTATTTATGGGCGTCTCGCGTGACTCGAGCAAGCTGTGAGCGAGCGTACGGAAATGCTCTTTGATACGCATGGTGTACTTCTGCTGTGCTCTTCAAGGCTAATGGTCACATGGCACACGAGCATTCGATCATGGGCACAACTTCTTGCTTCGAAAAGTGCCTTAAACATTTAGCGTGACCTATTTTAGTCATGGTGTTATTATTTTTTTTTTTCGGTCGAATACCTCGAGAAAGTTCCGGTCATAGAATAGCCATTGAGTGGGCACCATTCCTCCATTCGTAAGAGATACATGCTTAGTGGCTGCCTTCGTTAGTGGCAACTTATGGACGTCGCCGAGCTCTGTTAGCTACAGGGTCTGTATTAACGAAGCTATTCGTACGCTATTCATAAGAAGAGGCGCCTCTCAATGATGACAGCGAATCAACGAGCCAAGATCGGTGTCCTGCCAACGACTTCAACTCGTGAAAGCAAAAATCATGGCGAATGCGACCCTGTACATGCACATCTTTCAAAACATTTAGCTGCTAACTTAATTATCACATTACGTGCCAGCACTACGCGACATTTCCACGACATCAACAAAGTTCCCCCGTGTAAGTCCATTTGCGTTATGGCCGTGGCAAAGAGCACTTATATTCCCGTGGAGGTCGTGGAGAAGGGAGACCGTTTGCCCGTGTTCATCACAGGCAAAAGCAAGTTCCAAGTTAGTAGTTGTCGCTACGAAATGAGTGTGGTAATCTGACGTGCCCAAAAGACCGCTGTTGCTAACGTAAGCGTCGCTTAGCGACAAAAGTCCAGCCAGGATAGCGAGAGAAATAATTATGCATTGTGCGCGCGTGTACACACATTTATATATGGATTCCCTTACTCGTGACTACCGCCTTTTATAATGTCTCGCCACCCTCCCCCTCCTCTTTTTTTTTATGGAATGAATTACTCCTCCATGGTGTTGGAAAAATTGGCATCGCGCTGAAGTTCCAGCCGCCACGCGCCCGTAACTACGTGTAGCATTCTATTTTCTGATGCTTTTTTGGTCTCACGCACGGCGCCCAACTCATGCATACAGGGCGAAGAGGGATCGAAACGGGTCGCACTTTGCCGGTGAATATTTCATCGAGACTAGAATGGCACTCGACATACAAGACCTTCGGAGGGACATTACAGCCTCTGCCGACGTGCGCGGCACGGGGGGACACGCACGTGCGCACCGTGCCGTACACCCCGCAGGTGCGACTCAAATGCGCAGGCGGCATCAAGCTTTAATGGCAGAGCACAAGCCTAAAACGAGGAATGCGACGTCGAACAGAGAAGAAGCGAAAGTTTCTGCGCTTGTTTTGAAGAACATTCTTGCTCTCCACGTCAATGAAAAACTACCTGCCTGAACGTAGAAAACCTCAGACGATCCCCTTTTGTTTATTTTCTTTCTGCGAACTCCAGGCATTGACTTTTTGTCTCCATTCATGCTTATTTTTCTGCCGTTAAGTTTCCGAAGCGAAAAAAAAAAAAGGGGGCGTGGGTACATTTCAACCACACTAGACGGACGAGAACACGCTACTGCTATAAAGGATTCATCCGCATCCAAAGGAAAGCCTGAAGTCAAGTGGAGGGTCTAAGGCATTAACTTTTCAGTAACGATTTTTCTGCTTCCGAAATCGCAAGTCCCGTGCCGCGCCGCTGATACACTACAGCTTGTGTACGGCGTGAATTTTGAATGCGTACGTCTTTTTCTCTGTATGTTTTTGAAGGTACTGTTGAAAGTATTTGCCGTAAACTGTAGCTACATCGAGGCGCAGATGGCGGCAAATTCTTAACTTTGGCCACACAACAAGGGTCACAGTTAGAAACTGTCGGCCATTTGTATTGATTTACGAAGTAAAACGCACCACGGTGATATGGACATCAGCAGAGACGACAAACAAAGAGAGCTTACGTCCAATGCAACTTTATTTACGAATCAGCTATGCTGGTGACATAGATGTGTTTGTTCACAACAAACACATCTTGAATGAACGTACTGAGAAAAAAAAAGGAATTGGTTATAACATTTTACGAAAACCGTTAACAACCGGCAGTCTAAGCGCTACGTTTCATCTAAAAAACTGTTAGCCGGACCTGGGTAGGTACTCACGTTCCTTTTCCGCCTATTATATGCATGACTTCTTGACTAACTGATCAGCGAGAGTAGACACGCTATGTTGCTCTAGGTAATCTCGTCTCTGAGTTGTTCTTGTATACGACTGACTTAATTTTAATGTTGGAAGAGGCAAGTACATGTTTGACAGCGAAACGAGAGAAACATCCGATGATACATTGTTAACACGGTTCCTAAGTTCTCCTAATCTCTGGCTAAGTACCTACTTGTCTTTTTGATGTAACTTCTGCTACAAGATAATGGATCCCGCTTAATTACAGCTGCTTAATCTACCCGTACGCGACAAGGGCAGCTTATCGTGTTTCATTGTCACGTGGCAGAGCAGAAAAAGTTACACTTTAAAAAGAAAGCAGTGTTGGCTATTTATATTTATGGCACTGACTCCTTGATCATTCATTCTTTCGTCTTCAGGCACTTTTGGCACCTCGGGGCTGAAGTATGCTTACTTTGATTGCACACAGGCAACGTGAAAACACTCCACAGGGAAGCATACCAGAACTCTCAAAACTAAGGTCATTATGAAACGATACTCCCACTCTAAAAAGTGCAGTTATTATGAAACAAACTTATGCTCGCATAAGCAGCCGTCATTACACCTTTCCTTCTTATCTCGGAATGCATACACGTTAAGTACCCTGGAGAGCGAGAAGAGAGTTTTCGCAATCTTCTTCTACTGATAATCCATGCCAGACTTCTCGGCCACATAGAAACGCAACAACACTTTCCCTGAGAAGCGCAGCTATTCGGATAACGAACACTGTGGGAACAAGAGGAGTTTCTGCATGGAACCAACGCTTCAACAACGAGAATTGTCTTTGTCGGCGTAAGTCTCTTTGTTAAATTCCTGGCACCAAGCTACTGATTTTCTTGTTACAATATCAATTCCATCAAGTTCCCTCAAAAGCGTTTGCCGCGTTTAAATAACTGTTGTGCATTTTTAGACATTTAATACTGAAAGCATGAGGTGGTTAATTTAATTTTTTTTAAATGAGGTTGTGCCGCGGGCGAAACGTTAGTTATTAGTCTGACAACGGTGCGACAACGCTGTGACATGAAGACGACACTCACAGTGCATGCGTGCGTCGCCTCCACATCCCTGTCTTCTCGTGCTCTTCTTCGTTCACTGTGTAGCTGAACCAACTAGCCAACCAACAGGCCATAGGTAGTAAAATGACTTTTTTTTTTGCTTAACCTCCTATTACGCCGCCAATTCCGTATTCAAGTCATGCAGCACTGTAAAATATTCTTTCTGTGCATATTATGCTTTTTTTTTTGCTATCCTTTCGTGGTTGGCCTCAGATGCACTAGACCTCAGACGCACTAGATCTTGGATGCACTATATCCATACGTAAGCTTGTGTGTGTGTGTGTGTGTGTGTGTGTGTGTGTGTGTGTGTGTGTGTGTGTGTGTGTGTGTGTGTGTGTGTGTGTGTGTGTGTGTGTGTGTGTGTGTGTGTGTAACTGAGGCAGGTTAATATCTAACACTAGTTTTATTACGTCTGTTATATGCTTTTATATAGTGTGTGGTCGAGCATTTCAAACACGGTCCCAAGGAGTTAATAGAAGAGAAGAGAGAGAGAGAAAAAAAGCACGCCTACTGCGTTCACTAACGTTCATTCTTGCTGCGTAACATCACCGAAGGTGTTTTATTCGCGAGCTGCTCATTGCCTTCAATTCCGTTATTGTTTTCACACTCGTCATCGGTCGGGGAAGAATAGAATGTGGAATTAAGCAAAAAGTAAGAGAAAAACACAGTAGCTTTCAGATTTGTGTTTGCAACCTGTCTTAATGTTTCTTTTCTTGCCTTGTCTCCGGTGCCATACTCATCGACAAACTTAGCGTCTGGTTCTTTTTCTTTTCTGGGGCTCTCCTTGTCAGTAGCGTAACTGGAGGCAAGGAAAATAAAAAAATAGGACCTGTGGCGGCGAAAGTTAGGGCGGTAACTATCGGCCTCTGGCGCAAGAAGAGTTTCGGCTGCGGTTCGTGGCAGGCGTGGCGACAGAACGAACGAGCGAGTGGCCGCCCATGAAGCACTCTGGCGCCCTTGTCCCCAGGCTGCGCCCCTCTTCTGCCTAATTGCAGCGGCGAGAACGAACCAGCATCTGCGAGTGAACATGCTGTCGTTCGTTACGGTAGCTCGTAACCATGGCTACCCACCGACGCTATCCATAAACACGTCAAGGTAGGCAACTGGCAGTGTGACGGAGAGAATAATAAAAGTACCTCGTTAGTCAACTGGCTCCCCTAAAAGAAAAACATTACTTTCCACTACCGCATCTTGCTCATTTTAATTGCGTAAGCAGCTAATCAGCATTCGCAAAGTTATGTAAGTTCCGAGGCTTTGCACTTTTTTACGAAAGAGCTTATATACGAGCCATAAGTTCTCAACTTTGGGCATGCACGTGAAGAATGCCTTTGAAATGTCTAAACTAGTTTTTACATTTCCTTTCAAAATAATTAGTTATTCTTTTTGCATTTCATTGTAGCGTCGGCTGGATGTGACGCAACCAAAATAAAGAAATGATATACAAATGCATCTGAACTCGTAAGGCAAGGCCAATGTTCCATCACCGCGCGTTCTATACATATAGTGAGAGAAATATTGTGGAATCAGTACCCGAAACTCCAAATGTTCTGAATGGAAATAAATTTTGGATGATAAACGCGCTCCCTTAAACCGCGTTTATCGATTCACGTCTGTTAATTTGGATGCCATTGGATGAGTGTGATGCCGCGGCTAGAGATAAATTTCAGCCGTACGGTCAGTCAGCCTTTTATTTTGGTTTCATAGTTGACGAGCACATTGGCAGGATCAGTAACATGAACGCAATGCTTTCATGCTGTTTTCATTAAAAAATACATTGCGGTATGTGTTGCATCACACGAACGCAAAATTAGCGCTGAAAGCAATCAACCGTGAATGCAACTCGCAGGGTAGGATAACGTTGCGGTTTCCTCCAATCCTATTACTTTTCGCTCATCACCAGTAGTCGTACTAATACTCTGCCAATGTCCTCCGCAGAATCGAAATGCGATGAACGATCAATGATAAACAATTTAGGATCCCCTTCTCTTATCGGGAAAAAGGAGGCAAGTGAAGCTTGGCGTGTTTGTTTCTTTTTCTTTCTTTCTCGCTCTCTTTCTTTCTTTCTTTTCTAGGAAACGATGATGATGATGATGACTGTGGTTCAGTTAAGGAAAGGGCGCAAATTTCTACAGCCCATGTCGAGAGCACGGCTAAGCGTCCGTGGGTTAGGGAAAAGGGGCTAACAGAGATAGAAATGAGGGAAAAGCCGTAGTAGATGGCTCCGGAAATTTCGACCACCTGCTATTCTTTAACGTGCGCTGACAACGCACAGTACATGGGCCTCTGGCATTTTCACCTCCCTCGAAAATGCGACCGCCGCGGCCGGGATCGAACCCACATTGAATATCCAAGTTAATCATATGGCTCAGATACGTTCACGTCTTCTCCGTTTGCCGAGCGAGCACTGACGCGCGTGAACGTGCAACAGGCGCGCCTCGCGTTTGAATACTCGATGCGCAAGAGAAGGAAGAAGTGGGCGCTCGCTACTTTCACATTTATGACCCTTTTCGACTACGCGTCACAAAGCCGACACTTTTGAGGCATAACACGCTTCGCTTGAAAAAGAAATGCGGTCAAGGGAAAGGAAAGTTTGTAACATAGTGGCACAGAACACGACCTATACAGGGCAGTGGGATGCTGCTGCTTGCAACTGTGTGTGCGCAATAGTCCCTACTTCAAACACCCAGATTACCTGTGACTGCGTAAACCTCAAGACTGGTCTGAGTTTACAAAAGGAGGACAGGGGGGGGGGGGGGGGGGACGATTATAAGCTACGAGAGGAGCTCGAGCCATATATACTGCAAGGGTTCCAATATCTGTACTATCGCAAGTGAGGCGTTCCGCCGCAACTGCATTTTCTGCCAGTGGACACAAGCGTTAATTCGTGACTTGTTCTTGGAAAAGACGAAAGAAAGAAAGTAACCATAAAAACAAGAGCATTGACATTCTTATCTTTAAACGTGACCCTCGCTGGATGGCGCGGCGCGGCTGTGAAAGCTTTCTAAAGGTACTCTGTTTATTTTTTTGTGTAGCGGCTGCATCACTCAGGTCTCGTGCGGTGAGAAATAATTTAACGAAGTAAAGAAAAAGAAAAAAAGGCGACGACAGAAGCGAGTAAAACGACGTGACCACCACCGGTGCGGGTTCGCGTCGCCATTCAAGCGATAATTTGCATTAGCTCGGTGGTCGCAGTGTCGGCGGTTTGTCCCCCGAGTGTGTACAGCGTAATTTGATTCCCGGAGCCCGGCGCCCCTAATTGGTGCTTCGAGAGAGGCAGTTATCGGCCTTTTTTGCGGCTCATTCCTGGACCTGTGCCGTCCGAACGCGCTTCTTTGAGCACACAGTAAAGCAAGAAGAGCGAACGTCAAGAGTTCTAGTTAGACGGGGTGTAGAAAATAAAATAAAAAGGGAGCTTCTTCTATGTAATGACAACATTCGCGGCAGCGTCAGCATTGTAGTCGTTACATGATCATTGTCGAGTGACGGCTGTCGGGAGGGCGCACCAATAACTTCAGGGAGGTCGTACACGAATACTGTGCAAACAGCGCGCCCCAGAGGACGATGACGACGCCCCATCTGCTGGGTTAAATGCCTCGGCCTGTATTTCGTTGTGTACTCCATTTTGCTTTCTTGGTTCTCTTTCAACAGCTCTCTAGAGGTAGAGGCAATAAACAGCACGGCTGCTTCAGTTGTTTTTGTCCCGAAGAAAGAGAAACGAGAAAGATAGGTAGAAAAAAAAAATGTCGAAAAGCGGCCCTCTTGCCCAAAGGCGTGCGTCATGAGATGAATAGCAACAGCTCCGTGACAATTATCGTGTAAGGATGCAAGCTTTTGTATTCCGTGTTCTATGCATGGCCTCATCTGAAATCATCATTAATGCGGATTGATCGACTTCACTAAGCAAATGCATTGCAAATGAGCCATTACCATGAGCATGAAAGGACGAGTATTGCATATGATCAGTCGTTATCCTGCCTGGTGGTTAAAAACACACTGCAGCGTATTTTATGACCCATTTTATTCTTCTACGCCTGTTTATATAAACACTTTATTAGTTTTTAATTATCAGCACAAATTCTAACAAATCAGAAATCCAGCGTGAAATGGAGACAGCTTGAAGTGATTAACAGTGATTCGAAAACAGATATCTGTAAATCTAACGTATCGAAGATGGGACATGTCATCGCTTGAAGAAGATAATTTCAGTGAAGACAAGATTCCCTTCCAAAAACTTGGCTCCAGGACGTTCCTTGTTGGACCACTTTTGATCAGATCTAAAACTTTTCAAATGGCACTTTTTTTTTCTCGCTTTACCATGCACAAATGCAGATAGATAAATCAACCGCCGAACTGAAGCCGACTTAAATTCCAAGGAAATTTGGCAAAGCACAACGCAAGTCCCGCGTTCACTATTCGGTGAAGCAACTACCGCTTTGGTCACCGGTACCTAGTGGATATCACAACGGTTCCTTGCTTCCAGGTAGGACTGAAAGCCTGATGTTCCAACTACTGCGGAGATTTGATTTAATACTGTACCGATTGGTGCTGGTTCGATGGCTGTCTCACGCCTCTTGAGCACAGTGGGCATGCGTCTAATGCCCAGATTTTTTTCTTTTTACGAACCATCCCAGGCAGCTGACCAAAGCTGCTCTTGACGAATCGCTAACACGCAGGGCAGCACTGGTAATAAGGAATCGGATTATGTATATGTAGCCCTAAGTGTACTACACGTACCGAAACGCTGCCTGTCGGCTTAATTCGCTACGTCATCGCACAGTGCAACTACGTCCAAGATCTGCTACAATATTACCACGAGGATCGGGCCACTCAAATCGGCGGTCCGGCCCTGGAGACTGTCACAGCAACGTGTGCCGGTCTTCGTGGCACTGTAATGCGTGGTCGCATGGTCGGACCGCCGCACTGCGTCGCAAAACACTATGGAGATGATTACTTGCGTCGCGTTTGATTAGGCGCTTCACTAATGCTTCATTTTACATAGATTGCATTGTACATGTAGGACCTGCGTAATCGTTTACTGCTTGAACAATACAAAATTGCGAAATATGCCACAGAATTCGACGTGCTTGGCTATGTACTTACTCAAAGCCCACACATGCACTCTTATGCACAAACCGCGTAGTTGCACGCTTGAAGGTACGCGAGGAGTGGGACGTGTGCGCGACTCTGTGGTTCGCGCCATGAACGTGGATCTTCCATTACATTCGCCGTCACCTTAATTACCGCCTTATATGGGTCATCAAAATTCGCTCTACACTTTCTAGATATTTAACTTCATGTCCGTGCTCCCTAATCATCGGCTGCTTTCCACTGCAGTTCATTTTCTTGGCACCAACCTTACTACTGTAGCATATCACCGGTTATGTGACTGTTCTACGAGCTAATTCCATCGCCTACCTGGCTACAGTTCTTCTTCGTAACTGCAATATCAACGTAAACTGCAATATCAAATGCGCTTGTTTACTTGCTAGTCGACAGGGCTGTCTTTGTGCCCGTTGCCATTCAACTTGTCCCTTCCCGTGCCACTGGCAAGACATGATTCAGGAAACGAACAAACGCATATATTCTTAACAAGAGCGTCGATCTTTCCCATAGGTACAGCACTCTTCAAACTTCCAACCTCTAGCTATTATCACAATATTGTTATAGATGTACACAAGTGCTGTTTCGTAGTATGACTATTTACGTACTGTAGTGTGCGCAGCGCTAATGAGACATTTTGCGGAAATCCACCATCCCCCCCTCCCCCCACGTGAAACCGTATTTAGTAATGAATTCAAATTACCATATAACGAAGAGGTCAGGCGAAGTCACTGGAAGCTCCGTATTATTATTCTAACAAAACTGTGCATAACTGTCTTCCAGGGAAATAAAAGCACAGAAATAACTCATGGTGAGTACAAATCAGGCATTTTAGTTTATTAATCACCCCAAATCTTTAATTTAATATTTAATAATGTTGTTAATATTATTTATTAAGTGGTTGCTGAAAATATTATTTGGAATGGATGTAATAATACATAACAGTCACAGTGAAAATTGCCGGTACGGAACTGAGGTAAACGCAATAAATTTTCTACCTTTGCACGGTAAAAAAACAAGAGAGAGAGAGAGAGAGAGAGAGAGAGAGAGAGAGAGAGAGAGAGAGAAAGGACCTCAGGGAATCGCGGGTGATCGCTTTGCTTATTCGTCACACGTGGCTTCGTTTTCACAGGTCTACAAAGTTGCCAGCATATGTAGAGCAAGTGCTAAATATCAGTTGTAGTGCAATAGTGGCATTTTATTCTTAGCGCAGAGTTGCCCTATCACCTAAAAAGTTCGTGATTCTGATTGGGATCACCGTACCAGAAAGGGTTAACAAATACTTTCTAAATGAGTGCTGCCGCATATAGACTGAGAAAGTAACACCGGAAGCCTACAGAGACATTGATTCTCTTCCAAATAACTTGTCGTGGGAGCCGTTCGCTTCTGCGAGATGATCGAACGCTGTTCTGCAGGCATTACTCTTGACATGGGCGTAAATAACCAAGGGGTTGACAAATAATCTCAATATGCGCTTCCATGTCTCTGTCTGTCATTTACGTTCGTGTCGAAAGTATATTTTTCAGCGTGGTGTTCTATTACGTGCCTACAGATATACGCCATCATCATCATCATCATCAACATCATCATCATCATCATCATCATCATCATCATCTCTTATGTCCACTGCAGGACGAAGGCCTCTTCCAATCCTCTCCATTCTTGCCTGTCCTGCGCGAGCTGATTCCATTTCACGCCTGCGAATTTCTTGATTTCGCCCCCCATCTTACTCTCTGTCGTCCTCGGCTACGCTTGCCCTCTCTTGGTATTTATTCCGTCGTTCTAACTGTCCATCGGCTATCTATCCTTCTCATCATGTGGCCTGCCAATTTCGACAGAGACTATGGTCGACTGTGTTATTCGAACAGCATGACATCAATGCAGACGTGAATCAGGAGCCGCATTTGCACAAGTTTTTATTCGCGCGTTTAACTATCGGCTGGCAAGTGTTGTGAATTACATGCCCAAAATCTTTGTTGGCTTGCACCTGTTACGAACATCTTTAACGTATGTACGCATGACATCATATACAAGGATGCTTTCGCTTGCGTTTCTATGCCATTTGTTTTCACACGTACATAAATACGTATGCTCACTCTTGCGTTCAAGGCTCTGTATAAGACCGCTTTATACATATGCATCCCAATTGATGAGTTCGATTTCAGTTTACTCACTTTCCTCAGTCCTGCCTGTGATTCCTAAACCTTCGTCTGCGAACACCCCTGTCGCACAGAAAAGCACGCTTGCCGGTTTATACTTCCGTTAAATATTACCCACTAACGGCGCCGTATGGGTCGTAGTCACAAAAATACCGGTAGCGCACTAATTATAATTACTTCTTAGTAACAATTATAAACTATAATATTATACTGTTAGCCTTTTTGCAAGCTAAGCGTTGCTTCAAAACTCATTTTGAAATATTTTTTTTATTCGCGATACTTCGACACTACGTCACAGCTCAGTCCTCCCTTAAATAAGCTCGTACTCAGCATTTTATGTTCTCCACAAAAATACAGCGCTCGTAAAGTCAGACCATTTAGTTAATTCATTCAGTAAAAGAAAACGTTTTTTTTTAATGACTTGATATTTTCTTCCAAATAATTGAGACGACACGCTTCCGCCTCGACAAACTAGTCCTCTGCGGCGTGTCAGGAGGCCCTACAACGATTTCTTGCGGTCCGCGTAGGCGAAAAATACAGTATTCAATTAAAAAGTCGGGCTGACATTGATGCAACAAATCTCGTCACTAAGCGAAGTTCGTTTTTTTTTCTTAAAATGCATACCTTTTATTTGCACAAGCTACCGTAATACTTGGAATTTCATTCTAAGCCAGCTAACGCAAAGCCATCACGGTTTAATTATATGCAAAACATGGCTTTGAAACGGTTAAACGCGTAATATTTGCTCTATCCGCAGGTACAACAACGCGTCAGGTTCTCCCGTTAATACTTCTCTCCTTATCCATGGCCGTGCCATAGGACATTATAGACGAAGCAAACAGCAGGTCAGGAATGTCGCGCGGGAGCGACAGGTCAGGAATCTCGTCCTCGATCGACTGCCGCGCATTCCCGCCTATAGTCCGCATAGCGATGACTGGCCGCTGTGTGGTGGCCTCTGCATTCCAAAGCCGCTCGTTTGTCTCCCCCTCCTGTCGCGTTTGCACAAGGCTGCGCAAGAATGGCCGGGCACGTTCCGATCGAATAGCTCAATTGAATGCGGAAACTGACACAGGCACCGCTGTAGCCAGAGGCCAAGCGGGATAAACCACTTCACTCCAAGCGCAATATATCAAGTGTCGTGTGAGGTATAGTAATCCTTCAATGCTGCCCATTCATGCCCATGATTTTCTCGTTGTTGTTGTTGTTGTTGTTGTTGTTGTTGTTGTTGTTGTTGTTGTTGTTGTTGTCGTCGTCGTCGTCGTCGTCGTCGTTGTTGTTGTTGTTGTAGCTGTTGTTGTAGCTGTTGTTGTTAGCGCGGCTTGCTAATGTAGTGATTATAATTACAATCTTAACGGCTGCACATTATTATCTTATAGGGTATGGCCGCCTAATTGTGATTTTTCACCCCGGGGCGCACATGTACGCCTTAAGAATAATTTAAATTCTGAAGTAATTTGCTGCACTGAAAACCCTGTATTCCTTTCCAATGGACGAAAAAAAAAATCACAGTGCACGCATGCAATAAAAACAGGAAACGAAAAAAAAAAGACCATTGTTTCGCTTTAGAATTTTTCACACTCGCAAGGAAACATTGCCCCTTTAGATGGCAGGTGGATTAAGTCTCTGCACGGTACCTGTAACCCGTAAGCTTTTCCGCCATCTAGTGCATCCAAGTTTTTAATTATAACAAAATCCGCATGAGAAACAGTGAAAAGCCACTTTTCATAGCGTTCCGTTACAATTCTATAACTGCGCACTACTATTACGAATACAACCTGCAAATAAGCCGTCGTGCACAGCGAACGTCATTAAATTTCAGGTACTGTTTACGAAAGGTGAGGCTCTTCAAATCTCATTCTGCCAAAGCTCTGCTGTCCTTTTTTTCGTATTTTTTTTTCAAAAATAAACATCAATGCGCAGCTACGTTCGCCTAATGCCGCAGCGATAACTTTCTAAAAGCTTTACTTCAGAGGTATAGAGAGAAAGGAGCGTTAACGGAAAGTCGAGGTGGCTAACCAAACCGAAAGGCTGCCCTGCACTGAATAAAGAAGAAAGGGATTAACAGGAGAAAAAGAGAAACTCAGCTCCCTGTACGCACGCACACGGGTGCACAGACGTTCCTCATTTACTCCGAGGCAAGCTTTCAAATAACGGTGCTGGCACTGACAAACGCGGAAACGTGACTCGTAACTCGATGAATTTTGAGATTTTGCAGGTCGGCGTTCCGCCTTCGATATTCATGTAGTGAACAGTAGGGAGTGGAACATGAGGTTTAAATTTACACAAATGCACACACACGCAAGCAGGCACTACCATAATGATGTCTTGTAATGATGAAGCATAAGGGTTGAGCACCTTTCAAAGCGCACTTTTTTTTTCTATCTCTATCTGCTCGACGACAGCATAATATACAGATAAACAACATTTTCAATAAGTAGAGTGCTGTTTTAAGACCTCTACAGGGCACAAAACGAAGGAGAAAGAGAACCTTACGCTCCACCTCTAAAACTATCCTTATTTGTCGTATCATATTAGTAATAGTTTGCTCGGGTATCTTACTTATAGTTCTGAAATAACTAGCGCACGTATGCACTCGTTTACGCGTATTACGCGTATTCTTTTTCAAGCGAAAATGAAGTGTTCATTTCTAACCCGTGGGATGGAAAATAACGCTTTTTTGCCCGCTGCAGTTGGAGCTAGTGGAAGCTGCCTTTCTAACATTCGCGGATTAGGCTCTCTGCAAGCGCAGCCCTCTGGTAGAATAATCTGCGATAGTGTTGCAGAACGCTGCGTCTCTTTGGCGGAATCATCTTTCCTTTTAAGTAAGAGGTCCGTCGTACACGCTTCGCAGATTTCGGCAGCAAACTGTCTTAGTGTTAGAAGAAGCTTGCGACGCATTAACTGAACCAGATGCAAAGTAAAATCCTCGCTGTGCTGCATTATTTATCCACATTATCGCAGGGGTCCCTTTTTCTGGAGCATATAAAGAGAAGAATGGAAAATTGACCTTACTCTAGAGCCGTGCAGTGCCCTTCCTTTGTTGAGAAAGTATTGCTGCAGTATGGCCGTCACCGGCGTAGCACGAAGTTCGCTCTTGGAGCGCAGTATTCTTTACTTATCAGCAACGAACCAGCCTTATGGATCGTAATTTTTGTGTCGAGTGTTGTCACAACGAAGAGGTAGCAGCTTCTACCGTCCGTGCTCGCTGGCGACATCGAATGGCTGTACAAAGCAGCCACTCTGTCGAAATCCGGATAAACTGAGAGACCTGGACGAACGATCTGAAAACAAAAGAAAAAGAAAGAAGGGGGGGCGCTGCTGACGTACCCAAATGTTTGAACTACGTCGACGCGTTGGACACTGTACAGACGAAATATCTGTAGATTTAGGAACTAAGTAGACTGTAGCTTTAGGGACTAAGTAGATGGCTCGGAAGGTGTGATTCGTGAATCTTTCGGCGACTCTAAATGAGTCGTGCGCCTTTTAAGGACAACAAATAGGGAACAGTCAGTCTTTCGAGGAAGATTAATGCCAAGTACCATGCAATGAGATCTTCGCAGTCCTTGAACTTCACGATGTCGTCGCGCCAGTTTATGCTGGTTAGAGGCAATGTCAACATTCAAAGATACTTTCTTTGCAGCCCTCGCGCTCCCTTCAAATTTGCTACGTCCCAGCAACACTCAATGATGTTTTCTGTTTCTACGAATAAGTCGAAGATATCCTGTTATTCATTGATTCGCAAGCCCTGCAACTCCTATTCAGACCCATGAAGGAATGAATGAAGTATGCATGAATACACGGGCAGAAAGTCGTCTCCCTTTACCTGGGAGCATAACGTCCTCTTCCCGTCTCGAGCTGGGGAGGAGACAAAAAATGGGATGCCGGGAGTCATTGCGCCGTTGCAAATGAATGCTTTCCTGCGGCTGCATTCAGGCCACCTTTAGTTCTTCAAAGGCTCTCGGAAAAAAAAAAATCGCAGATCAAGTAGCGCGCTTGGCAGCGCTCGTAGCGTAACCCTTTTCCACGGAATGCGAGATTCCGTGCGGCTGGGCTGCTCATTTTGGTCTGCGAATGGCGTAGCCTATGTGATGGCGCAGCCGGTAGTGCCTGCAAAGAAGCGCGCTGGCGGAGGCGGGCTCCCGTTCCGGGAAGGATATTTTCACGCAGAAATGGGCCCCTCTCGGACTCTGGCGGATATTCATGCGTCAGCACGCACCGTCCCTTTCGCACCAGCGGCAGCCGTGCTCGTGCCTGCGGCGTGCGTAGAGCTGAGACCGCGTCAGATTTCCCGCACCGCCGACCCGCGACACCGGCGACGATTTATGGTGCGTAGCCGATGCCTGCCACCCGTTCCCCGGTGGCCTTTGCCGCTGCCCTAGGTGATGGAAAAGGTTCGCGTAATTGCCTCTCTGCGTCTCTGCGCGCTCTGGGCTTCCAGCTAGACTATTTCATGTAGATTAGGTCTCGTTTGTCGGGGCGGCGTGACCGAGAGATCTTGTGCTTGGGACTAAGGCCGGAAAGCACAAATCCCCCGGCCGAAACGCTGCGGATGTCTTTTCTTCATCTTGGTTGGAGGAAGATGCAATCACGAAGGGTCAGCGCGCGCAGGTTTCCTTCATTTCTCAGTGTCGCAGGCGGCTCTTTCTTATACCACGTAAAGGCAAAGGTGTTTGCAAAAACCTTAGTGTCGTTGACTCCTTTATTATGCGTGCGTTATGATTGTCATGGAAAGCGCACCTGCATATGGCCAAAAAGACTGATGCGTTGTTCGTTTAACGATGCCTTCGTCAATGCAGGATCCTTGTTGCCTTCTTTACTACTTCTTCGTCATATCGAATTGTTTCTAAGTACTCGCTATCTCGATTCACTGTATCTTAACTGTAAAAATAAAATATTGTTCTTTCGAAACTTTTTTCGCGTCGTCTAATAAACGAGAGTACTGAAAACAGCAGTATTTATTGCGCTCTCTGTGTGTGTTAACTTAACAAAGAATTAGCAGACAAAACTAGGATATTTCATTCCACTAAAATGCTCAACGCGGAGTCCTTTATTATGGCGGCCATCATAACTCAGTCAGTGTGCAATATTGTGTTGTTGTTGTTGTTGTTGTTGTTGTTGTTGTTGTTGTCGTCGTCGTCGTCGTCGTCCTCGTCGTCGTCGTTGTTGTTGTTGTTGTTGTTGTTGTTGTTGTCGTCGTCGTCGTCGTCGTCGTCGTCGTCGTCGTCGTCGTTGTTGTTGTTGTTGTTGTTGTTGTTGTTGTTGTTGTTGTTGTTGTTGTTGTTGTTTAAAGATACATATACACGCTTTCACTGTATGGCACGAGTAACAAGCTGGCGTCCATGAACAGAGAATAGCGGCGGCCTTTAAAAAGGCAGTGTTCGATTAATACTTAAACCTGGACAAGATACAAAAGACAAGAAATGTGCTGCTACGAATACCAACCACTAAACCGTCCGATTTTCTAACCTAACGTACCGGTGCATGATTTTATCAGTATTGTCCTTTTCATGTCCTTTATTTCTTACGTGCGGCCGCCGTACAGCGTGGTATTGTGGTCATCGGAGCCGAACAGTTTGATAAGCTTGCGGTTCTTGCACTGGATTACATGACATCCTTTCTTTTCTACACATGTAGGTGTATCCCGTGGTTTGTCGGTAAAAAGCGGAAAGCGAGAAACTCCAACTTTCTTGAAGCTTCGCGCTTCAGAATTTTACGGCCTTTGGTAATCGTCTATTTTACGCATTTGAAGCCTTTCGTTTACTGCCGCGATATAAAAGCTCAGAGAAGTAAACGAAGAGTCTCCACGTCACCGCTCGAGACCTGTCAAAAGAAACGTCAAACTTTCTCTCTCCCTCTTACGGTTGTCCTATACTCTCCGTCTAACTTTGTTCCCGGTAAGTCAAGAAGCATGTCTCCAGCAGCTGTTTCGAGAGATTGCCTCGATATCGTCGCGAAAGGAGAAAACGGCCCCAGACATCAAATCATCGATACGAGAGAAAATTAACAAGCAGTAAAGACAGTGAACTCTCTCACGAATAGACGAAGCGTGATCCCGTGTTTGGCCTCGCGTTCACGCTCTCCTTCATCCTCTTCCCGAGCGCTGCTTCGGACAGCTGCAACGCGCCCCGATGATCTCGGCGACGGTCTCACGCCGGAGCTGATCTATTCGGCCGATTAATCCACCCACACGAGCGTATCCTTTTCGGCGAAGAGCGAATTCTCAATTCGCGTGAAAACAAAAGAACGCGGCGTCGCTCATACCAGGCGCGGGGGAGCGTGGCATTGTTACGCGTGCCTCCGAGGAGGGTGGGCCGGTACGACCGCCCTGATTTTAGAAGGCGCCGGCGGCCACGCGGAACACGTTCCCGAGCCGCGCACGGTCTTCGCGGCCGCATCAAATATTCAGCAGGTTCCGCAGGCGCCCGCGGCATCACCGCACCCGTCGCATCGCCACTAGAGCGCACCAGGAACGCTTCGTGCGCCGCATTTTCCGGGCAGCGTCGTTCCCTCCACGTCTCGTTCCTTCTTCGTGCGAAGTTATTCAAGAAAAAGAAACTGCGTACCCTCGAGAAAAAAACATTCCTCCGCACTTACTTCTCCGTCGGTGGAGATGACGATTCCTATGCCAAACGACACCGGAAACTTTCGCGTGGTGCGTGCCGCCCGTGCTAACGCTGCGTACATACAGCTTGTGTGCGCACAGTGTCGACGCGGCGCTTGTTCGCACGCATTGTTCGTGCTCGAGGTTCGCATTCGCCGGGGAAGCAAGGCGTCGCAGGTTGCGTTGGTGACAAAATTACTTGGAGTCGAACTTTTTTTCGCGCTCGCGTACCAACTAGTTTATCTAAGCTACTTATTTTCTTGTTTTCTTTAAAAGGGAGCCTGGCGAATTTTCAAGGTAGAGCGCGGGATCTTCCGCGTTTTACTTTTCTGCATTGTATGGTAAAAAAAAAAAATTAGCCTCCTCATTGTATCGAGACTTGGCTCCGACACGTACGCCTACTTTCATACGCGTCAACAACACCTGTCGTCGCGCGTGCAAATCACTAAGAATTTTTCAAAACAACTGTCGAAATCCCGCGTAGGCAGTGATTATGAGGCTAGCCAGTAACTGTAACGGTGTACTTATCACTTTTTTACTGTGCTTCGCCACCAGCTATCAGAACGTTAACCTTTCCTTGCCAAGACCACCACATTTAAACGTCGTAGTGAACGACCTAAAGCACAAAAATAAACGTCGCATGAGATTACACGATGCATCGGAGTAAAATAACAGTTTAAGTAACATAATTCGGTTAAGCAGCATTTATTTAACCATGTTACAAAAATATTTCGCTTCGTAACGTTTTCACTGAGTCTGCATAATTAACACGCACATCATGTCTCATTACATTGGAGTTCATCGCAACTTGCGTGATATTAATTTAAAAAAAAAATGAATCCACGCATCTCCACGAAGTGAATCATGACGAGTGGGCGAAGCACTGGGGATCTTTCGGTGTTACCGTAAATCATCCGTGACATTGCCTATTCGCGTATGTAAATGAGTGACAACGCGTGTCTATATTTACACATGCGTTGTCGTTCATGCTCCTGGTCTTTATGACGTTCCTGCGCTCTCACGTTGTAGATCGTGCCGAGTTCCAGATTATTTCTAGTTAACGCGCACGCTGCGAATTTTTATTGTTCAACTACGCGCGAGAGAAATCTCCCACCAGCACTGCCTTGCAGGTGAAGATCCAGTGCTTATATATACGGGGTGGCTGGTGAACGGTTCTGCAGCGCGAGCAGTCGTTTTTTTCAACCGAGGAACTCGCTAGCAGACGCTGCCTGCCTCGTCGTTGTCTCTCGCGGGCGAGGGCGCGTTCTCGTTCCTTGCGAGCTGGTACAGCGTTCATCGCAGAAAGAGCGTCTCCATAGTCAACGCGCGCCATTGACCACACTCACACGCACTCATGTTGTTCTGTGCGGCGTTCGGTTTCGGTTTTGTGTAGCGTGACGGACGCGGACAACGACAAGGCTAGGCCCTAAGGAGCTTCGCCCCTAAAAGCGCGTTATACGTATGGCTTATTTTGTTATTTTTTCTTCGCCGCTTGTTTGCACAACTGTGCCTAGTTAACACCGTACTCAAAAGAAAGCTGGCTTGCCTCATTCAAGTTTGGAACAGAACGGCGAAACTCCCTATTTTGCAAAAATTACCCAGGCCGTCGGGAATGCTTGAGGTTGAATGGCAACCACAGGCGCTTTTTAATGGTTCTTGTGCAGATTGTGGCGATGTGCGCAGTAGCTGCATTTTATTATATTCGGGCTTAGCACAAAGTCGAGGTAAGCCTTGCAAAGCCACCTTCCATCGGCAAACAGATTGCTTGAATATGTAGCAAGAATTTCTGAGAAGTGTATTAGACAGACGGAAATACGTGCATCTCACACCGCTAACTCGGAACGCCCGAGTCATCGTCCTCGTCTTGATGAGGAACGCACAATAAAAAAAAAAAGGAAAAGGAACGTAACCATGACATTATCCTGGATAGGGTTTAAAGGAACCGACGTAACGCACGTTAAACAATGAAATAATAATAATAATAATAATAACGTCAAAGCTCAGACAGGCTTACATGGAAACAACTTTCGGGCATGAGATAAGACAATTGCTTTGAAAAGCTAAGACGACGACGCTTAAAGCTTGATAAAGCACCTTCTCTAAGCTCATACGAAAATAAAAAGTTGCGTACATGGATGCGAAACCTGTTTCAAGAACTTTGTGCTTTTTAATACTTAAGCGTGTCACGGGGTAAGTATTAAAGGCGAAATAAATAAGAAATGCGAGAATGCGAAATAAGACAGCACCATTTGTTTCCTGTACTATGCCAGAAATTCCGCTTTGCTTCCAACGCCACGGGAAAAAAGGGAACCCGGAGGAAAGGTCTGCAGTTGCTCGGGATATGTTCTCTTCGCAAAATGCTCATTTAGAAAGTAAGCCTGCAGCACGCAGAAAGAAACTATTAGTCTGCATTCCATGAGCAAACGGCGCCTAGAAAGACAAAGCGAATTCACCTGCGTACCTTTTCAATTATTGCAGTGGTCGCTTGCCAACATGACAAATGAATGTTGTAACAATTTTTCCTTAACTTCTGTCTTTTTTTTTCTCTGTGCTCGGTAAAAGCAGCTACAGGGGTTTAGCATATCGCACCGTAGTTTTTAAATTTTTCGAAACGACGCAGCATGAGGCAATAGTTGGGCTGCTGTTTTCGAAAACAATCATTATTTGCAATGCACGTAGCCGGATTTCCTCAATTAGAGACAGAAAATGACGCATCTGAGCAAACAGGAATGCAGAAAGCCGTGTAGGGGACCAAGAGGAGCTTTAGCGCTTGATTAGGTGGACGAAGATGCAAGTAGTCAATTACGATGGCGGTATCTTGACGGTGTACATGGTAAATGGACGAAGAAATGGTAGGTGTAACCTTAAGGGACAAGAAGAGAGCGGAGTGGGTTAGGGAAGAAATGCGTGTTAGGGACATATTAACAGAAATTAAGAAGAAGAAATGGGCGTGGGCGGGCCATGTAATGCGAAGACAAGACAACCGTTGGTCTTTAAGGGCAACAGAGTGGATTCCTAGAGAAGGCATGCGTGGCAGGGGGCGGCAGAAAGTTAGGTGGGCAGATGAGATCAGGAAGTTTGCGGGGATAAATTGGGCACATTTAGCACAGGACAGGGATAATTGGAGATCTATGGGAGAGCGCTTTGCCCTGCAGTGGGGCGTAGACAGGCTGACGATGATCTTGACGGTGTGTGTCTAGGGTTGTCGTCTCAAGCGATTTTAACAAATTTATGTTAATGAGCCCGGCGTGTCGCCGTCTGACGTCATCGTCGTCGTGGCCACGGTAGAGCGCGTTGTCAAGCTAGGGTCGAACAAGTCTATAAGTAAATCAATGTAAATACGAATATAGTTGAAAAAAGTGCATTCTGGTATCTCGTTGCCCATTAGCGGCGATTTTGCATGTTCCTGTGGGAAATACCGGCGCGTCACCGCATGCTCTGCACCTCCCCAAGTATCACGTTAGTGGAGCTGCATTTTTTTCTTGTGTCTGCTGCTCTCAATATCTTTTCTTTTGTCGCTTAGCTGTTGAGTACCGGTCTACGAAAAAAGCGTACACAGTAGCGGGCTTGGAAACAAAGAAAAAAAGAAGTGACTGAGCTTATGTGGACCAACTTGGCGGGCTTGTTGTTTTGTAGTTCTAGAAAAGAACACTGCACAGGAATACGGACAAAACATGGCTTCCGGTATGTCATCCCTTGTATTCGCGCGTCATTTTACTTCTATATAAAACCAGACTTGACTGCATGCATTGGGAAGACAGTGACTTCCACTTATCTATCTATCTATCTATCTATCTATCTATCTATCTATCTATCTATCTATCTATCTATCTATCTATCTATCTATCTATCTATCTTGGTCATCTCACATGGCAGCGTGCACATGATAAAAAACATAAATCATGAAAGTGGCATGGAAACTTCTGTCAGTGTTTTATCAATTGTTCATGAATTTGATAAGCTCAGCTATTTGGTTTATACTTGGCAACATGCATATGGGTATATTATTTGTAATGATCCAGGATTTGTTAAAAACTTTCTAATTAATTTAAGTAGCTGTATAAGATCGCCTGAATGCCTTTAACATATCATTCACTGCACCAGGGTGTGAGAAATGTAATTTTTAATGACTACAAAAAATGTGTGGACATAGAAACATCGTTCGACGTTTACGTATGATCTGGTGCGTCTCGCCAATTGATTACTACGTTTACCTCTAAAGCTCTTCTTGGAAAGCAGCCTCGGCTTCTTGAAGTCTTAACATTATAACTACGTATAAGGTCAAAACATATAATTTTTGTCATGTTGTATTGCATGTATGTTATGACCACTCGTAAATGTCATTGATGACGCATTCAAGCCACACCACTGACTTTGTTATTTATTTAAAGGTCCCGTTAACTAGCGTCATAAAGCATACTTGCAGCAGGGATGCGTAGAGAGAGGACATCGTGCGTACATAAGGGTATGGGAGGTAAGAGAGGATTCTCTGACACAGTGCTCCCTATGGTCGCCTCTGCGCAGACAATTGCAAAACGAGAGCATGCCCCCCTCACCCCCCTTCTTCCCCTGAACAACGACTTAGTCATGTTGTGTGCTTTAATTTTCCGTTATTTTTAAATCCAGCAAAGCCTGGCTAATAGGCTTCACCTTTCGTTGTAACGCCGCCATTACTCTGCCACATTCCGCTACATGGCGATTCTTCGCGTCGCCTTATTGCCTCTTTTCTACCCTTCATAGCTCGGCGCACAATGCCCAGTGGCCCGCAATTTACTTCTTTTAAAATATATTGTAGTTCTCAAAATATTTTTGTCGAGTGTAGCGGAATAACCTAAGAACAAAGGCGCAAAAAAAGAAAAATAGTAGACACCATAGCTGTCGGCAAACCGCCACTTTATCACGACAGCCTTCCTTACCCTTTTTTTTTTGGGGGGGGGGGGGGGGGGCGCGAGCACTTCCCTCGCAGTCCACATAGCGCGGCACAATTGCCGTTGACAGCTTCTCTATACGCGTTTCTGTCCCAGCCCCATACCGTTCTTTTCCTACAATCCTGCTGTCCTCCCCGTACGGCATCGCGAAGACTTGGAAAGTCGTGGACGGCCGTTTTTATGGCGTCGTTAACAAGTGTAGCGTTCGCAGTCGGTCCGAACGTTTGCGCCAGCCGCTGGGGAGGTTTCTGCTCTATTTCCCCAGGGCAGCGGCATGTACGCGGGATTTGGTCGGGGCAGGACCCGACGTTTAACTGTCCAGCGCGGACCCTTTTATGTCCACGTGAGGACCATTCTCGCTGTGGCCGACCACCTTAAGGCTTCTGCGGCGCGGCACGACCATTCCGAGTTGCCTCTCTCTGCCGGACCCAACTGTACTTGGTGCTTATTCGTATTTGGACGTTAAAGTGTTACATTTTGGCCTCCCTTATTTTTCTGAAGGCTGCCGGTGTAAGCATAAAAATAATCGTTCGATTCCTGTGGACGCGCGGCACTGCGACACCTTTGGCCAACACAGCTGTTTCTTAAATTTCCTCCCACTATCCCTCTCCTTTGGTGGCCGCGAATGTGTTAGTGTGCGTGGCCAACGGCGGCTGGATGTCCCAAGGCTTGAGCAGCCCAGACTTCACGTGGTTCAGTAGACTGTATAAATATCGAGTCCGGCGTGATGAAATTACGTACAGGATAAGCGCACTGCTCGCTCCCTCCGCTTCATCGCGTGGCTTGTCGGTCAGTGCACTGTATTTTACTTCGTAATGCAGAGCGTAAATTCCTATAGTGCTTCGAGAATGTTACTGATGAAGCCTGATACTGCACATCGATTGAGATTAGTAATCGGCTGTTGTCATTATAATTTGCAGACAGAACTAACTAACCTAGACACGGACTCAAGCTGTTCTCTCACAACGTCGCTAAGCTTATATGTTCACATCGCCCACTCTTTCGCACTTGCATTGCTCCTTTTTGTAATTTTTATTTTGTTCTGTGCGCTTGTCGTGCTTAAAAATTAAAAATAATTAGCCCGACGCTCAGTTTCTTTTAAGCGTCTCGAGTAATACGCTAGGCCTCTAGTTTTGTTCCGTTCTTTTAGGCATTGGTTGTATATAAAAAAGTAAACGAGTTTAGAAAAATACGGGACGTGTATCCATAGATAAATGTCAACGACAAAATCAATTATGTTAAAGGCAACAAAATCGCAACAGCATCTAACTTCTGCTCGCGCTACGGCCTTAATGCGCCATTCAATTTGTAGTAGTTGTGATGTGGCGCTAGAGTTCTGCACGAAGTAACGTAAGTGATGGGTCTGAACACGCCATTTACAGTTCAAGTTCAGTCCAAAGCTTTAAAGAGTCCTACAGATTCAACGCATTGTGGGAATCCATGTCATGCAAAGCAGTCACCGAGGAAACTGCCTATGACGAACTGTATGGCATCCAGCCAAGTGTTACGAGTAGGATTTGTCTTTGCGCAAAGCGCATGAGTACCAACTCATGAGTGTGCTTAGCGTTGGTTTAACCAGGAACGTCGACAACACCGTGGTGACCGAATCGTAGCTCATGGTAGGACGTAACGTTGGTATTCATATTAGCCTAAAGCAAATACATGTGTTTTGCCGAAGAAAAATGCACTATGCGGTGCGTTGATGTGCTGTCATAAGTGTCGTTCGTTCAAGTATTCTACGGGATCGAGCAAACTGGCACAAAATCATACGGAATGGCAGCAGCACATATGTATTGCTATGATCGTGCATATCACACATTACAAGCGCAAGTCAAGTTGCGGAAGTCCCAACACCACAACTGCAGGTGCAATAGGTTTACTTACCTTGTATACCGTGTGGGGAGAGGAGGAGGACGAGGAGGAGAAAGGGACAGAGGAAAGGCAGGGAGGTTAACCTGGGCTGAGCCCGGTAGGCTAACATGCACTGGGGAAGGAGCCGCTGTAGACTAGTGGTAGCGTGCTTGCTTGGCCCCTCGAGGGCCCGTGTTCGACACCCCCAATCGCTTGGTAAGTTGCATGTCTGTCTGTTGTGTGCCTGTTATGTCTGCATTTTAATCGCAAGCGAGAACAAACGGTGTTCCTTCCTTGTTTTAAGAGCAGAACTCTTTAAGCCAGCCTTTAAGGTGTGCGTGAGCCGATCATGGAGGTGCACATGTGAGTTGCAGAAAATTACGCGTGATCGCAGTATCGTTAATTGGGACGTACATGACGAGTAGATTATGTTAGTGATGTAAAGTCAGTCATGTTCGTCATGCATTTATACCCTACATCCCAAATAATTTGGGTGTATTAGATGAAGAAGGAGACCAGAGGAGCACCGAGACGTAGATAGATAGAGTTAGAAAAAGGTCCGTTGTCGGCGCCCCTCGGTGACCCGAGTGCACGCTGGCAGCACGAAGGAGAGTCGTAGGCCGGTGAAGGGAACGTTTTATTCCGCTGCGCCAAAAAGCGTCTGTCCAGGCTGAAGCCCGAACCTCCGCTCTTGTTTGAGGCCGGCACACGGCGATAGCGACATCCCGCGCTTTCCATGTCCCGTATATGCCCGGCCACAAGCAGCAACGCAATGCTCGCACCCCTGAGACTGACTGATAGATAGATAGATAGATAGATAGATAGATAGATAGATAGATAGATAGATAGATAGATAGATAGATAGATAGATAGATAGATAGATAGATAGATAGATGTGGTCTAAGTGACTGAAGTTCGCCGAAAAGTGGTTCCCATTTAACAATTATTGCCCCACATTAACCGTGCTGAAACATTAACGAGACGTGCAAACCTAAGACTGCGTCGGTTGAAATGGTTATTTTTATTAATTCATTCCCCTTCTGATAAAGATAAATCGTTGACCATGTCCCAATAACATCTGCATTCTTCTTGTAGACGTGTGCATGAATTTATCGTCTTCTACACATAACGTGAAGTAGAACACAAAAACGGTAATCATAATCTGTCAGGGAGAGAGAGAGAGAGGGAGAGGCTGGAGGTGGCCCCGAATTGTTCAAGGTGACTCGCTCAGAGCGACATCTACGATTTGTATGTGGCGGCATCTACTAAAAGAGTGTAATAAAATTGTACTTTGAATCAGCGCAGTGTACGACAGCAATGAGTGAAGCTTTTTCTTGTACACTTCTTGTAGTGCTTGTTTCTTTATATGCAGCGGGAATCGACAATATCTGTATCCATACCACCTACTGAATTTATTTCAGTAGCATCAGAACATTTATTTCATGCATCAATCGGGTCAAAAAAAAAAAAAGAAGAAAGTGGACAGCATGGTTTTTCGCTCACATTCTGTCCGTCTCTCTCGCGCTCTATCTAATGTTCAGAGCGACAGGAGAGATAAGAAAGAAAAATACGTTGCGATAGGATCATTTCCATCTGTCGTGTCATCGAATAATGTAACTTAGCTGCCATTTAAAAAGTTAAATTGAAATCTTTATTTTCTGTTTTCCTTCTTATAAGGAAGAAAAGGAAACGAACTCATGCAACGTGAAAATCGAACTGAACGTTGTTACCTACATGCCCAAAAAGAAAAATCTAAAATGAGTCAGGGTATGTAGGTACGCAGCGCCTTTGCGCAACTCTTAGAATAGGTCCATCTATTTTGCAATGGTCGTAGTCTTTCCCTTCTGTTATCCTCGAGCTGCGCCAGCCCGTGGAAGTAAGTAAAATGGTTCATTCGTCGAATCAGGCGTCGCGTTTATCCCCGCTATCGGCGTGCGGCCCACACCGATAAAACGGACATTCAAAATGTAATACCATGCACGCTACGAATCTATAGTGCGACTTACGTTTCCGTTGGGAGCAGACAACAAAGGCGGGTAGGGATGTGGGAAACTCGGTCGTTGCGGCTCAGAAATAGAAGGAAACGCGCCAACCACCAGCGAAAATCATCCGACATTCGGGTTCCGTTTCGTTTCACTTAATTACGGTCCTCGTTCCGCTTCTCAATAGAGGAGGCCCGCGTTGAATCGACGTTTCAGGAGCCGAAACAGCGGCAACCCCTGGTTTTTTTTTTTTTCGTTCGGCCCCGTATACCTGTTTCGTTCTCCGCACCGTCACCTTGGGCGGCGACCAAAGCGCGCGGCTTCACCTGGAAGCGCGAAAGCGAAGGCAGATGAGGCACCGCCAGCCACGGGACGACAGCTCAATCTCGCCGTGGTATGTAAAGCACCCGACTCCTCCTGGTCGAGCGGTGAGCGCCGGAACGTGCGCGGTCGTCGCCACACGTGCCTATACATCTCCCGGTGCTGGCGAGCCCCAGGCTCTAAGGCTTGCAATGAATATGTATGCGCCGGAGCGGACTCGTTACCGCTGGCGGCGGCGGGAAAGCGGTGGCCCAATTGATTTCTCCGGGGGATTCATGTACTACGTTCTCCGGGCTCCGCAAAAGCCTTTTATTCCCCCCCGCCTTCTATTTTCGCATGCCTGGCCGGCAAGCTTCTTGTTGTTGTCGCTGCCGCTGCTGCTGCTGCTGCTAGCTGTCTCGCGCTCGGCTCGCCATTACGGCTGGCTCTCTGTGCGCTCGCACGCGAGCGGCGGGCGCCGGACCGCGTGATGTTCAGGCAGGGAGCCGCCTCGCGTTGAGCGTTGTACGCCAGTAGCATGGACGGCTCGTCCGCCTCGTACATGCTTCTTTTTGCGCCCACGACGCAATCGGAACGGCCGAGATAAAGATATTCCGCCGCTCGTTTCCTATCTCTTTCTTTTCTTTATTTACGCGAGCGTTTCATCACTGCAGGGTCTTTCGTAAATGCACCACACGTTCATCCCTTTTTCCGCTCAGTTTTTCCTTCCTTATTCAATTCCGCGCGTTTATTCCCAGCATTCGTACCTTTCTTTTGTTTTTTTAATCTTTCGTAGAAGTAGCGAAGTGTGAATGCCCCGGCTGGTGAAAGAGGGAGTGGGAGCAGCAAATGATGCGCTCCCAACATCGTGAATGATGTGCGCCTTTCTTTTATTCCGGGAGCGTTACTCTAGCGTCACGAACTATTCCGTATGCAGCGCCGACTGTTTCCTTCGCTCTCCAGGTCTTTGGAGGGGAATACTGACCCAGCCCGCTCCCAAGCGGCTTACATACGAGTAACGCGCATCCACAAATCCACAACACCGTTCATTTTCTTACGATTTTACGGTACTTTTTTTTCATTCATTCGCAGCTGCCGTAGCTCACTGAAGCACCAGATTCTTGTGCGCCTGAACGCTCTCATTAACCAGCTCGCCGCATAGCTCCAATTACACCGACGCTTCCCTCCATCGCGGAGCTGGAACAAATCCACAACTCTATGCGGGCTTAACACTGTATGACCGCGATTAATAAACAAAAAGAGAACGAAAGCTTAGCGCTGTTCCCGGTGCACCGACGACGTACAGACCGTGACCTTTGCACTCGGCTCTATGTAAAGCTCCTTGAATGCTTAACTGCGCCGACTAATCCGATGAAAGTTATCACGCCGTTAATTATCGAAGCTCGGGGTCTCGTTAGGAATCAGAAGTACGCGAATGTATTCATTGGTTCTCATTGTATTCTTTACGCGCTCCCGTGCTCTCGTGGGACAGAGCGCAGCGTGACGGGGCGAGACGCTTCGCTTTCGTTGTTGTTTTAACGTCGTGTAGCAGTCACGTTTTATTACGGATGTAGCTTTTGTGTGTATTCGTCTTCCGGAAACATTTGGTAAGAACGAGCTTCGCCGTTTCATTATGGCTTCTATAATTAAGCAGGCTTTCCGTATAGCAGAGGTACCGAGCTTCTATTTTTCTTTCGTGTCACCCCTCGCATTTTTGTTGGCTGTCTTTTCTCTCACTGTGATCGCCGGAAAACTCGAACCATATTCGTACTTGGCTGGAACTTTTCGACGGGCGACATGAGTGGTTATAGGCGAACAGTACAGTGCAGTTCGTGTAACCGGGAACAAAATAAACCTACAATACTCGAACGGCTGCTGTCTGTATGTTGTTGTTCTTGAATATTAAACCTGAACGCGGTGGTCCGTGCTGTGCATCTCGCATACGTTTTTCTTTCCTTCGAGCGTTTGTCACACTGGTGCGCGAGAAGAGGCTGCTCGTCGAAAATATCTTCGAAAACAATCCCCATTGGCCTTCGCTTGTTTCCATTTAAGCTACATCGAATGGAGCGACACGTGTGATGGTAGCGTGCGCACAGCACTGTCGATAAGTTAATATCTTGACCTCTATGTCATCCACCTACGACTACGTGCTTATCGCTCTCCCTCTCTCCTCGTGTATCTCTCTGTGTGTGTGTGTGTGTGTGCGCGCGCGCGCGCGAGCAAACAATAAGCAAGATAAATGTTTAGTTGAAGACCTGTTCATCAAAATAAAGCTAGGTGGACACCAGTTCCAACTTAACAAAATCTGCTGACGCGACATGACTCCGTAACTACCAGACAGACGTCTTATAAATGAACTATGGCTCTTTCTTCGCCGAGAAAGCTCGACATACAAAGAAGCAAGCTTATACACACACACGCACACACAAAAAAAGGCATCGTAGCTCGTGCTTTTTTTCCTCCTTGTTGAAACGGTCTGTCGAGCGCAATCCCGGAGACGTTTACTGAGCCCTTCAGAGAAAGCGAGCGTGAAAAAAAAAGTACCATAAGTAAAAGACAACCTTTTCGTGCTGCTCTCTTTTATCTTTGGCGTAACCTTAGCGATCCGTGTGCCCAGCCGCCACACCAGGTGTCCGCGAGTCTACCACACCAATTCTGCTCACGTGCGCTCTCTATTCACACATGGCCATCTCCGGCGTGCTCTGGCGGGAGAAAGCTCTTTAGCACTCGCTACATCGTGATGGAACTGCTGAGGATGACCGAAATGTGGGCAACTAGCAAAGCATTCTAGTACTTCATGCCGGATTCACTTCAGCGCGTCTAAGCTCAATTGAGTGGTATGAGCGCAATGCTGTGCGTGTGTGTGAAGATGAGGTGGGGGTGGCATATATAAGAATTGAACCAAAGCTCATAAGCATGGGTACGTGCTGTATAAGCTCGGAACCTTCTAAGCGCGATCTGCAGGTTTGTAACAAAATCTTACATACCAACTTCTTTCTTTTTTTAACTTGACCTCACTGCTGCTGCAAGCAGACGACGCAACTGTGTCTGCTGTTCCAAAATGCATGGTGAGTCAAAAGCTAAATAAATAATAGGCGCCCTTAGAGCACCAGCAACACTGTTTTACGTAAGCGTTCCTAAAAGACAGGCGCCACCAAAACGGGGATAACTTACGCAAAGCTCATCAATGTTTTCGAGGCCACTGCTGATAGCTGGAGCTTGTCCTGCAAGGGAAGGGGCAATAACTGAAAATCTACCAACAACAAGGACAGAACAGACTCTTTGCCCTTCGCTTTTGCGGTTATAAACTAGTCAACAGAAAAGTCCAAGTGCGCGAAAGCAACGCCGCCAAGAAAACAAAGACTATAGAGCGCCAAGCTGCCCAAAGCGCAAGTTGGCAATAAGAAGTCGGGAACGGGTTCGCCCCCTTACCTCGAACAACATCCCGGGAATGGCGTCCCTTGGCGCTCATCGCAGGCTGAGGGTGACTGCCCATTTTATCGCAGCTGAGGAGCAGCGCTGTACGCTGCAGCGCAAGCAAAGCGGTCTTTTGATCAGTTGTCGCACTGAAAGGCACTGCAGTAAGTGGTATTTGCCATTTTGAAAAAAAAAAAAAAAAAACAGCCAAAGCGGATGCAGACAGGAAAATGAAGAAGACAGGGTAGAGACTCTATCCTGTCTTCTTCATTTTCCTGTGTCCGTCCGTATTGGCTTCATTTTTTTTTTTTTCAAATTGCAATGAACCAACTAGCCCGACAGAGCGTCTTACTAGGTATCTGCCATTTTGGCAAATGAAGCGCGGCGTTTTATGACCAAAGCGTCGTGTGTTTATTTGAAGCCAGGTGGACTGATAAAGTATTCTTACGCATAACCTCACGTGATGCCCAGTATCCCGAGGGATTCATTGCGCAAGTGTTATGAAATATATTTTGTCGACTCTGCTTAAGTTTTGTTTCGCGTCATTCTCATTCATTCGCCAATACGTATTTCTTTGCCTACTTAATCGGGAATATTACTAGCGGAAACCTTGTTATAATAAGGAAGAGGCCAAAATAAAGTGCTTGATAGCGCGTGTAACTAGTTCAAGTGACGCCTCATTTCAACGTGCAAAGAATAAAATTAGCAACTTTGTGTGTGGGGACTTGAGCACCACTCTTTCGAAGAAACATAATACTTTGCGTCGTGGTTGTTGTATAATAAACACGAATTTTATTCAAGTACTGCGCGTTGATTACAACTTAATGAAGAAGCTTACCTGCATTTGCTTTGTTAGGCACCCCTTCAACTCGCCGGTCTTCGGGCCTCAGAAGTCTAAACTCTCCGACATCGTGAAAGATGCAATAGCTATTACATAAAACAAATGATCCGGCTCATACAACTCATATTCTGCAGCCTTCATACGAACGCATTTAAATGAAGAACAAAAAAATGTAAAATGTCGAACGTGTATGTCCCGTGTCAAGCCTGTTCCACTCCAAGCAAATTGATCTCGACGGCGGCGCACTAGGCATCAGCTTTCGCAATCGCCTTAGTTCAGGTTACTGAACATCGGCTTGGTTAAGGTTACTTACTAAAAGGCACGGACTCACTCGTACGGGCACATATTTTTTTGTGAACACGTCGTAATGAGAAACGAAGCCGGTCGCATGCCCGCGGCGCACTTGACTCTCGAACCTGCTTCGTGTTACTCTGCAGTCCTTCTAGAACAGCGCGCTACTCAAGGAAGGGTCCACAAAGGATTTCCGTGTATCCGAGAGAACTGAAACGACAGAATCATCGAGAGCAAAAAAAAAGGGAAGCGCGTACTTTCTAGCTACGCACAGCGCGAAACAGCGACAAACGCGATCAAGAAAAGCAGCCGTCCGACTTATTGCTTTCCTTCACGGAAAGCTAAGCCCCATTTGCTTCGAGAGCGAAAGATTCCTTTCTCTACATGTGGCTTTGTTTTCGTCTTCAATTGCGTCTCGTGGCCAGTCGATTTCGTCTTCGTCGATGGGATTTCTCTGGGGCTTTTCGGGACTTTTACGTGCTGCCCGAAATACGTTTCCTTGCGTTGCCTTTTCTTTGTTATACGTGTCTTTTCTTTCCCTCGTGTACGCCCGGGGGAGCGCTTGTCTTTGCTGTGTATTATTAATGTTTGTTCCCCCACCGCTGTGCCCGGCGCCGTTGCCAGAATTGGCGTGTGTAGTGAGTGGGGTGCGTGAGACGTTCTCCAGAAGAAGCGGACAGCGCTAGAAGCGCCTCTAAGCTGTCCCGCGCCTTTTTTTTGTCGTCCCACTTTCTCCCGCCGCCTTATCGGCCGCTGCACGAACGCGTCGGCTCATTGTTCTGCGCTCGTGCGGCCACTCTTGCCGTCGCTGATTCTTGTCGTCCTCGCTTCCTTTGGAGGCTCCCTCCAGCCACCCCTGACCACCCGCCTATGGCAGAGATGAGAATCCTTCTGGGGGAGCTGCTATTTGTGAGAGTCGTGCCGGCGCTTGCGATGGCGGATTTACCAACCAAGGATGTATTTTTTTTTATTTGCACAATATTTTATGACAAGTAAATAAAAGCAGCCGCGTCGTGAGACTTGATGATATTCGCAGTGAGTTCATAGTTCATGGCTTTCAAAGTTTACTGTTTGCTTACTTTTAAAGTTCGAAGCACACTTTTTTTCAGTTAACACGGCACAGCGAAGCAAACACTGGCTTCAGCGAGAGCACGATTCTGAATAAGATACTGTTATTTCCAAAGTACGCCGTTATTAATCAAGTACACCGTTATTAATCGTCTATACATATACAAGTAAGGCAGAAGCCTTTACGTATGATTGTGACAGCTTTAGTTTTAAAACTGATTCCTCTCACGAAGGCGATATTTCACACTTCGGGAAGTTTCTTTATCCAAAAAACATGTTCCTGGCTGCTACTTTGTTCCTAGCCGCGGCATTGTTCTCCCCTTTTTTGTTTTTGTTGCTCTTATAAACCGAAGTGTTTCGCTTCTTCATGTTATGCAGGCCCTTCCGTAATAACAAAGTTAACAAATAATGCCGATATATTTTATAGTTAAAATGTGAGCCACCACTTTTCTTATACTGCCCGAAAGCGTCTAGAAAGATAAAAAGACACTTTACCTCATGCATGTACCTAGACAGGGCATTGAATGTTCTTTCTGTCTACTTTCTGGCAGTTAATTAAGCTTTGATGAAGCATAGTGAACATTAAGAGGCTTTAATTAGCTATAAATTATAAGTACGTGAAATTATCATTTCTCTGTTATTTTTGTCTTTCGTACCCTACAGAAAGCACATCATATGCAAAACGAATGACGCTTAAGCGAGCGTTTTAAATACTTGAAACGACGAGGAGAGTGTATTCAAACGCAAAACACCTGATAAGCATGCAACTGCTTGAATCAGCAACTTCTATTTAAATGTGCTTTTTCGTGCAACCTTCTGGGAATTAACTAAATCTTATGTCCATCACCTAGCGAATGAAGTGCTTGACAGCAATATTCCGCTGAAACTAAATCGCCTACCTTCTACAGGTTTAAACTGCAGTAAAATCAAGCGCTATTTGGTGGAAGTATATTATGCGAAAAAATTTGCATGAACATTAAGAATCTTTTCCACCATTTCTCACACGTGTCCATAAAACGCCGACGTTGTTCCTCAGCTTTTAGCACCTTAGTTATGATCATTTACGGTAGTTCCTGAAAATGAACGCGCTTTTTAATTGCAGCTTTTAATTGCAGCCTTGCAGCTAATTTAATCATTTAGCTCCACAGACAATTTGCCTAGTGCATATCGCTTATTATCTGTGCTTTGCTTATTATGTTTCGCTTATTATCTCTATCAGTAATGAACCAGGCACGCTGCGCTTGCAATGCCGCTGACGCAATGGCTTAATGCCAACGCTGACTGATGACTTAAGCAATATGGCGCTTCTGAAGTTAGCTGAAAATATTCCTTCTAAAATCACACCACTCTTCATAGCGTTACGGCTTCAGCTGCCGCTAGGAAAGACAGTGTCCAGTATGTGAAGGCAACTTTTTTTTTTTTTTTTTTTTTGCTCCTTCGAATTCTAAAGGCAATGTTTTTGCGTTGGATAGTCAGCTGCATGTTCTCTGTGCTGAGAAATCGCCACATATAAAGAGTTTTCGCATAAGGTCTCTAGGGTCACGTGGAACTTTACATTTTAATCATCGTACGTCGCAAGGTCAACTGCTCTTTGACTCAATTAAGAACGCTCCCCAACAAGCCAAAATCTGTCTCCTAAAACATAGAGGTGAGCAAACTTCCGGTGTCCTGAAAGCGAAGGGACGCAGCAACAACTACGATGTGTGAGGCGTGGTTCACTTATTCCGCTCCAGTGAAGCTAAATGCCCGAGTTCCTAAATTATTTCTTCTGTTCCGGCTTCACAGGTTCTAACAGGAGCAGACACGTCGTCGACAGGTCCTTGCTACCGCTCTCTCGGAAAGCGCACAGACGTTCGCGAACACTACAGGGAGAATCGGCTTTCGAGCAATATTCCGTGCAGCTCGGCCGCTGTCCCGCACGCTCGCTGGCAGACCGAACCTGCGCGCGATCGCGTGAAAGGTGGTTTTTCTGCGCAGCAGCTGCGCCTGCGGTAGAGCCGCTCTAACAAGGGCGGAGCGGCGCGGCGGGAAAGCGCGCCTTTTCTAACAATGCCAGCCGGAGCAGGTAATCAGGGCACCTGGGGACAGCTTGCCACGTTCACGGCACGCTGATTGCACGACAGCCGCCCCCCTCTCCGATGTGCGGAATTATTAAGAGACCGTACGCCGGAGGCTTTCAGTCTCCCTCATTATTCGCTGCCGGCGCAAATCCTTTTTTGCCGCGGCAAACAGCGAGGAAAGGCGCCGTCCGCCTATATTTTAATATTGGCGCGCTTGCTCTTTGTGCTCTTTCTTAGCGTGACTGCGTGCCTCCCGAGGCACTCCTCTGCCGGCGACTTCTGGCGTCTCTTTTCTGCGCTAAGTGACAGCACCCTACACGCACGCTTCGAACCAGCGCACTCATAAGGCTGTCCATATAGAGCGAGGCCCGAGGCAACAATGCGTGTTGCATCCTTTCGTCCCCGGCTGTTATTTTTTTCTTATATACCGTTGAGAGGGCGTAACGGTATGTTCAGTGGGCGAATAGCCAGCTTACTACGACTGAACAATGACAGCGACAGAGGCAACATCATCGGGCGTACGGGGCTCACAGCCCGCACGACTTGCCCCGCATGAGGTGCCCGTGCGTGCGGCCGCTACGTCGAAGAGCAGCAGCACAGCACCGCTGCGGGAGCGGGAGGCCGCTCCGCGGACGGCGCGAGCTGCGGGAAACGCAGGTAGACACTTCGCGGATAGCGCTGCTCATCGATGTCAGGCATTATGTGCCCGCTCGCCACGTCTACCTGTGTGTTTACTTTGCGCCCGTGCTCAACACGCGCACCGGCGGAACCGTAGCAGCAGACTGCTGCGGCTCCCACGTCACCGACCAATGCGCGTCTTGAAACCACGCTCTCTTCCAACCTCTCTCTATGTGTATCGTGGCACCTCATCCTTTTCGTATATTTGCGAATGGTTTGTGTTACAATTTCAGGGGCCGCAGCGATCGATAGTTTGACGAGCGCGTTTCCGTGTTCGCTCGTGGGAGAGGCGTCGCGCGTGCTTGGCTGGTACGAGAGAATGTACTGTATGTATGGGTCGGAACATGCACGCTCGTTACTGGGTAATGTGGCGTCTCTTCGTACCGCACCTCTCAAAGTAAAGCGCTAAGCTTAGTTCTCGCTCGCTGCCCCGCCTTCTCTCGTGGTTCTCGGTTTCCCAGAATTACGCCTGACGAAAGATGCGCCAGGAAACGGGCGCGTCGTTCTTACGGCCATTAAGATTAGTTAAGCTTTAACCGGGTGGTTAAAGAAACGCAACGCATAATTTCCCCTGGGAGATGGTCTAAGTGATGCGCAAGCGTGTGCTACTAACGATTTTCTTCCAGTATCACGCACTGGTATGTACTGCGCTTGCTCGGCGTTGCGGCCTTCCCTGCTACTTTGTTTTTGGGGTGCATTGGCACGGCGTATTTCATATATTATTATAGCGTTTGTCGGTGCGTGGAACGGCTAGTACAACTATGAATGAAAACTTTCACGAATTCGACAACACTTATTTTTCTTTCTTTAAAATAGTTAAAAGTTGGGCTAGTTGGTGTTCAGACTTCACGTTCATCGTAATTTAGCGCAAAGGTAACAAAGACAGTAAAGAAGGACCACAAACAACAAAGGCGCTACTAACAACTGATTTATTGAAGGTGGAAAACACAGCCTTTGTTACAATTAGAGATCTTCGCAGGCGTACCACAACAAGGAAATTTGAATAAAGGCAAGCAGAAAGTTATCACACCAGGCGCGATAGGGATTTTAGTTCAGCATTGTATAATACAACAGAGCTATCACTAACACATTTTTGACCTGCTTTTGTGGTAAAGTATGCCTCCAAGGTTTCACGGGCTGTTTTAGTATTGTTACGACGGTTAGCTATCTAACCGTCGTTCTGCTTGGTATGGCTAGAGTTACAGGCTTCTTACGTTCTTGCTGCTAGGGTGCACCAAATTCCCATCGCAAAACTCATAAACGCTGCTTACGGTAGCCGCATTTATAGCACGGAAGACACAGTTTTATTATGAAAAAGCAGCACTGGCGCTGTCTTTCACGTAGCTTACCCAACAAGTTTATCCGTCTTCACAGATATCTAAGGAACCATGACGGTTGTGACTTCACTTTAATTTCTGCGCTACCGCTCGTGTCTGTGTCTCCTGAGAAAGAGGCGAGCACGCAGCTAGATTGCTCTCACGTGCCCGGGTGAGAGAATAGCAACCTCTTAATTCCCGTAAGCCCCAAGGGGAGGCTTTCCCCGGCGCCCTCTGTCGTATGTCGGGCTGGCGCGGTCTGGGCCTTGTATGGCGCGTGCAGCAACGGTGCTCGTAACGGAAGCTCGAGACCTCGCTGCTTTACGACGTGGTGAAAAGACTGCTGTAAAAATGGGGCCTTCTAAGCACACCCTGAGATGATGCGCTTGCTTGGCTGTCCAAGACCTCGACCGTCACGTGACGTGCGGCCGCTAACCCCCGGCTCCAGCTCCAGCGTAGCCCAGTAGGCAGACCTGTGCTGCACCCTCAGGCCCCTTTTATTCGCTTTGATTGCACTGCAGTGTCTGTTATTATCGTGTGTTCTTGGTCTTGGGGCAGAATTCGTATAGGCTGTCTGCGCAAAGTTTGTCCAGACGGGCTAGGGACATCATTAAAGAGTACGAGAAGGGACATCATACCTCTCTTCACTTATGGAGCATAAGATATTCTCCGGTGCCTTTCGATTTTCGCGCAATGTATACTGCTTCGTTTGGCGGCTGTTATACTGCAAGAAAGCCTCTGTCCGCTTGCGTAGTGGGTGATCTCTACCGTGACGTCACTCGTGTAGCTCCCGTGTTGCTTGGCACATGAAACATTAGTTTTTTAATCACTTTGTATAAAAGACGAAGCGACAGGATCAGCAGAGCAAGTCATAATTCCGGCTTTCCCGAAACTGGAGGCAATAAGATGCGATCGCGCGCTGTCCTTGGCAAGTCGGAGCTCAAACCCAATCTTTTGGTGTAGGCAAAGAAACTGTCGGCGCTGCGCCCACCAAAACTCCGATCATTCCAGGTCAGCCTGAATGTGCGTTTAACCAGAGGGTTCTCTCCGATTTTGTAAATTCTGTAAATGAAACTCATTTACTAAAGGCAATATTTTGGTCTCGTAGAAGTTAACGATTAATATATAATGTACACAAAAACATCTAGCAATGGATTTCTCTTCTGCTTAGCTTGCTTTGCGAGCACCGAGACCATCCATTTTCCACCATCGAAGGCAGTCTCGGGAACAACGCGTACTCTCGGGAGTTTGGTCGATTGCGCAAATCATCTCCTCACCACACTCAAGACCGAAAGGGAGGTCAGGAATTCGCTGAGTGCGCTCTCCGACGCAGACGTGCGAATGACGTGTTTGCAGGTTCTCCTGTGCGGCCGCGTTGCGCGCCACCCGCCACCAATTATGTGCAGCGAAGCTGGACAACTGCAGCGGCTGCTACGTGCGTGCAAATCCCGCGTATAGGAAATACAATCCTCAGTCATAGCATCCGGAAAGCACAGTTGTAGCAGTTTAACATCTCTTGACAACTTCGTACGTCATTGACAATGCTTATCTGTGCTCACATATATTACCACACACAATTTTTTTTTCACACGTACCTGCCTCACTTACGTGCCATAGCCGAGGCGGAAACAAAGCTCGACCACCGGAATTTGCACTATACTGCACTCGCCTCGCATAGACCACACGTTCGAGTCGCTAAAATTTATAGAAAACGAATCTCCGGTTCTTGTGGTGTTTCCATTGCACATATTTGAAGCAATATTTTAGACTGCTGCGGTTAGGCAACTGAAGGTAATGTTTGAAGATGTAGTTTTCCATTGCTTTAGTACATAATTACCAGCTTCTTGAAGTAGTTCAGTTAACTTTCTAGGGTCCTAGGCACATTTTACCAGCATGCACAATTGTGTCATTACATATCATACATGTACTCGCTCGGAATTTGCTTTGTGAAATCCTGATAGTAGGCTCTCCCACAGTTCTCAATTTCCCGCGTCCTCTTGAAAATGTATCACCCCGATGTACGTGTTGTAAATATAGTTATGTTGATAAATTCGATTGATTGATTTATTCATTGATTGATTGATTGATTGTGGCGAAGAATAGCTTGGCAAAGTTAGCTAGCATATTATTGCAAGTGTGGTTAGCATTAACGTCGCCATTTTTCATCAGTACATGCCTCCTGCTCAGCTGGTCCCGGCCGCCCGCCGTAATCCATCTTAACTAATATTATTCAACTTGCTTCAAAATGATATGCGGTGCTCGTGTTTCGGAAGCAGCCTGGTGGGCAAGAGCCGCGGTGAAAGGCGTGCAGCGTCAATATCGAGAGTGAGGAACGACGAGATGTAGCCGCGGTTCTGCACGGAATTTTTAGGGGCCAGCCATATCGAAGATCGAGCGGGATACGACGGTGCTGTGGCAGAGCCGGCTCGGGAGAAGTGGCGCAATTACTGAATCCCGAAGTTCGCCGAGCCGCCAGCCGCACTCGCCTATCCATCTTCTCGCCTCGGCGCAGCGTCATGGTGCGCTGGCCGCGTCGCGTCAGCAGGCGGCGTGGCTTGCGTGGATATGTGGGACCGCAGCGTATAACTTGACGGCTGACCACGCGTTCGTGCGTGCGTAATAAATATCCTAGCGTTCAGTAATTCTTCACTGAGGTCGGCATTGGCGCTCTCTTCAGTCACTCCTGGCACCGGCGAAACGAAAACACGTGTTTGCGGTCTCCGGACGGTCTCCAGTCTGCTACGCGTGCGCAGTCCGCAAGCGAACTGCACTTATTTCGAGAACTCGCAGGAGATGTCACAAACATCTTATTTCGTAAGGGCTGGTTGCCTGCGCTAATGGTATGTCCAGCGTCATGATTGGCCGAAATGTTCCCTTACGAACACTTTTAACGGAAGCCGTCGTTGTGAATACGGGCCCTGATCATTGTGCCTTACTTCTATCGGCTTATCTGCGTATGTATTCTTTTCTTTCCCTGTCCATCTTGCTATTTATATTTAGCCCAGCGAAATCTGGCTACTAATGACTAGTCAGCTTATGCCATAATATTAAGTTATGAAGTTTTTAATTGACAATAAGTGTCAATTTCATTTCTTAGAGATATCTTTCTTAATGAATATCACTTACGACCACCGCGACGCATTACTATTTTTAAGGCGATGCCACCTTTGCCCCTTCACTCCACATAGCCGGTGCTGGCCACACTGTCACGTTATACTGTCGTGCCGAGTTAGTAGACGCAGACCTTCTACCAACTGTCATTTACACAATGCCGCACTAATGACTATGCGTCTACCCAATACTCATTTCCCGCTACCACGCTGCTCCAGTGACATTTCGTCGTTATCCATCACCCATTGTTCCCTCTGTACGACGCTGTATAGGTATCCACAAATTATGCCAGTTCTTTGACTGACTCGTTGATATTCAGTTGCTTCGCGGCTTCGCTTTCTTGTATAGCATTGTACAGACAGAGACAAAAGAAAGGAAAAGTTGGCAACAGCAGGAGTCAAGTGTGGAGCGCTGTTCAAGCACCTCAAAAGACATAAAGAACTAATGGGACCATGTATGCCTTAAATGCGCGAGCGATGGAGGCCGTTAGGAAGCTCCGCTTAGCTAAACGAGAACGTCGTTGTTATGTGCGGTGAAATGAGATGCTGAACGGGAACGAATGCTGGCTCGTAAACACGAAGCTACGACGCTTGGTGTCAGTAGGCAGCGAGGAGCGTGGCGACGTTATACTTAGAAGCGGCACAACGACGCTATTTGCATAGCCTTTGCATTAATTTTTGCGTAAACATCAAAAGAAAGATTTGTTTAACTACGCACACGTGCTTGAGATTCGCGATTTCTTTCTTTAAATCTTTTTCCAGTATCCAAGCAGAGCACTCACGCTGGAATCGATCATAAAACGAAAATTATAGGCAATTTCGAAGCTATATTATTGCTATAGGTGGTCAGCGAACAGCAAAAAACAAAAAAAAAACAAAAAAATCAACGCGAGTGAAAATTTTTGCGAATTCTTTCGTAAAAATGCCTTTACGTAATGGCTATCGAGCATTTTTTATGTGCTGTAAGATATCATCTATCAAATTCACAATAGCCAGTTGTTTAACGAATGTCCTTTATTCGCAGATTAGCTTCGCTACAACATGTTCATTATCGCTTTTTGCCGGCATCTTACCAACCACTCTAACTTGAGAACTACTTTGCGAATAGGCTTCCTGTCAAACCGCTGGTCTAACCGCAAGTAAATGTGGCCACATTGTCAGCAGCTGCGCGTCTTCAGCCAATGAATGCCTTTCAATATAAAGCTTAATTCATTATTTACAGTATGACAATGGTTCACTTTCATTTTGCGTGTTGGTTTTTTTTTTTTTTTTCATGAAGCCGTCGTTTAGAGCTTTAAATTTTGGGTGGATCAAGAAAAGTCACAGAACCTCATGAGATAGGTTAAAAAGTCTTTAGGGTCGTCTTCCTGGTGCTCAGCCTATTATTAATAAAGAATATGCACCAACTCGCCCAACAGCTAGCACTGGTAGTTAAGTGTAGGCTTCGTCCTTCGACTAGTATTGAGAGAGAGACGCACTAGTTTTACACATAACGTTTGCACTACACAGGGCATAGCGTGTTTGTACTCGGGCAATCAATGCCGCTGCCTTAAGGCGCCGTACAAGGACGCGACTGCGGCCGATAAGTGCAAGTGAAATTCGTAGTTTTTCCTCCCGTGAGTATACTGCCAAACTACATACAGAGACACTTTTGTTGGCTTTTGCACTTTCTCTTTCATAAGGATATTCTGTCAGTGACCGGCCGCCTTCGCTATTGGGGTCTTCACCTCCCTGTCCTGCCTCATTTTTTTTTTTTTTTTCTCCTCCTTGTCTCCGTTTCATGTTGTGCCTCGATTTGCGCGTTTGCTTTCAAGATGTGTTTCACCAACTATCCCCTCGGGAAGTAATTCTTATGCATTTTGTTGGATCATCGGGTAGTCTTGCCGCCAAGGATCAACTGCTGCCGATAAACTTGGTAGCATTTGCCGCGACGAGGCACACACCACCAGCGCACACCGTATTTAGTCGCTGACCTAGCGCACACAACACGTGCACACACACCTCGCGCCAGTCCACCGCCGACTGTCCACGCAGTACTTCGGCTGTTGCATTTAAAGCAAGAAAGTGGTCCATGCGCATCGCCACTGCGCAGCGAGAAGCCTGCGCCTCTGTTCTTTTTGTTGTTGTTGTTTTTTGTCTTTTCTCTTTCTTCTTCTTCTTCTTTCTTTCTTTCTTTTTTTTTTTTGCGAACTTCTGAGCTTACGAAGTGCGAGCCCATCGTCGTCTTTTTTTTTTCTCGCTTCAATCATTTTCATTGAGGAAGGAAAGAAAAGGAAAAAAAAAAGAGAGGCAGAAAGGTTAACCAGAGAGCCGTCCGGTTGGCTACTCTACACTGGGGGAATGGTATCATACAAGATTGTCACTGAGCAACTAAAAATACACGCATCGCGCAATTAAAAATGCATTTTAAACCAGTTTTCGCCTGTTTTACAGCGACTCGTCACAAATATTGAGGGCTTTTCTTCTTCACTCACATCCGGGCCCTTGTAGCTGCGGCAAAAGGCATTGTAAGTAAAATGTAAAAAAAAAAAAACACTGCAATAAACTTCAGTTTCACACTTCATAATCGTTACTCTTGTCCTTCTAAATAGCCTACGCAAAGAGCTGCATTTCCAGCAAATGCTGGTGTTGGAAATATTCCTATAGCAGGATCAGCTGGCCAAAATAGCAAAGGGCGTTCTCAAAGTAAACGTTTTGTGAATTCGGAACCAGTGCCCGCGTTCACAAAAACATCGTAAGCTGGAAGTTTTCGTAAGTGAAAGTTTCAGCCAGTCATGACGTTGCCGGGAATATCCTTAGCCGGGCGAGCTTGCCACTCGGAAAGCGCTCTTACGAGCTGACATCATTGCGAAATACAGTCACAGAATATTTATTGAGCATGGGAGCGTATATATAGTGTGCATTTCAAATTCCGTGCGTCAAGAAATGCACGAGATCAACTTTTTTCAAGAAGAATTTTGTTCGTTCACATATGAAAATAAAAGCACAGCGACATATAGAGCAAACGGTTATGAAGCTACCCCCTTGTATACTAATTTAATGAAAGCCGAAACTAATTAACTGGGCACTCAATATTTTGTATTTTCGCTTGGAATCTGCTTTTTTTTCTTGCAGCTCCACTGCCAGTACAAGTCGCCCCTTCATCGCTGCTGAATCTTCCCGCTTCGTTCCTGGCGAAATACCAATAGTGTAAAAAAGCACGAAAGCAATAAATGTTTTTAAAATACATCTCTGGATGAAGGTGACGGTCTCCAGAGGCTGTCAAGATTTTTTAACCTACTTGTGCTTAGAAGCCAAAAACCGATAACGGGCGCATCTCCTTCGTGTAATTCAGTCGAACTGCTTCCTGGTATACTATACCCTGCCATCCCATTTGGCTCACTTGTGCTTGTTTGCGTAGTCCTGTCGGCTCTGTTTAATCCAGCTCGTGACAATACCTTATCGGAGACTGACAGGCCGTCACTCAGCAGTTGAAAGGGAGAAGCTTTGGGACATCCTTTTGGATGGTACCAGGCGCACAGCGGGCCTCGGCGTTTAAATTCAATTCCCTTTGACGTGAAATCAGCCATGCTACTTGCGTAAGGAAAATGCGCGTTGCCCGTATTGGATCTTTATCGATAAGCTTATATATACCGCCGGAGCTTTCGTAAACAGAGGTACTATAGGTCGACAATGCCGCACTACTGACAGCTGAGCGTTAAACGGGCCATCGCAAGTTCTGAATAATGCAACTTGGGGGATAAACCAGTCTGCTAGTCGCTGGCTTACCAGTTGCCAAGCTTGGGAACTATAAAATTTCTCTAAAAAAACTGGTATGGAAAAAAATTTTCGAAGTTATGAAACCGCTGAAAGAACTTCTAAAAGAACATTTCTTCTTTATTGTTATTACGACGGCCCATCTGAAATACCAAGCGTATAAGCGAATTATCACAAGCATATCTCGGGGATTTTTATTAACTTGTCTTTCTTTTTCATGTCCATATGCAGCGCGCACATTTACATGCAGGGTCTATAGCCATAGGCTAGCAGCTTGGCATTTTTCCTTGTTCCATTATATAGCTGGAACATGGTCTGCGAAAATGCAGCTTGCGAAACAATTCACAGCATACAATTGCCTAATGAGAACATATTCTCGGTACTTACTTATTACATTAATTATAATTGAGGCTTGCGGTGAGTGAGCGTACTTGTTTTCTAATAACTTCAGCGATTTTATGTGATTTCCATTTATGTATGTTGCCTTTGCTCTTACGATATTTCTGCGTAAGGAGCATAGCTGGGGCCACATAAAGAATCCAAAAGCTCTTAATCGTCCCATATTTAATGAAAGACCTAGATGATGGTGCGAGCAGTGATCGCGCATTGATTATATCGCATTTCTTTTCACTCTTCGCAAATGCTCCACGCAGCGCGCGGCGGCTGCATCATTGCCAAAGGGTCGTGAGCGCTTTATGCTGTACAAACAAAATTAAACCGGGACGAAATAGTTGCTACAGTACACACACATTATACACCACATTGTTATATAGAAGTTCTTTTCTTTTTTTTTTTTTAGTTCTCGGACACAACGACGCCGTTTCAAAATGATTCTAGGCAGCGTTGTTGGTCTGCTGATAAGGTTCGCTAATTCAATTGCCGCACTCTGGGGTACGTCAATGTGTATGCAAGTCTGGGGCTTCGGGCCTCTGGTTGTATATTCGGGAATGGAAACGAGAATGCATGTTTGGCTATTCGTGCGAACAAGCATTTTCAGTTTGCATTCTTCCTTCGTTTTCTTTTCCACGCGCGTTACAGATTGGAGGTGCTTGCATGCAGTTTATGAAAAAAAAAATCACGCGTTTGTGTTCTTTCGCTTAAAAGCGACCAATATGTAAGGAAGAAAACTAAGAGCATCGCAATAACTAATTAGGCTAAAACGCACGTCTGTGACTGAACTTTCAGAAAAGCTTCTTGAAGCGTCCGTCTCTCACTTGCAACACAGCACATCTGGCAATCGCTATATTACCTGAAAGAGCAGCGAGAAAAAGAAATCGCAGAAACGAGGTATACCGCGAGCGCTTTGTTTAGAGGAAACGCCGGTGAAAATGGCAAGGAGGTTTACCGCTCGAAGCGTCAGGTTCGCGGCGAGAGATTTTCGAGCTGCCTTTTTTTTCTCTCTCTCTTTGGCATCGCACACACAGCGTTTCGTGAATTTTTCATGAGAACGAGAAGCCTAGCAATGTTTCGAAATAAATGTGGTCGCGGCTGTGCTGGGTAAATACGAGATCGAATATTTGTTCCGCTGATGTGAGCAGACAGCAAGAACGTCGATCCTCACCGGAAACACTGGAGCGATATCTGTCTATGGGCTTGCAAACCGCGTTACTCGATGAATAAAGCAGCGGTATCATGGTGGAACACTTTCTATTGTTATTTTTTACAGAAGGAAAAGCATTCTTTGAAGTGCCGGGAAGATGGAATGAACGGGATATTCAATATATTTCGGCGACGCGCAAATTCTTCGCCCATCGTATGAAGGGTTCTTCGAGACGGGATATATAACGAATTTACCGGCATACATTACGCGCGTCTTGCTTCTTTTTTTAGTCTGTGCGAACGTCTCTGTGTGTTGTGAGAGTTCCAATCGTGCATTCCCATCCCCTCTGAGTGCATAGAATAGCTAAACGCGCGAAATATCTGGCGCACTGCTGCCTTTTCTGATTTAACTTCAGTTTCCCGTATTGCATACGTTATCTTTTGCTATTATTCTTTCGATGCTTGGTTTCTGCCTGATCATTTTGATGCGCAAATATTTTGATGCGCAGGCTCTTCAATATATTATTAGACTCCCGAAAAAATATATCCCTTAGCTATTACGTTCGAGCAGAAAACTGTCGTCATCATGAAATATGTGTGCGTGCACTTCTGCGAGATGCACGGCATTTGAGCGTGCACTTATTTATTCTCTTGCGCTCGTGCCCTCAGCCCACTGAGATACCAAGCGTATAAGCGAATTACCACGAGCATATCTCGGGGATTTCTATTAACTTGTCTTTCTTTTTAATGTCCATATGTAGCGCACACATTTACATGCAGGCATAGCCATAGGCTAGCAGCATGGCATTTGGTTTCGCGCTTGGACAAAGGCGGGTGTGCTTCATAGCACGACATAGATTGGTATAGCATAGCAAGGGGTGGGAAAGGGAAGTGAGGGAAGTGAAGGTGAGGAGGAAGGCATAGAGCAAAGCGTAACATAGCCTTGTACAGTGTAGTGATAGCAAGGGTGCGGCAAAGAGAAGTGAATGAGCCCTGTCTTAGAGTGTTAGTTACGTGAGTTAAATTACGTGATACGACGTGATAGCTAGTGACGTGATTGGGGTTATGTGATATGACATTTTAGTTAATTACGCGATTTGGGTTATCTAATATGACGTCTCTGCTGGTTACGCGATTTGAGTTACACCATATGACGTCACAGCTAGTTACGTGATTTGGTTTACGTGATGTGTCACAGCTGCTTCCGTGTACGTGGTACGCGTTACGTGGTGTGACGTTACAGCTAGTCATGTAACATGTTCCCGCGATGATCACGTAACATGATTTCACGTGACATACCCCCAAAATGAACTCCCTATTGGCTTCGCTCTTAGTCTAGCTTGCACCCACTAGTGCGAGCTGCTTCTTTTTTTCTTTTGCGATGCTTGTGGTGATGATGTAATGATGATGATGATGATGATGATGATGATGATGATGGTTTGGTTGAGGAAAGGACGCTACTTTCTGCAGCCCATGTCGGGAGCACGGCTAAGCGTACGGGGGTGTAAGCGAAAGGGACAGAAACAGATAGAAAGGAGAGAAAAGCCGTAGTGGAGGGCTCCTGAAATTTTCACCACCTGAGGTTCTTTAACGTGCGGTGACAACGCACAGTACACGGGCTTCTGGCATTTTTGCCTCCAACGAAAATGCGACCGCCGCGGCCGGGATCGAACCTGCGTTATTTTGGGTGATGGAATGCATGTATAAACGGTCGTGGTAGAGACTAGGGCAAGTATACAAAAAAAAAAGGGGATCTTATGCTGGAATCGTACGTAACACAAAAATTTACCCATCCTGATGCTGGACATGCTATTAGCGAAAAGAGCCGACCATTAGCGACGAACACTTTGGAACGAGAAAGCTCGTTAATTTCGCCCTAGTTTATTAAACACTTGGTGTCTGATTCTGCTATTTTTATTACATTATTTGTTAATCCAAGCTCGGGGTACGCCGCACAAGTGCATTTGCGTGAGAAAGAAATGCGTTTAGGCCTTTCATTCTTCAGTGGTGCTACGCAAAGTTCACAATGCTATTCTTTCGTAAGCTCATTTTCGCTCGTCGGCGGCTTCGTCTTCGGGCGGTGCCTCAAGGTTCGAGCCAGGGAACATGAACAAAAATTCATCATCATCATCATCATCATCATCATCATGTCTACACCCGCCGCAGGGCAAAGGCCTCTCCCATAGATCTCAAATTATCCCTGTCCCGTGCTAACTGGGCCCAATTTATCCCCGCAAACTTAAACAAAAGTTAAATAAAGACAATGGGGCCCACTTTCCTGAGCACTGCAAAACCTGCGCCTGCGTGCCACGCTTTCACGAGATTAATATTCTAGGGAGAAGCAAGGATCAGACTTCACGCGAACTGATTAAGGCGTATCATATAAAGGAGAAAGTTACTGATTTTGTCAGAGATACTTCGATTAGACTATTGCAATAAGAGATATGTTTTTTTTTTTTTGACAAATGGTTGCCCCGCCAGGCGTATGAGTGTGCTGTTCCTGCTTTCTGCGCAAGATTTTTTTTTTTTTAGGGGGGGGGGGGGGTATATGTAGCTACGTGTCCGGAACATTGAACCAAATTACCGCGCGTCTCTTCTTCTTTCTGCGTCCTTGTTTTACTGTAGCGGTAAACATGTATAACAAAGATCTGACACAAATGCGGCTGCAGTGCTGTTGCAGGTAAGGCATAACCGCTGGTGCCCTCCACCCATCTCCTGTTTACATCGGTGGGGAGAACAGAGGGCCCTGCGAGTCCATTCCTCAAGGGCAGAAAATTCTAAAACCCCTGCCATTCGTCATTGTTTTCTTTCGGGGTGGCGTTTAGGCTGTTTTCGGGCGGGTCGGTCAGAATTCTAGTCTCATTTGACTATTGCGAAAGTAGGAAGCTATATAGTTATAGTGCCTATAATATGTTCTGCGCAGCAAAAGTTGAAAAACAGAAAAGAAAGACCTCAGAATAAGCGCGCGGAATAGCCGTATGCCATGGTTGGAGACGTAAAGCAAATGTAAAGTTCTCGTCATGGCTTAGCGTCCCTAATTTCTCCTTTGTCTTGCTCTTACTCCTGGTACATGTTTCGTTCTAAATTGTATGCAGACCCGTTTTGACTTAAATCGAATAAGTTGACCTACGTTCGTGTATGTGTGGTAACCTGCGTGAAAGAGAAAAGAGTGTCCATGCATCACTGAGCTCATATTCAACTACGCAGTTCATATTCACTGCGTAGTTCTCTTTTCGATTGGCTTGGTCTTTCTTCTGGGAACAACTATGTGGGAGTGCACTGGTCGTGCATTAAGCTCCCTCCGGTCATGTCTTGCAGCGGTTTCTTTCCTGTAATTGAATAGAGGGGTATTCGAAAAAATTTTAAAAAAATATTCGGTTCGATCCGCACTTGAACATTAATATTCCAATTCACTTCGCACCTAAAAAATTGCTATTCGCACAGCCCTAGCCCGGAGTCTATTATCTGTTTCTCTCTACGCTGTATATTCATCTTACTTAGTCCCAGACGCGCCGTTTCGTCGTGTTAATGTAATTTTATGCGTCTTTTATTAATTTATCGCCAGAGCAAAAGAAAAAAAAAAGCCATAAAACTAGCGTTCCATTAATACTAGCTCTATTTATGAACAGCAGTAGCAAATGAGTGCTGGGAAACAGCGTCCGCGGAGATTGAGGGTGCAGCGCTGAAATCTCTGCTGTGCTTCTTTGTGCGTTTGTGCTTATTTTTGTTTTCCTGTTTAATTCCCGAGCGCTAGCGGTGTCCTGCCGTTGGATCGATTCATTTTTCTTATCCGAGGCTTCGCTCAACTGCTTAAGTAAGGACGGTAGCAAGGTTCGTGGAAGCGAAAGGAGAAGAAAAGGGAGAAGCAAGTATTTCCCATTTTCGCCGCGCAACAGACAAGGGCCGATGAACGCACTCGGGAGGCACGGGTGGAAGATAAATGGCGTGCGGCCAGCGCTCAACACGGGCCGCTCGACGCTTCGAGCGGTCATCGATTGGCGCAACAACTGAGCAGCCCAAGAAGCATCGGCAGGTCTTACGAAGAGCCGATGTGGTACTGCAGCGACAGTTGCGCGCACTACAGCTGCTGGGTCTTGCAGGTGCCGCCCACGCGCCGCAGTTTGCCTTCGCCGCTTGCCTGCGCGCGTGTGAGCGTATCGATGGCCACACGTCAGAAGCCCGCATACGGGACAGCCGGCTGGTGTTTCTATTTCGGTGGGAGCCGTACACTCATGGATCCACGTCAGACGGCGCTGCCGCCGGACACCTGTCGCTTCTGCGCCGCGCGCTCTGGGACAATGACAGTGACCGGTGCCCGATTGCCGTTCGTTTCGGATGGAAGCTGGAGAAGAGATAAAATGATAATTAATTGATTCTTAAACACTGTCCGTCGTGACGGCGCCGCACGTCGGCTCGCGCTCGTTGGTAAAGTGGCCGCAAGGGAACTCACGACATTACTTTCGACGCATTTTGCAACCTGCTCCGCGAAATCGGTCCTGCTAGACATTGCGAGATAGTCACATTTTGAGGGAAGTAGATAGGAAGTTCATCTATTCTCTACGCACATATTTGTTTTTAGGTGGATAAAAAAAAAGGTTATGATCATGGATTTCTGTACGGTAGAGCATAGTCTTACGGAGGGCATATAATAACAATAATACTCTTTATTCTGGCATGTGTAAAACAGTTACATGCCACCGAGATCAAGCAAAAGGAAACAGGCGTAACTGTTTCCTGACTAGGCCTACATCCCGGCATGTGAACAAAACAAGGACAGCAGTGAGGTAAGCGAGAACATCCAGTGCAGCACAATTCAATAACATCACTGCAAAGAATGCAAAATCAAAATCTATATGGAGCAGACAATATACGTAACTATACACTTCAAACGCAGTGAAGTACAATTAGAGAACAGGAGTAGACATTGGAAGTGGTAAAATACAAATGCACGTACATAAACATCGAGAAAAGAAGTTGATTAAAGTCTCCCTAATAAGCCAATTCCACGTAAAATGTTCAGCGCCCCGCCACTGGGGCCTAGTGGCTATGGCACTCGGCTGCCCGGCCACAGTGGCTGCATTTTGGCGGAGGCGAAATATTGAGGCCCGTGTATTGTGCGATGTCTGTGCACGCTAGAGAACCCCAGACGGTTGAAATTTCCGGAGCCCTCCACTACAGCGCCTCATAATCATATCGTGGTTTTGGGACGTAAAATCCCACAAATCAGCAATGCGTTAACCGTTGTACAGTGCGACGAGTGTTTAGGTTGGCAAATTAGGTTTTCCTCCTACAAAATGAACGTTCCTCTAAGAGTGGCCAACACAGCTGCTAGCTACAACCTGTGTGCGATGGAGCCAGGATAGTAGCAAAGGGCACGTTCGATAGTTTTCTTTCTCCCGCAGTGACGGCAAGCACAATTATCGTCCATCCTGCTGGTGCGAAAGGCAAATCACTTTTTAAAAGCAACGTCGATTCACAGTCCACAAAGTGCTGTTGTCCCTGAAGCCGAGAGAAGCCGAATGGAAGACGAGGTCGTAGAGATGGGCGCACTCGGTGCGAACATATATGCTGGAGACTCGGCGTGTTTCGCCTGCTCAAAATACCAGCACCTGCGTTAAACGGTTCGAGCTCAAGCACGCGAATTACTAAGGGAACGAACAAAAACAACGCTAAGAGCGAGGCGAGGACGGGAGGACACAAACAAGCTCTTCTTTAGGTTCATTATTCTGCCAATTATCCCAATTCAACATGCCACTGCGGCATGAAATCTGGCAAGAAGAATATTTGTTAACAGCGAAAGAGTTGGTGTAGGTACTTCACCTAACAACAACAACAACAAAAAAAAGCACTTTTTAAAAGTACACGTTAAGTGCTCTTTATCCTTACGTAATCGCAGTGGCATTTTCAGAACCACAGATATTCGTTCAAATTTGTCAGTGGAGTATTTCTGAGAACTGAATGATGGCGCTGTCATTGCTCGCAACAATAAAAAAAAAAAAGCATGCAGCTTTAACGAACAGAATGTCGCAGTAGTACCCTGATTTTGAAATACCGCTTTGCAGAGAGCACACAGGGAAAAAAAAATGACGAGACAGTGCAGCCGCATCTTTCCAACCACGCCTGCTCCCTCGACGCACGTGTTTTATCCCACCGATGTGCGCGAGCCGGCACTCAGGTATTTTGTCCACGCGAGCCGCTTCCGAGCCCAATGAGGAGCGCAAGGTAAACCGTCGACACACAGCCCCAAATGGTCCCAGCGGTGACCCAGATATCCCCCTCCCCCTTTTATTTTTTTCCTTACAGCGCACGTCGGTGCTTTCAGCACAGAGTGCCGGGTGCAAGAACTCGCATCTGCAGCTCGATTGCCCTCGTGCGTCGTTACGGCACAGTCGGCCATAAACTACCTCGCGTAATTAACAGGTGGCCCCGTGAGCGCGCACTAAACAAAAAAACCCAATGAAAACAAGACGCAAGGGAGGAAAGGAACCGTGGCTCCGAGTGAAGCACGCTGGCGGCTGCGCTGCTATTCCGTAGCGTCACTATGCGCAGCAAGCTGCTTCGCACCTAATGCGACACGCACTAGCAGAGCCCCTAGCTTGCGCTGTTCAGGGAAGAGTGGTTGCGGGGTGGGCAAGTATGTGCCTTTTGTCGCTTCTTCTGTTGTTCTTACGTCCTTTGGCCCGGGCCACGTGTTTACCAGTTGTTCTTCAACCTGCGCTGGAACGGAAATAGGGAAAGCGTGCTACTGGAATAGCGGACGAAGCGACGAGTTCTAAGCTAGCGGGCTTCTGTTCGCGTTGCCGGGAAGCCTCATTTCTAGGGCCTGCGCCGGATAGAGGAGGCACTTATCTGTTTGCAGTTTCCCTAAGCAGTTTCGCCACCTCGTCCTCTGGAATGAACGCTTGATGAGCACCCTCGGCTAGACAGTTGCGCAATACCCTTTGCTCCCTTGCGCCCTGTTCTGCGTAGTTTTCCTTCGGGGTGCCCTGCGCCGTGCCTGCCTGCTGGTTATTGCATCCGACGTATAGGCTCAATCGTTTCTTCTTCAGTCGTTTCGTTCTTTTCTTTTTTTTTTTCTATCGCACGGAGCACTTCTGGGCCTCATTCCGCTCTCTTACGCTGGAGATAACTAACCCTCTCTGTATTGCGTATTCCCGAAAGTTTCCTGCCCATAGCACTAATCTCTGAGCTATATATGTGGCTGGCGCTCCCTAACTGTGCTCCTGTATACACGTGTCTGCGAAATGTTGCCCAAAGCGCAGTTATCCTGTTGGAACATGGCACAATACACAACTCTTCATTGACAGAAACCAGATACCCACATTTGTACTCCTCTAGTCATATTATTTCCTTGTCAACAATATTTGCGGTTGTGTTCGTTTCTTCCTTTCTTTCCAAAAAAAAAAAAAGGGGGGGGGGGTGGCGACTGAATCAAAGCAGTAGGGAGAGGGATTATTTAATGGGAGCTGAAGACGCTTTCTCTGTCAAACGCCAATTATGTTGCTATGTATTGATAACAAAAGTGGTAAGCGAATTTACCGCACTTATATATAACCCAGCACGCACAAACACATCGCAAACATGCACAACAACGGCGAAATGGGTCAGCGACAAGTCAATCATTCTGCTAAGCATATGTTACAGTCATCAGGGAGGTCACGACCTCGTCCGTCTCCTAGGCTTTAGTCATTGCCTCCTGCAAGGAGCTTTTGGTATTCATCCTTCAAACGTTCAATGCTCTACTGAACGCCACTGATTATGCGGAGATGGGTGAGGTCGCCTTGACCCGATGCAATAAAACCAAGAGCATTAAGTACAACGTCGCGTTTCCGTAAGATAAGGAGGGATGTTTGATATGTTCACGCGCGTAGGGTCGCTGAGCAGCAGGGAATCACGAGTTGCTCCACTTCGTGTTTTGCTGTGTCAAGAGTAGAACGATTAGGCAGCTAAGTGAATGTCATGCATTAGTCCTCATTCTTATGCGGATCTATTCAAAACCTACTTCGCCAGAAGCTCCCGGTACTGCGCGGTGCAGCGTTTCTTTCAAATAGCCCGGTTCGCTGAAAAAAAAATGTCATTGCAAATGACTTTAAAACCTCTTACTGACCGGCTTAAGTTGCAGCCGTCGAACAGTGTAACTTAATTTCTTTTTTTATCCGAAGGCAAGCAGCTGGGGACAGCTGAGGCTATCTCGCGTACGTGCCGCAAAGGCGTACCACTCCCAACCCACGCTCCGAGGGACAACGTGTTGACTCTTGGGACCATTCCATTTGGATAATTACTGCGTCGACCGTGTTTCGGACCCAATCCTCGGCGTTCCCCCGTCGCGTTGTTCGAGAGTGCGCTCATGTTGTACTCCGTATATGCTATGTAGCGACATTACGTGGTCGGTTATAATCCGTTGTTTGGGGAGATATAATTGCATGTTCCGACTGGATGCAGCTATAGGCGAAGTCATAAGGCACGCCGCAATTGGCCATTCCGGGGCCTGGATTTTTCGTGAATCATAACGTCGTCGTCTGGCTGCCAGAAGCACGCCCGTCGATTCAGCGTTAGAACCGCTTTGTTAATGAAGGCCGGAAGCACTTTTGGAAATAGGGTCATATAAGCTATCACCTAACATGTTTACAGCAAATTATTGTACATTAGCGTAGCGCGCTGGTATTGTCGCGAATGCGGTTTCACCTTTCTGAAGTTAAACGTTCTCTAGTTAATATGCGTGGTTATGCCTCTACAAACAGTATGATTTCTTGAACACTGGGCCTTGGTTATACGTAACACAGCAGAATGTCACTCGATGCTGCAGTAATATAACGGGACATTGAAAGCGCTGTCTCAAAAATATACGTGTTATTCGCTTTCCGCATAAATTAACACGGTAATCTTCTCTTGTACGCTTCATCCCATAATCATCACTTCGCGGCTGCTCCGTCTACAGAAATAAAAGCTGCCGATGGCTCTGTTCTACAGGTGCGTTTATTGAAAACAATTAGGAAAAGTGCGCAATCACACATCTAAAACAAAATTTTATTTCACGCTGATTATTATGTAACGTATAGCTCAGGCGCAAGTTTGTTCATAGTATCTCTACACGCAAAGATGGCGACTGTAGATGTAGATGTAAAACCGTTACAGAGCGACAGTGCAGAAATCAGAACTACGTCGTTATCCTCTTCTTTAGTTCGGTTTCACTACGGCCGCTGTTACGTATCAACGTGTGTGCTATAGGCCTGATCGTGGAATAAATGATGTGTTATATTTTTGTTTTCATATTTTCCTTCGTTCCACACAATACGGCATTTTTCTGTCCCGACTCCCTTCTGTATACAGAGTAGCGTGTGGTAACATGTGCGTCGGTAGAATTTTCTTCATTGTACCCAGCAGATTTTGGCCTTAAACCAGGGGTATTTGGATCATAAATATAACATTTTAAGTTAAACTTTATAATCGAAGCTTCCCCAAACGCATCTTCCGCCAGGTATCCTCGCAGCAACGACGTACCCATCACTGTACCACAACCACCTGTACACCGCCGGGCTCATATTTAGTTTAATAGTCACACCCACGCTTTTATGCCTGTCTTATGTCGCAAGCCGGGAGCACTTATATTCCCATTTCGAACGTTGTAAGAGAAACGAGAACGCTCCACAAATCCATCAGGGCTCAACAGTTGCGCATTACATTGAGCCAAAATAACTTGATGCTTCCAGCACGAGGAAACAGACAGGGCTTGCAGAACGCTGGTTTTCAACTGATTTTACTACTGGAAAAAATAAACCTAAAAGTGATGAAGAAGACATGCGTCCATCTGTAGCCCATCATTCTGCCACAAGCGAGCCGAAAGAAATGTGAGCAACGAGAAACGACCGTTGTTTCTTAAACATGTTTGAATCGCCATACATGCAGCTCAATATACTTAGGCAAAACGTATCACGCCTTTCGCTGTCCGTCTAAAGAGATTGCTCCTTTGAGAGCAATCGGATTCGTCTCTGACGTCCTCTTTGGCCGTGCCTACAGTTGTTTATCTCTGTTTGGCCTGTTCGCACGCAACGCAATCGTGCCCGCACACGTGCGCGCTTCTTCACCGGCGTTTGCGTATACATTGAATCGGCGGCACGCACGACCCGGTTCTTCGAGAAGGGCGAGCGCTCGCGTCGCGTTACAGTGTTTCCCCGTGCGGGCGTGAATTTCGTATAACGTGCCCTATTCGGACAGGTGGGCAAGCATATTGAAAACGCAATTTCGGCATGGCACCGCGCATGCCGCCGTGGCTGTGCGCTGTGAGCTTCGTGCACGGTTGAGTGGCGCCAGTCGTCTCCACTACTGGTTAGTGGCAGTGACTATACGATGCCCGTTAAGTAAGCGTTCTGCCGACAGGCACTGGTGCGCCGAAAACGCCGTGGCTCCCCCGCTTTCTCATCGACACAACGGTGCTCTTGTTCAAAACATCTCGGCACATTGCGTTCGGTATAGACGCAACGAACGCGCTACCATTAGATCCAGTATGCTGACGAGCCAAGGCTTTCGCGCAGCCGGTTGCAGAAAGCAAGTACGCGTGGCCGAGCTGGGTTGGCGTGCGCGCTCAGGTTATAGCGGCGTGCGTGACGAAGCACCGTCGCCTGACACGTGGGCTTGCGTGAATTCCTTCGCTCCGCATTCACAAACACCTCCACAATTGCTCGTTAAAACTCCGGTCCAATCCTGATGCTGGACGCACCATTAGTGAAGATGACCAAGAGAAAAACTGCAGTTGCGAAAGTGAAGCTCCGAGAATTCGGCCCCTCATTAGCAGTCCTCGTGCCTTTCGCTGGCAATGGCCGCGCTGTAGCGGGCTTGAATTACGTTGGTACGACGCGACAAAAAAATAAATAAAGAAATAAGTACTGATGCGTACAAAGCTTAGAGGCCCCGCTGGCTCCGAGAAACGACGTGAAATGAACGATAAAAAAGAGGCATATAGGACTGAAGTATATAAGCCGCAGTCACGCACCACAAACGCGCAATGCAAAGACGGGCAGGGAGACTAGGAGCAATCACAGAAGGTAGACGCGGAAGACTCACGTATTAGGGAACGCACGCAAGCTCACCAATGCACGTAGTTAGGGTGTGCGCGCTGCAATCAGTGCGAACGCGAGCAACACATTTTTTATGCGCAATTTTCTTTGTTGTTTCTTTTTTTTTCTTATTTTGTTAAGTAGCCGGCTGTTCAGTAGCCGACTATCCAAAGGATATTGCCATTTCGTAAGGAACAACAATGAGATCATACCTTTCCTAGACGGCTTTCTCTTCTCCTCAAAGGCTTGTCTAAGTCGAAATATGAGTTATGGCGACCTAACGCGCCGTCAGTTTAGTCTGCGCTCTTCGTTGCAGCTGGGAAGTGGCGATGAAAACCAAAAGCAATGGCAGTTGTATTCCGCTATACCAGGGTCGAAAGCAACATTCCGATGAGCGCTTAGAGGGAAAAAGAAATCTCTTCGAAGCTTCGCACTGAACGAATTTTTTTATAGGCAATGTGCATGTAAAACCGCGTGAACTTGCATAACAATGTCGGTCCAATTTAAACATGTTGTTCCTGCACGAGCGTTGTAAACATTTTCGCCTTATTTGCGAGCTCGATTTCATGGAGTAACTGATGATATGACGGTCACACAGTTGCACGCCTGCTTTTTAGTTAGTTAGTTAGTTAGTTAGTTAGTTAGTTAGTTAGTTAGTTAGTTAGTTAGTTAGTTAGTTAGTTAGTTAGTTAGTTTAGCGCGTAACCTTGAAAGCCCCATCATGAATGAAAATCACGGGAGTAGCGCGGGTGAGTTGTACTTCCGTTATCGTACAGCCCATAATACGAAATAAAAAAATATGTAAATTGAGCGTGACAAAACGAATAAAGTGTAATGAAAACTAAGAAACGGAAATAAAGATTAACAATAGAATTTTTACAAGTTCCAACAAAGTATCTGTGTCACAGCAACACGGTACTGAAGCCATTACGTCATAAACGCATTTCTTTGTTTATTTCGGGGGGGGGAACGTATTTGCTCTCGTAATGAAATTTTAATGACCGGATAATGTCACACACACACACACACACATAATACATATGCACAAAACCAGTCAAGGGCGTCGCCAGGGCATCTGTGTTATACACCATTTATTTAAATTGTTTCCGTACAAGGTCCGAGGTGGTTCGGGATATGTTCTACATATTTCTTTCTCTCCAGAGACTGCTACCCAATGAGCAAAGTAAGATTGTATGTTAAATTTCCGTATTTCGTTACGTCAACGTAGATAACACTGCCATATAACTAACTTCGAGTTTCAGTGGACGTTCTTTTAAGACGCCATGGACTCGCGCATCGACAGGCACAATAAAACAGAAAAGAAATTTCAGAGCAAAAGCTAGGGCGCTCACCACATTTTCATTTCATCATGATTTTATTACATCACGTGCCCCACAAGCTCGGCGCTGCCTTTGCGTGTCGTGCTGCAGCGATTGACGCAGACGGTGCGCTTTCAAAATTCAGCGATGCTCGTAGACAAATTTACTTCGTTAGCGCACCGACACTACTTTTTCAGCCCAAGGCTTGTCTGTAGGAACTCGAAATGACCGAATTTATGTCTGGCGCCTCCAACTCCGCGAATTCATTTTTATGTCTTGCTTACAAAAGAGACATTCTACATATTTCTTACATTTGAACAGACGCTCTGAGGTGAAATCTTTACCATATCCGTCGCGCTAGATGACAGCAATGGAAATTAACCGCTCCATAACCAATTAGGCGCGACAGCAAACGAGAAAAAAAATGTGCCACTTCAACGCTTCAAAAGAAATTAGGTACGCCCTGCTACAATATTCTGGATGCCATAGAAACACTGCAGAAGTTCGGCACTTCGCAATAGTTTTCCGTTCGCCTGCTAGCACATGTATACGTAAAGAACATAACTTCACGAGAGAAAATGTTTAGTTAAGTGTTTAACGGGCGCGAGTCTATCCTTCGACGCCCCTCATTTGCGTAGTCTAAGCATGAACTGTTCATTTTGTATAGTATATTCATGCGCTCCACAACGTTGCCTGCCAAGGAGGATACTAATCACAATATGTCCACGTGTCCAAGTCTGGAAAGACCAGGTCCCGTTACTAGACCGGGCACGCACTGGCTGGTGTAATAGTCTGGCCTGTCCTTGTTTTCCGTAAGGGGATTGAGTTAAGGCATTAGGTAAACGGAAGGAGGGCTAAGAGCAGGAAAAAGAGAAGGGAGTGATGGCCAATGGCCTCATCCCGGAGGTGTATGAATTCCGGGAAGCATGCTACCTACAAACGCTCCGTCACACGTCAGAAATGGAAAGAAGGGATCCCATACCGAAAGCGCCATAGACTGCTCGTTGGCCGCACGTCAGAAAGGGAAAGGAAATGATCCCATACCGAAACAGCCGTATGCTGCTCGTAGGGCCACATCATGATCAGTACATTCCACAGTGGCTTAAGGAGCACTCCCAAGAATGTCCAGGTATAGATCCAAGCTCGCCTATACGGAAATGTACAGACGCGCGATTTGAGGGTGTTCGCAACTCAGTGAAGAAGGAGACGTTCCGGCGATGCTTCTCGCGAGCTCTCTCACACGCGCCTCAGTGCACGTGCAACTGAGTTCAGCCGTCCGGCCGTCGTGCAGCACGAAAGGTCCTTACCGCTCCGTAAGCTCTCGAAAAGAAATCGACGCAGTACTCCGTTGGTTATGGTGCTTACGTGGCGAGTTGGGCGTGTTTGTACGTAGTTTCGGCGCTAGTCCTGGTCGTTCTTCGTGTCGTCTTTGTCTTTTTGGGCTGTCGTTTTTTTTATTATAGGTGCTAGACTGCGAATCCGAAAGACGCGGGTTCAAACCTGGCCTCGGCGTTAGCATTTCGATGGAGGCAAAAGGCTACAGGAGAGAATACTTTGCGACGTAAATGCGCGTTCAGGAACCCAAAGATTTCAAGATTTCCGGAGCCTTCCATTACGGCGTTACTATCGTTTCCACTATTTCGTTCCCTTTCACCTCACGGACGCTGAGCCGTGCTCCTCGGGGGATCCGAAGATATCGCCATTTCCTTAACCGAATCAAAATTATTCTCGTCATTCACCTCACTCCCATTTACTTCCATTATGGAGTGAAAAGCAAGGGGAAAAAAACCGTGAGTTCTAAGTTCACGATATCATGGCCCCACGACCGCGACCAAATACTTCAAATATACAATGACGAAAATACAAATGCAAAGCGTTCCAAATAAAACAGAAATAAGGATTCCATGCAAAAGCCCGACACTGTAACCACTTATGCCATGAAGGCCCGCCACAGCGGTCTAGTGGCTGTGGTACTCGGCTGCTGATCCGAGGGTCGCGGGATCGAATCCTGGCTGCGGCGGCTGCGTTTCGATGGAGGCGGAATGCTGAGGCCCATGTACTGCGCGATGTCAGCACGCGTTAACGAACCATAGGTAGCCGAAATTTGCGGAGTCCTCCCCTACGGATTCTCTCATAATCATATTGTTGTTTTGGCACGTAAAACCCCAGAAAGGAATCAGTTACGCAATGGCAGTTTCTCTTTGCACATATGGACGCCATCCGTCGAAAGTATTAATAAAAAAATTTCTACGTGCCCGGCAGCGCGTTGAGTGTCTTCGTACATTTTCATTTCGTAATGGATGCAGGGACGCTGTCATCTCGATACCTCGTCTGTGTCTCTGTATGACGGTGAAAGGACTCGCTCAGAAACTTCTCTCGTTCACAACGTGGCTGATAGTTGCAGTATCAAAATTCCGGATGGTGCTTAGGCGATTGCAGTAACTTTCGCAATAAGGACCATTATTTATTTATTTATTTATTTATTTATTTATTCGTTGCTTGTTGTACGAGCTGTAATTGAACTTGAAACAAAAGAAATTTCATCCTGAACTTTCCTTCGGATTTTTTTCAACTGTTCTCGTGCTTCTGAAGCAAGGAAATTCCAGCAGGAAAGAATGCAATGAGTATAACACGCATAGACAAAGGCACGAAATCGAGATCCTTGATGTTTGCTTGTTTTTTGAGAAACTCAGTACTTTTAGGCGCTTGCTATTATCACACGCGCTTGTTTTGGTCTGTTTACAGGGAGTTGGGCTACGTCCTTCATTGCCACGACCACGTGACACCATTGCACCTAACTTCCACAACACGCGCGTAATACCTTCCAAGGGCGTAAAAAAAATAAAACAAGAAAGTATCAAAGGGATGTCGCAACGCGCACACATTCCTCCTTTCCTGCACGATAAATCGCACTGGCGCTACTTCTGCTTTTTTGGCAGGGTGCGTCAAACTGTCACGCGCCGACACAATAGTGCCACATCGGGCGCCTCTCTGACGCAGTGCAGACAACGCAGTGCAGATAGCGTTTGTCCTGAGCGACTTGTCACTGAATGCGCGCTATCACCCGAGTGCTGCTGCGTGCTACGCAGCTTCGCAGGCGTGATATTCGTCGATCGTTAAAATCTGGGTCGCGTCCTTCGATTTATATCAGACTCTGAGACAGATCGATCGTCCGTGCAGCGCGCGAGGATGTTCCCGCGTTCCCGTCTTCCTATCTTTCGTCTCGTGTGAAATACTGCTCAAGTCGCAGGACTCATATCCTGTCGGTCTGCTATCTTCCCCGATAAAAGACAGCGTTCCTGATGCGCATACGCTAAGCATCGTCGCGGACCCCTGGCCGGCAAGTTGGTGTTTCGATGGGCCGTGGCGAATCTTGGAAGGATAGAAGAAAGTCGGCCTCTGTCGAATTAGTGTTTTCGAAAAAGTGGGCCATTAATCGCTCGTGCGTTCACATTTTTTACCCCGCCTGATCACGAAACACGTGCCATGGTGGAATTCATTACCGTGCAACTATAGCATGGCCTTAATCTCCAGTTAAATATATAGTAAGCCAATAGAGCACCCATTCCACTTTGCCTGTAAATATCATTGTCACGCCTCGCGTATTTCGCTACATATGGCCGAAATTAACGAGTGCACGCATAAAACCCTGGCACCCGTGCGCAGACTCAATGGCACCATTATTCTGACTCGCTTGTAAGCATCCATCCATGCGACAATAAAGCACCGTTCGTCTAACAAATTCCGCGTGCTTTAGTTTCATCGTTAATCTCGGCGTTACCACACTTTGCCACATTGTTGTCCCGTCACTTCTACCTCCGGTCGCCACGGGCAATCGCCGAAACAAAGGCGCCAACAGACGTTGCACCACACACCTGTTAGTTCGCGTTTCACTTGACGTTACTGTGTGAAGGCTGGCTTGCGCGGGGAAGAAACTTCATTAGAAGAGGACGGGGCGTACGCGAGATGGGCACGTAATTAAAAGAACGCGGCGAAGCACGGCCAGTTTCCATTTAGTGCCGCAAGGCGTTGCACGATGCCCGAACCACTTGCCAGCGCTGTAACAGTCAAGGCGAGCAAGGGCAGCGGAGGACGCAATAAAGGCAGCGAAGGTATTTGGTATGCGCAACGATGTAAGTGTGAAGAGACTTCGTCATGCAAAGTGCTGCGGAAAAGCGGTGAACAGCCCTTAACAATATCGCGAAGCGTTCGCGTCGGGATACACCATGCATGCAGCCGTAGCGCTATTCATGAAAATCGTAGGCGTGCAGACACGGGTCCAAGTGGTGGCGTTTGCGTTGTCCAATTGCCTTGACTTGCCGTCGTGTCTGCCTAACTTTGTTGCAACATCTTCCCACCAACTAGCTCGACTTTCTGTCGTTCCAAGCTATCACTCGAACTTGACGGCTAATTTCGCGTGCACCTTTTTCTTTTTTTGTGTGTGTGTCTGTGCCCTTTTTTCTGGTGTGCAGCTGTTGTTATGGCCAAAATATACGACAACCAGTGGCAAGTTGCCGCAGTAAGATGCTGCGCCGTGGTCCGTCGCCCATCGTTCTTATTTGTCATGTGGCGAAGTCGCGGCCCTTTGGCTACCGAAAATGAAATTATGTGCCGCAGCACTCATCTTTACGCACGATTGCACAACTACAGGAACTCAGAGGCTGAAAGTTTCGCAGTTTAGCTTTTTACAGGAATTTGTTCGGAAACTGATATACATTGGATTGAAGTTGCGTGGAGACAGTGTCACTGCTACAGCATCGGATAGTCAACGTTAGCCGGCATTTGCCAGTAGTTTGTAGCCGACACTATTTAACATATAACAATCATTTAATTAACATCAGCCAGATATAATCAGTGCTGCTAGTGTGCAGACAGATACGATAATTTAATTCAGTCTGAAAGGTTTGTTCGTACACCCCGTCGCATGAAAGGGAAAATTAGCATCCACCCGTTTTGTAGCACAAGGCTACAAGGCGGATTTCTCAGAAATGAACGCTTCCTAGTTGCCGAAAAATTCGTCCTGGTCCGTCGCAGACTGCGTCTGCAAGGAGCATAAAAAAGCGTCATCTTCAATAGCGTAAATCTCCCATGGTTGAATACCCTCTGACGAAGATCGCTAGAGGTGTGACAGAGATATCGTTTGAAGGCGTTCAAAATTTTTCAACGTTTTCAGCCGACTTGAAGCCCAGTGTTCCCAGAAAAGACGGCTGAATGTGGAGATGGTGAATCTTATGACTGCACTGTGATGGCTGTCAGCAAGCATATATTCCAAGAACACGTGACAACGTTCAAATAACGATGGTTTCGCATCGCGGCACTGAAAGAGGCCTCGAGCAACTCTTCATTGGCGTCATGATTAGCGCGGTGAGCTGGACTGAACTGTCGCGAAAATAAATTATCGGCGATGCGAAGTCATCGCACAAGCCTGAGTTGAGCATGCAGTGGATGGCATGTCAGGCCTGTGTAGTGTAAGACTAGAGCTTAGGGCTTCAATAATTTAGTATTTGCGTATAGCGGACGTTCAGTAGAACGCACGCGCGATATCATTTACGACATCCGTGTTTTCAGAGAATGGAATGCCTTTGCAGTAGCACCGAGTTTCGTCCTTCGCACTTAAATGACGCGAGTTGAAAGTATTATCTCGTGTCGTCGTGAATTGTTCATGCGATCCTACAGCTCATGCGAATCTAAGAGGATGCAAAGGAAAGCTCACTTTTAATTTCCGGCCCATGTTCCTGGGGGGTCTTAAACACGATTATACTCTAAAAGCACTTGCAGCTCGGTAGGTCTGCTTCTATCCCTTCCCGTCATTCTAAATCAACGAAGGCCGTCTTCTGCCAACGTCGTGTAAGTCAATAGTAGAATAATGGCAAAGGCGCGCATTTAAGTCTCTCGGGGAAACTCAAATGCACTCACGTTTGATGGCCGCGCCAGGCGGCATTATTCTTGACTTACAGAATCGAAGGATGACACTAACTGCTCTTCAACGGTTTATCTCTCGTCGTGCTTCTGACGTTTACAAAGGTACTTCTTGCTGAAAAAAAAGAAAACTTAAAAAGCGGCCTCTCTGTACGAAATTCACCGTTCTGAGCGCCTTTAAAGGAAGCCTACTTCAGACAGGCAGGTTGTTAGCTTGCGTCGCTTCACCGGCGAGGCATTTGCGTACCCGATATCTTTTTTTATAAGTCGCGATGCTTATGCTGTGCTCGGGTGCTATAAATAAACCTGGCTGCTTAAGTGCAGGAATAAATATTGACTGACCTTTGCTCACGCTACGTATACTATAGCTTACCAATGTGTGCCATTTCTACGCTGCATTTTTCTTTGTTTAGTGTGCTTCTTGAATATGAGCAGCAAACACTGAAGGGGCAACTCACTCACTCCATTTATTCATTTATTGATATCCTCAAGACCCGAGCCAATTACAGAGGGAAGTGGTGAGAGCTCGTACTGCTAGAAACGTTAGATAATTGATGACGAAGGATAACATACAAGAAACACCTGCTTTTACAGTACTAGATAATTATTCACGAAAACTCGAGATGTTTTGAATTGAGGTGATCGACACTGAAATATCACTGCAGTCGTCAGAGGTCCGTGGGGTAAAGGAACAGAAACAAGCTTTAATGTGACATTATTTCGTCCTGTATATGTATACCTTAAGCTAAGAGCTTTGCCAGTGTACCTCACCTCCTTTGCATGGAACCACGACAATCAGGACTGTTTTAGGTGCCCGAAATTGTCCGTAGTGCCGTGCACTATAGAATAAGGTACTGCGTATTCGGGCGTTTCTTAGAATGAAATGTTGGAGGCGGAAAGCGCGCACGGGACCTGGTGACTGGAGTAGACGGGAGCGACTCGTGTTTCATGTGCAGCAGTTTGTCGTACACGCTTTGTTTCCTGCACCGACCGCCGTCAATGCCGTGATGCCCTACAACGCTGAAGAGGTCCACTGTGGCCCTTCCTCGAGCATTCATTGTTTTTAACACGAAAGTGTTTTATGCGGGGGTCCACCAAGAAATTTGTGACGTACTTCCGTAACGGAAGTAGATGTCTGAAAAATAAACATCCATTTAAGATTAAAGAAAAGTGCAACTCGCTGGGATTCAAACCCACAACCAGGCAGGGTGCGATGGTGTGAGCTGGAAACGCTACCACCACACCAACGACAGTCCTAGAATACGCAGGAAAAAACGGGCTTATATCTTTGCGACACCGCTTTAGAATTTGCATATAATTAATGCCTGGTTGAAGCAAAGGTATTTAGGAAGCAAAATTGTTCTTAAATTAACATCGCCTCCCTTGCACTGTACCCTTGGTTCTCAGCGGTCGTACCGACACCTAAGAATTAAAGGATGAAGCGAAGTCGTAAATTGTCGGGTTAATATGCGCGCCGGCGGTTAGCGCTTCAGTAGCTCGACGCCTCTATCGCCGCGCAGGCTTCGGCGTCCTGCTGGTGCGTTTTTTTGCTTCAGCCACAGCCGCTGCATAATTTGTCTTTTATGGCGTATATAATGGCCAGTCCCATTGCGACGCGCTCTACTCCAGGAACGCAAAGACGGCCGCCGTCAAGCAAATGATGCGCCTTTCGCACCGCGATGTGTGCGTTCACACAACGATCCGCTGGCAAACAGTTCGGTTTCGCTCGCAAGGTTTCACCGTTTGCGGACGCTCCTGGTTTATAGCAGGTTTGCGTGGGGCGCTGGCGCGTTCAATGCAGTGTCCACGGACAAATGCGAGTAGTTTGAGAGCTTTCGCTTGCGTGAAACAGTCGATAAGGATCCCTGTGCAGTGTCGAGGTGTCTCTGATGTGTACATGCAAGAGGTTCACATGTCCAGAGTATTCAACCCATCTCCCTCCCCTCGATTTGCCATAATGCTGCTTCTGTGTGAAGACATATTTCACTTTCATGTTATACTGGTTCCTATGACAGAGGGATCAACCGCATTTCTTGACTGATTACCTCAAACAGCCTACATGGCTTCCTAAAATTTTTTTAATGAAAATTAGGTCCGGCCAATGTTGGAATCGCTCGTTTGAATGCTATGGCATGTTCCCTGTGGCAGCGAAATGCACCGTAGCGGTACACTCTCGTGGGAACATGACCACCTGACCGCCGCTCGGCCCGCACTTATTCACTATTGTGCGCTGCATGACCAAACACGGACAACACAGCTCACGGAGACCTTTCACCAGCCGCGAAGGTCAGCGCGGGGTCCTTTTGTGCGCAGTGATGAAAAGAAAGGCGTCCGATGATAATTGCCAGGAAATGTCGAAACCGAAGTCACAGTAATCGTGATCAGTGTGGGTGAACCAACTGATTTGACAGATGCGGAATTTGACAAGAGACATACATTCAGACTTTGATGTTGAATCAGACAAATTGGCACAGCCTTGCTTACGAGACTAAATGGACGTCATGATACGTACAGGCGATTTTAGAAGAACAGTGTACCGCTTGAAACCTCCTCGTCATTGTGTGCAAGCTGACACGCTGGTTTTACAGCTACAGCTGGTACAAGCTCGAAGCTTGTTTTTGTGTGCCGTCATAAGAACAATTTGTTATTCCGGCTTTCATCCCCTGTCGCCTAAAAGACAAAACAATGTGCTGAATTCAAGCTCGTATATACCCATGCAGCCATGGGTAGTCATGCGCGGACCGGGCTAACCTGTATGCTATTACGCAGCTTTTAGTTCATTTATTAAATAGTAGTGAGAAGTCTTCCAGAGAAGAAAAAACAAAGAAACTAAGCACTAGAAGAGCGAAATCTGTCTCTGTATTAAATAATGCAAGTACGGCGTCGATTTCTAATTACCGCCCCGTTTCGCTACTGTATGTGTGCATGTGTCTGATAAAAATGCGCTCCGGAAAATCCCTAACTGGCTATTTAACAAAACACATTTGGCCTGCATGACATGGAAATGTCATATATAATGATCACAAAATTTTTCAGAGGGCAGAAAAATATTTTTGTTTGGAGTGACTCCTAAAACTTTCTTTAGTGTTCCTTCGGGAATGTCCGAGAAAGAAAAACGCGACATCCCTATTTAGCTGATGAAGCGAAGATTCTCAGATTTCGCGTACGGTAATTTGTTCAGTATTTTCCTCACGACGCACTCGCCGAATGTATGCACCTGTTTCGGATGTCACAACGACCAACACCGTTCGGCACAGGCACGTCGTTATGTTCCTCGCAGACAAGTTGTATTTTAGTAAAGGTAAAAATAAATGGGAAGGTGTGCCGACAGCTGAGGCCGTCAATCCAAATAACAACAAAGACAACAAATATTCGCGCGTGAAACAATCCTGTCTATTTTAAGTCTTACAGCGTTGAGACGACTCGGAAAGTGTGCCATTGCGATGTTATGATGTGGCCGCTCAATAAGATGGGGCTCAACATAAGCGCCCTATCAGGTGCTGCGCGGGCATTCAAATTACGTCACATTCTTTACGCAATGCCAGACAAGCTGCACATAGGCTACCTCGGCGCCAATATGACGTTGGGGAGACGGATACAGTGTGCGGTGTTCTTACAACGAAACGCGCGGCTTCAATAAAGCCTTGTGGTTGCGACGATGTTTTTTTTTTTTTTTCGGCTGTGCGAAACCGCTGCTGTCGCAGTAAAAGAGTTTATAGCTGGAGAACGCAATGTAGTCTGCTGAATTGTTCTTCCCTCCGTCCTCGTTTTTTCTACTATACTAGCTAACTTCCACATAAAGAAAATAAATAGTACCCTGCTGACACAGTTGATACTGTAAGATGGCAGAAGTACAGTGCATTTTCTATTCGGCAATACGTGTGCTGTACTTTCTACCTTTTTCATTTCGTGTATGTCGGCCTTCGCCACGATGTTCCACAGAGCCGAATAAGCCAATCTGTACAGCCTTTTCATTAACAACGTATCATAGGCATGTGGAATGTCCTTTGTTGCGCATCGACTATCTTGATCAGAAAGACCACAAAAGAACGGCAACGCGCAGGCAGCACAAGTTTAAGGTACAGACGTCGACAGCACAGAGCCGAGTCCTCGTTTTCTCCGCACGTGTGTGGCTTGTGAAACACCGGCGCTCTTCAATGCCAGCTGCGTTGTTTCAGAGAACTGCTGCGGGGGTCTAATTTCGTGTCCATTTCTTACGCCGTTGCGAGACCGCGCTAACCTTATTACTTCCTCGCTCACTGCGCTTGCGTTAATGCGCTACTGGACCAGGTGAGGTTATCTTCCCAGTGCAGTGGGCAAATTGAAAGGATTCTCACAGCCTTCCTTTATTCTTCGTGTCCTTTTTCACTGGAAGCTTTTGCTCTTCGGACTTTCTCTTCCAGGACTGCTATAGTAATTTACTTTGGCCCAGTATTTACCTGTTACATTATTGCGCTTTAGGGACGACGCCGGAGCATACTGCATTCGCCTTATTGCTTGAATTTTTTTTTCTTCATCCAGAAACCGCGTTCGAATGATTAAACACCGCCCATCACAGCCGACTTGATGAAAAATTTCGTGTCCCCCTTTTATCAGAAAATGCTCTTACGCTGGAATGGTTCGTAAAAGAAAGTTTTAACTAATCCTGATGATTAGTTACAGAGGGCACCCGGTGAGCAGCCATGCGCACTTGCGAAGAGGAAAGTTTTATGATTTCGGCCTCCTGCAGAACTTCGTTTGTAGCTGGGGTTTAAAAAGCGCGGAAACAAATTACACTGCACCACATAACTTTACTTGCTGTGACTGCTTCTAGTCATGGGTGAAATCTACATAGCCGGCTTGAATTTATTAACGACGTCTAGTGACATGCCTCTCTTTTTCTTTTTGCTTTCTTTTCCGCGAGGTGCGGAGGGGGGTCTCGGCTGGCTTTCTTACTTTCCTTTTCATGGCCAGAACGAGGTAGAACAACGCCACAATTTCTTTCTCTCTTTGTTTCTCGTATATGGATGTTTCAAGTTGCTACGCTTTTGTTTTGTATTCCCGTTCTGCATATAAGGGCATTCGTATATCGAACATCCTGCTCACGCACTGGCGGTATAGGTGGCTGTATGCAATCCGGAAGATCTTTCACGTTAGCAGACATGTTCGGCGGGCAACAGGCTCGGCATCGGGGCAGTATTTCTTTTTCTTTTTTTCCCAACTTCCCCGCTTTGTTAGGGCAGTATGCATAAAACACGCTGGCAGCGATTCACTGGCACCGGCTTACGCACTGGGCGGGGCACCCTGATTTATAATCTGCGTAGCGCGCGTCGGTGCCCGCCGTAGGTAAAACCGGCAGCTTATCTGAACGGTGCCTAAACTTCACTGAAGTTCTTTCACTCGTGTTTTTGTTTCTCGGCGTTCAATCCGCCTCTCTGGGTAGCTCACGAGAAAGGTTCGCCTTTTGCCGGCGTCTGTGAGACTAATGGGAGTAGACACGACACGCCCTGGCGCGGACAGCTTGCTCTATGGAAAACCAGTGTTGTACACGTTCCTCCAAAACAGGAACGAAAACTCGTTCCTCGTTCCTTCACAATTTTGTAACGAGTTTCCGTTACAAGTTCCTTTAATAGAAAAGGAACGCGTTCCAGTTACATTTCGAAAATTGGAACGTGTCGTTACATTAACGTTACATTTGAGTTCTAAAATTTAAAATTAATCACGAGGAAAAATAAAGTGAACATATTAAATCTCACATGGACCTGTGTATGTTTCACGAATCTCAACGTCACCGGCGGCATATATTATATAGAAAAAAAAAATAGAGAAACGCTCCTAGGCAAATATTTTCAAGGAGCACTGAAGCACTGCAACTTTGGTGCTAGTCTGTTACAAGTGCGACACATATGGCACTTTCCACTTCAGTTCCAGCGCGCTTCCACTGCGCTTCCAATGTGCAAACAGGTAGTTACTCGCATGCACCAATGCATGTAACAGCGCTGCATCTGACACTAAAAGCTAGTGATAGACCTTTTGATTTAGGATAGCATATAAAGGTTTGTGCCGCGCGCAAATACTCTAGCAAGATACCCAGATGTCGTCAGCATTCCCGGTCCTAAACAATTTTGCTCAAAAGTTTGGAAGCCCTTGTAGCATTTTAATAAACTAATTGGCAGTTCTGGATATATTGCTTTTACATAGTTCTAATCACTTTAAAGTATTTGTGGTATATTGTACTTTTGTTGTTAATTATGGCTGCATTGACTGTATGTCGATGTGAAGGATTTTTGTATTGCTATCTTGTACGTTTACCGCCGAATAAAATAACGCGGGACTGTTTTCTTCTCTCCGTGGCATTAGGAATAAACATTGTTTGCCTGTTCACTTCGTAGGCACACCGACATTAAGGGAAGGGTGAAATGGTGTTGAGTTGTAGGAAATAAATAAGAAAGAAAATAACCTCACACGCATAATTTGACGGGACGGCAACCAAAAATGACCCACACCACACAAACATAATTGACAGGACAATGGTATACAGCAAATGAGGCTGGAGCAGTAAAGGGGAAGGGGTGCGCCGCAGGTGCGTTAAAATGCTTGGTTATTCTTGTGTAGCTAGCCTTTTGGTCGCGCACTAATGATAGCAACAAAACTATAGTTATTGTTAAAAAGAAACTGGGCATCACCGAACATAATTAACCAGGTCCGGGTTAGAGCGATGTTAACTTCGCTCAGCATTACAAGCACGCACGCACGCACGCACGCACGCACGCACGCACGCACGCACGCACGCACGCACGTAAGCATGTTCAGCACACGTTCGCGTTAGCACGTGTATATATCCTTTCGAAATGCCTTTCGTTTCTGCTTTTGCCGAGCGCACAGGGCTCTTGATACTAAATTAAGGTGCGGCCCGTTCAGTTGAACTAAAAAACCTTGAAGAGACTCACGCACAGACTGTGTTACAAGTATGGACAACCATGGCCGTAACCGCGTTCTCTGAACCGAGGTTACGGCCATGGTTCGGAGGGAGTCTATGGGACGAAAGGAACTTCGCTGTTGCATGCAGTTCCTTCCGCGTTGCCGTACATCCATACAGGGCTGGTTGACTGCCGGAAACTATAGTTGTCCAGCGGCCATATATATAGTAAGCGGCCACGACCTCACGGCGTCAGGGATACCCTGACGTCGTGCGGCCGCAGTGAAGGGGAAGCGTCACTCTGGTCGAATCACCAAAACCGCAATAGAATGACGTTTCCGTGCGTGATTTTCTATGAGGGGGCGATAGTGGCGGCAGGAAAACGGGGCCTCCAGGGAGGGCTTGTTGTAGCCCAGCCTATCCGCCCTGCATGATATGCTGAGTACGTGCGATCGTCGAGGAGTGGAACGTGTAAGGAAGGAACGCCGTTCCCTTTGCCGTTCCCTCATAAATGTAACGCGTTCCCGTTACAGTTCCACCAATCCTAAATGGAACGATGGCGTTCCTTCGTTCCTCCCAAAAGGAACTCGTTCCAGGAACGTCGTTCCTTGGAACGCCGTTCCGTACAACACTGTGGAAAACTCGCAGACTGCCCAGCTAAGCGCCCCGCTGAGCAGGCCAGGAACTCGCACTACATATTTCACAGCTGGCGCAAGTTTCTAGAGCTGTCTTTTTTTTTTTTTTCCTTTCTCAGGCACTAACGTGTATTATGTAGTGTGCCGCTTAGGTTGGCTGGCTGTCGAGCTGCTTTGTTTGCTTCTCCGTTCCTTTTACGGCCTGTTCGGTACTTGGCACTTTTTTTTATTAATTCAGTCAGTCACACGTTTTCCACGCGAGCTTATAATGAGCAAACACTCACATGTCCTCACGAGACACTTTCGCTCAAGATTTGAAGCACGGCGCTGAGCAATTACTTCACTTTGTCACATTTTCCGCACTTTGTTGCTTCTATAGGCTCGCTAGAAATGGTTCCAGACAAGTGCACAGAAAGAAGACGCTACTCAAACGATATAAGTAAAATGAGAAGAAAATGTCAGAAGATGTACGTCTGCAATAAGCTCTGCTTCTTTTTTTTTAACACTTGTGTATTCCTAATGCATTACAAGGCAAAAAGACGCGTATGCTTCTATTCAGACTGCAGGCCGAATTTCGTTATTCGTTCGTTGCAAACGCAGTTCTGATTTATAGAATTGTATTATAAGCTCGCGTGGAAGAAAAATAAAGTACTTGAACATGCAAAAAAAAATCGAAAGAACAAGTGCAAAAAAGGACTGGAGCGATAATAACGATGTGGGGGAGATGAACAGCGGACGAGAAAACTTGTTAGTCGTGTAATCAGCGGAGTTAGTTATTGCTCTTCACGTTTAATGAAGCCATTGTGAGTAAAGTAGAGCCCCTTCAGCGGGCTAGAAACAAGTAAAACGTTGTCGAACGATCACTGGTCCCTTTCTTAACCGCAGACAGCGTCTTCTAACGATCCATTCCATTCTTTCCGTCCTTCGTGAATGGCTCGGACGGGGGTGGGACGCCGCCGCGCCGTCGTCTTCGCTGGCGCCAGCCGCATGGCGAGACGCCTGATGAACAGAAATGGGGGCACAGTGTAGGGATCGTTGGTGGTATGCAATCCGCCTAGTCCCACTTTTCAAGCATCTTGACGGCTGACACTTGGTGCCCCCATCTTGCGTAATAGTAACATCGCCGGCACTAAAGGCCACTAACAAGTTTGGTCTCCTGAAAAGAAACATGCTCCACCATCTGCTGTCGTCTCTTTCGGGTATCTCTGTGTCGTGCTGACGTATTTGTTCCAAGGCTCGTTCGTTGTTTGCGCTTGAACGATTCTGTCAAAAAGTGTTTGCTGCCTTCGCACAGAACGGCCATTTTTACACTGTCTCCGCAGTAGTGTCCTGCCGTTTGCAATCTGCAGAGCGACACAAAATACGCGACGACTGTCGCACACGGTCTGCGCCCCGACCTCGCATCCCCGGCGGTGGGAAACAACGCATCCCCGCTCGGAAGATCATAAGTCATGCCACCCGTCATTGTGCGCCGACTCCGGTGTTGTTAGGGTTTTATGAAGCCGCGGCTGTACTTTCTTTTTGTTATTTTTGTTATTATTGAACACCGTGATGCCTGCTGAAGACGGCGGTGCAGAAACGGGCCAGTGCGCGTTGGGCCAGGTGACTACACGTTCATAGCCGTTACTGACACACTGAAATAATAATAATAATAATAATAATAATAATAATAATAATAATAATAATAATAATAATAATAATAATAATAATAATAATAATAATAATGTAGCGAAAAGTAACGAACCCTATAGTGGGGCACGCTCACGCGCTCGTAAATCGTGAGCCAGTCCTCCGCGTCGGTCCCATCTGCGCCAGTGAAGACAGGTGGGTCTCGGACACGAGGGACACCGGAACATGCGGTCGGTGCGGGCGGAGGCGTTTGCTGGGCGACGTCCTGAGGCATGGTAGACGGCACTGTGCGGGAGCGAAGTTCCAGGGGCATAGAAAGAGGCCGAAGTTGTTGTGAGGGTACCCAGACACTCTCCACCAATTGTAAAGGGCGTTTATTGAAGGCTGGCGTCAGACCCGACCGGTAGCTTGGTCAACGGCTGAAGGCACGAGCCCCGAGAGCGAGCGGCGAGCACGAGCAATGCGCGTTAGGGCCAGACCCACTAGATCACACTGGAGAGCGTGCCCCACTCGTTACTCGTTACTTTTCGCTACAATAATAATAATAATACATTAATGTTGTTTGGAAGAGCACCAGATGTTAGGGAAATCGTGACATTGTTGAGGAAGGCTGCAAATCATTCTTAAATATTGGTAGCGCGGACGCCAAGCTTTATGAATCCCTCCCCAGACCTAGAGATAAACTGGCGCATGGAGCCGTAGCTAGCAACGGAAAGATAAGGAAATGTTTGGTTAAAATGCATTTCATAACTGAAGCAACTATTAAGTTCAGAGTAAAGCAGCCAGTTAGCGCATTTACTATTATTAATAATTATTTATGGGGTTTTGCGTGCCAAACCACGATATGTTACGAGGCACGGCCTAGTGGAGGGCTGCGGAAATTTTGACCACACGGGGTTCTTTAATGCGCACTGACAAAGCGCAGTACGTGGGCCTCTACCGTTTTGGCCTCCATGAAATTTTTTTAGTGAGTTTTCTTTAACCGTATTGCATTGTGTGGACGTACAACGTAACAGTCAGGATTTTTCTGTTCGTGAATTTTACAACGAGGTTATTAGAGGGAGCTTCGTAGACGTTCAAGTTCCTTGCGGCAGCGACGGCAAGTGTTGCAACGCTGTATGTGTCATTCGGAAGGACAACTTATTCAACACAAGGAGTTGGAATACTAAAGTCATACTTTTAAACGTAATTATTTGCACTTATAATGTACAATTCACATTATTTTTATCTCAATGAATACATGACAATTTATTGGCGCTTTTTTATATATTGCCAGGAGTCTTTTTTTTTTTTTTTTTCTCACGTCGTATTCACCAGGTGGAGGTCAGCTACAAATTTGCACGACTGCGGTTGTAAACGAGCCGCCAGGGAAAAACCTTTTCATGGGAGGCGACCGTATATAACCGTGACCGCGTCGTCGTTGATAAATGATCGCAAAGACCAGCCAGCAAATAGATGTCCATGGTATTTCCGAAAGGTGTGGCAACGCGCTTGCACAGCTTCTCCGTCCTTTATAGCCCTGTCGCTCGGATACATCTGCGAAGAAGTCTTTTTCTTTTTTTCGTCGACAACGTTCTACAGAGAAGGCAAAACAGGCAGCTCCCCTATTGTAGCTATAAACGTCTATCGCACTTCGATTATTATTTTGCTTTTGTCTATATGTACACTCTCTTCTTTTTCTTCCCTTCTCAGTGAACGCTGAGAAAAGTATACGAACGCGCAATGTTTCGGAAAGTTCTTTCTCGGTACTGGTTTTTCTGCTGGCTGCCATATAAAAAGTGCGAGGAGCGCAGCCAGCGGGAGGCCGCTTGTGCACAGAAGGAGCAAACGCCGGCGGGCTTCTCTCGGGCAGAGACAAGCCACAGCGGTCGCGCACACAGCCCTGCAAACAGAGCGCACCCCGCGACGCGTGGCCGCCCTGTTTCCCAGTAATGCGCGGTAAACACAGAGGCCCACGCGCGAAGCATGCAGGGTTACGCAGCACGGCTCGCAAACTCTCTGCGTGAGCGCTCGCTCAGCAATTTCTTTGCTTTTTTTTTTCTTTTTTCGACTGGGGAGGGTTTAGGGGGTGAGATTTGTTTTTTTCATCATCTCGTCTAGGCGCTGGCTCGAAACGGCCCTTTCTCAGCGAGGGGAAACAAAACACGGCGCTACACGCGGGCAGGATCGAGCGTACGCGACGCGCATGCACGTATCGTAAATCAGCAGTGGCCGAAGCGTGCAGTCCCTTTAGTCGCAGTTGCTCGTGTGCGCGTGCGTCGCCCCGCGCAGTTGCCGCATTGTGGCACCGCCAAACTCTTTCATCTCATCTTCCCCGGAGGCGAAGAAGATGCCAAAAGAAAACAGATATACGGACGGGCCTCAGTGCGGCGGTCTTTTGTCTCCGTGCTTTGCGCAACTAAGCGGAAAGCGCGGTTTGCGAACGAGTTGGAAAGATACGTCGAGATCGTGTGCTGGCCGAGAAAACTCGGGAATCTGCGATGTAGAATGGCTGGCTTTTTAGCTGTCCTATTGCGCCGTCAAAAGAATGCTGGTCGGCGGAATAATGCAGAGTGCTGCACCAGCTGCATGCCCTCTTTGCCAACAGGCTTCAATTGGAATTCGCAAAGCACCGTTCGGTTACAGTGCTCAAGGAGAGACCCTCACCGACATAAATGGGCAAGCTCTTTCTTTTACCTTCTTCTCCCACCTCTCCACCTTTTTATCTACGAACATAGCCTCTTTATAAGCTGTATTGTAGCAGTGAGCTCGTGTAAGTCCCAGAGGTCTGCTCATTGTCAAAATCAACCCACCTATTCCACAGTCGCTGTTTTGCGAGCCCCTCAAAGATCGCTCACCCCGGCTTGCGACCGTACGTATAACATTCGCCATAAGCCAATGAAACAGTTTCGAAACCGCTCCTTTCGCGATAACTAACCAGAACATCATTCAGTGCACAATTTTCTCAATGACCGTTTGGAAAAAGGGACATAATGCGATATGAATTTCATTATGAACGGGAGAAATACAATCCACCCGTTTGTAGCACAAGGCTACAAGGAGCATATAAAAAGCGTAATTTCATTATATGTTTTTTTTTTGTCTTCATTCTTGGAGAATGTTCCATGGCTGAGCAATGTTTGTTTCGAAAAATAACAAAGTGCGCTCAGTCATTTACTCAACTTTTTAAGTTTGTTCTTTCTAAGACGCGTTATTAATCCCCCGCACCAACAGTACGTTTTCCACGATACAGAACACCAGTTCGCTCCGTTTTAGAATATTTCGTAACTATATTTCGTAACCCGTTCAGTATCAGCAACGTTTCAGAGGTAAGAAGGTTACCAAAAAAAAAAAAAGAAAAAAAGGAAGAGACTTACAACAGGTATGAACATGCTTCTTTTACTAGCCCTTTATCCCAGAGCGGCTTACGTACTAATATTGATACAAATCGCATGCGTCGTTTAATTTTTCTTTCCCGCAAACAAATAATCACGAAACCATCGACACCTCTAACCTTTCTACCTGTCAACACATTACGCTCGCAGACGCGGAGACTCAATAGGTGTAACTCCATGTACTACACGCGTCGACTTCTCCAAGTATTCTTTTCTTTTTCCTCACCGCAGAGAGCGAATTAAGCTAGCCGATAAAATTTAAACGCAGGATTTCATTATCACATTTTGAGACATACCTTCAATGTACAGCATTTTGCCTTTGTTAGAATTGTTTAAAGCATCACTGTATGACCGCATCATTTGAAAATCGCTGGAATAATGTTGCTTGACCTTTCGTTTTGTTCTTCGCATGTTTAAAAGAAACTTTCGAGTACGATTTTACCTTTCTTGTATTCATTCTGTTTCGTGTTATGCGTGGCTAGGGCCTCGCATAACACCGCAGAATTTATAGATAAAAAGTATAGACTAATTTTGAGTCGACACGTCAGCGAGAGCGTCGTCCTGAACGCCCTATAGGTGAATCGATGCAGCTGGCCCCTATACGCACCGTGGAAAACTGTACAGTGAGGTGGGAAGAGGGGAAGGATGAGCGGAATTTATTCTACGGACTTCTCTTACGCGTAAGCACCCCTCTGTGCTCGATGTTCAGGGGGTCTTAAATACTCTCGGCTCGCGGGACGTAGGAGCAGTCCGGGCTTTCCACGAACGCGTAAGGGCGTCGCACTGATTGAAGAACGATTCTGGGGCTGAATTCACAACACTTCCCTTTCATAAGTGCTGTTTTTTATTGGCTGACGGGCTCCTTTAATGATATGTCTCGCATCGGGAAGGGCTGAAATTTTCCCTTAAGAACATTTTTATCGTAAGTTTTTTTTGGTGAATACGAGCCCAGCGCAGGGAAAACAATCTCATATCGAACGTCGCGTGCGCGTACCAGAGTCTGCAGATTCATTGATTTCTCTCCAACGTTTCCTTCTTTCTTTACTAGGCTTTTTTTCCTCGCTTGTAATCTTCCCGCACTTTAAAAGTTCGCGGAAAGTTGAAGGCAACGTCGAGCGCGAGTTCAGCACAACACCTGAGCACCAGTGCGATAGCTTTATGCTGAGGCTACGAACTTAAAAAAAAGAAAGAAATTAAACTAGTTGAAGCACAGGCTGGAATCAGTAACTGCACGCGCCGAACAAATCTCATTGCCCTTATGATGAAACGGTGAGTAACTTTGCATATATGATGTGGCGTCGTCGCTCGGATAATGTTGTCAGTTGAACATACGCACTGTGATCGAACGAAGAAATCCCAGTTTCGCACTTCTCACCATGCTTAAGTGCTAGAGTAGAAACCTTTTATCTTTCGCGTATCGGGTTGGTCTAATTAAGTTCAGAGACCGAGCTTTATTCTATTATGAGAGAACCACCTTTTTTTGGTCATAGGGCTTTTCTTTCATTTTTCTGGGGTTTGTTTAGCTTCTTTGTATTTTTACGGAGCCTGGGTGTATGAACACAACGCGTTTAATGAACTCTATTTTGCACGAGAGGTGAGTGCGCAGTTGAGTAAGTGAATTTCGTAAAGCCAGACTATAATACAAGAATGCACACAACAAAACCTTGATTAAAAAGTGGCGGTGTGCAAGCTTTTTTAAAACGTATGCAAGGGAGCCTTTTATTGCATACGGTGCTTATAAAGGGCTATAGAAGTCACCATTATTGACATGGAAAGAAACACTACTATTAGAGAAAGAACAAAGAGTCAGTATTTATGCCCTCGGAGAGCACTGCGTTATTCCGAGATTCCAGTTAGTACGCGTAGTCATACAAAGCCTGACAGAGGTCTCCCTGAGGAATGCTTTCTGTGTAGAAAGAAAAGCACGCAAATATTTTATCGTGTGCTCGATATCGCCGAGCGCGACAGGATTCCTTTTTTTCCCATTTTTTTTTTTTCCTTTTACGCGAGTGAAACACGCGACATGAGGAGGTGTTTGGAATTCGCACCTCCTACAACTTGCTCGCGTCTGCGCAAGTCGCGTTCACAGAGGAATTTCGGCCCGTCACTGGCAGCAAAAATAAGCGTGGCGAAACTGAAATTCCCTATCATGCCCACAGTCCCGAACGTTGCGGCAAAGTTTCGCAAAATGGAGCGAACGAAAAAGTTTCAACACAAATTGCTTTTCTCTCTCGAAACGAACCGCGCGGTATAATTAAAAAAGCAGGCTTCTTCTTTATTCACTTTTTTTTTTTTTTTTTCGGGCTTGAGGTGCCGTTGTTCGCGGCGCCAAAGTATCGCGCAACTGGTGCCTCGCGGCCCCGCGCACGGCGCGGGCGGCGCGTTCCGCGGGCCGCCGGCCGCGGCGCTGAGCGCGAGCTCGGGCAGCAGGGCCCGGCCGCTGTGCGCGCAGTCGAGATCGAAAAGTAGGGGCCTGCGCCACGAACACCTGGCGCCAGACAGGCTCGTCATCCCAAAAGGGCCGGCGGCACTCGGCGGCGTGGGGCTTCTCCAGTCCACAAGTCAGCGCGCTCTCGAAAACCGCGCGCACTATGTGTTCCCCCAACGGGAACACTCTTCTCACGACCCAACTTTGTCCCTCTTTTTTTTCCCCACTGCAGGCCAGATCGGAGGGGACGGGGAGACCTCGGAAGACAAAGAAGCCGAAGCCGAAGCGGAGCAGGAGCGGCTCGAGGCGCTACGGGAAGCCGAGGAAAGACGAAAGGAGAAGCACCGGCGGATGGAGGAAGAACGTGAGAAGATGAGGCAGCAGATCAGAGACAAGGTGAGTGAAAGCACTTCCCAGCACCGCCGCGGCATAGGGAAATCGGGAAAGTTACCTGGCGAGTACCCAGCCAGTTCCCGCCCGCGTGCGCTTATTCTCTACGAGGTAGAGAGGCTTCTCAGGGCCATGGACACGTGGTAAGGGTTCTAGGGAAATCTGGGGAGCTGTCCTTTATTCCAGGTACGAACCTTCCCGCTCTGATCTATTTCCGCTGTCTCTGAAAAGTGCGCATGCTCCACAGCGAAAAGCGACGGGCATAGTCTACTTTTCTGTCATAAAAAGAAAGTTTCTGAGAAGCACTGAGCAACGCCTGACTGAAGTGATCACTGTCAAAGCTTTGCATGAAAGGGTGTTCTTCACTGGTCTACCGATGTTGTATTCTGAATAAGCCGCAGAGACATATATTGCTAAGTTTCTGCAATTCTGTCTCAGCACCTGGAATAATTATGTGGATGTAATTCCAAGACATCCATCCTTCCTATATATGGCATCACAGCATATCTCTATAACAGTTGCTGCAATGGTCCCATGTATAAAATTTCCGGAAGGGCAATTAGCTTTGAAGTCGTTAGCACCTTTGCTTCTGTTATGTGCCATGAAGCTTGTTTCATAAAAATCGGAAGTTTGCTTTTGCACCCAGAACAGTTAAACTGTAGCACTTTTGGTCAGGACTCTGGCTTCATTAGTGGCTTCAGTAGAGTTCGTATATATATATAGAAATACTACCTGCTTGGGCGAGTGCTATGCAGTCATTCATAAAAAACTTCCAGTGATTCGGCAGTTAGTTAAGTTTCAAAATCCACACAAGAGAGTCCAGGAAACATGGAGCCTTGAAGCGAGCAGAAATTTTCAAACAGAAAGTGACGTTGGGAGCCAACCATTCGACAAGAAGACTTGTCCTGTCGAAGACAAGTCCCCTTGTGAACACTTTGGCCTCAGCGACATTACCTGATAAATAATTTCTCATCACTACATTGAAAAGAGTTCTTATTTAGTAAAGAAAGCTTAAATTGAATTATAATTCACTTGTTCTGTCAGGGTATATCACAATTCTGCGTTCGTTAAGAACAAAGAAATTTTCGTATGTGGTGACGTGGCTGAATATTCGATAAAGTGAAGTTGTTTAGCTTTTCCGAGGAACCTGTAGCGAGCCAATGTAAAGCATCATTAATTAGTTGCAGCGTAGGGTGCATCGGCACATTTACAGAATGCATCAGTCGGTAGTGGTGACAGTTTCCGAATTGGACAGCGGCTTCTGCTTCAGGAGTGTAGATAGGCGGGCCAGTTGATAAAAATTCATTGCAACAACTTGATAGCAAACATGCGCAGCGCAGAGCAGAGCGATACGCCGGCAAGCGCTGACTGAAACTATATATATAAAAAAACAAAAAAAAACAGAACCTACACGAGACAGGAAAACGTCACCAGAACTGAAGTATACCATGCGGAAATGAAATCTCAATGCTTAAATTCGATATAAAGATGGTGAAATCACACTGACATGGCTCTTTTTTCTTTTCTTATTTACGGTAGAAGCGCTGCCGCAGAATCACAGTCCTTATTTAGTTAGCTTGATTACAGCTTCTATCTGCGCTTGTTTGTGCGTCTCTCAGCTCTGCGTTGTGTGTTTGCGCTACTAAATAGTTACGATAAAGTGGCTCCTGTTGTTGAATCCGGCAACATGAGTAGAAAGTACCAAACATTTCGATCGTATAAGTGCTCCCTGATATCCAAATGCCACTTGCGCTAATAGCTCGTCCGCTAGCAACGTAACCGCATATCATTCCACCTTACACGCTATTCCAGTGCGATGGCTCTTTTATGAGGCTAATAGCTATTTCCAGCACTCACAATCATCGCGCCAAACTCTCCTTACATATTACATATCTGACGATATCATGACATTGCTTGTAGTCCCACTAGAACTAAAAGAAAACCTTTTGTTTCGCGCCAATACGACGTACTAACATAAATGCAAATGGTCCAAATGTTTGTGTAATGCCCGGAGAATAGTAATGTCTACAGGGCCCTTTGTCTAAAAGTACAATTATAGAAAATGTCTTAAAAATTCTTTTTTTGAGAAATCTACTTTACATGCGTCCTCATCAGTCAGGGTAACACAACAATCTGCGGACTTTGACTAACTTCTCTATGCGCACTTCACAGACTTTGAAAAGACATTCGGATCACTAGAAATACAGCAGTCAGAGACACTGCGTTGCCTAAAACGTACAGAAAACGTATGCGACTACCTTATCAAAGGTATGTATGTATGTATGTATGTATGTATGTATGTATGTATGTATGTATGTATGTATGTATGTATGTATGTATGTATGTATGTATGTATGTATGTATAAAAGCAAGAAAGGGCGAGAAAGGCCGTTGTGCTATAGTGACCAGAAAAATCTTCATTGGGAAAGAATAGCTTTAAGGCGAGAGCACTATGTCGCCCATAGCGCACTGGCCTTGTAACAAACTCGGTGTGTAGTGGTGTGGTACAGAAGATGCCACGTGACCCGTACGGATAGGCCTATGGAAAAAAAAAATGTTCAGGCACATCCCGGTGACGTGTGGCGCACACCTGCATACTCCAGCCAGCCCGGCATGCGAGCATGCGCCACGCGGGAATTTACGTACAGAACAAAAGCCTGCTACGCATTTGGTAATGCATTAAAAACGCACACGTCCTCGCCTATGCAGATGAGATTGTCGATCCAAATGCGAACGCGTGTACTTTCTCATTACGGCTCATTGGGTCGTGCGAAGGTCTTGGACCAAAATGTATGTTGGAAAAGCATGACTTCAAATATAACCTAACACATTAACAAATGTGCAGCAGGCTTTCGTCTTCAAATTTTGCATACGTGCAACAAAATCCAATTTTCTTTATGCGTTTTCTTTTTCTCTTCTTCTCGAACTGAGACTGTGGGAGCCTGTGCGAGTGATGTGTGGCGCCAAGGATTTGAACATGTATGCGTAGAAAGTCCTAAAGCCTGATATTTTTCTGGAATCAAAGTTCAGCCAATGTTATTGACGCTCGACGATTATTGGAAAATGAGAGAAAGCACTTCCGAACATTCTAAATACTGTCCCAGAATCACATGAGCTTTCCTCTTTCTCTCTCTCTCTTCTTTAAATACATCTAGAAAGTAATTACTGCGAAAAACGCGCCTCCACAACAGCAAAATCAATATAATGGGGAAAATACGAAGCCAGCCATTACATTAACCATAAGCGAAGGACAGCTCATTAAAGTAAAGCGAAATTCAAAAGCAAAGAACAACGCTGAAGTGAGGCTCATTTTGCTGTAGCCTCATGGTAGCTTTGTGGGATGGGCACTTGAGGCCGTGCATTCGAAAAGCACTGTAAGTGGCAAAAGTACAGTTGATGGCAGACACGTTATTCATAAGAGAACTAGGAAGCTTCGAATTCTATAAAGAGCTATAGGAGACAGATGGGGCAAATGGCTGTTTATTTTTATTAATCTGTACACTTAGTTTAGGTTCCACGCAAGTGAAACGTACGATAAACATTACGTTCTTGTGAACGGAAAAGAAATATCAAAATAAAATAAAACTCTCGCTTGCCGCTTACAGCGGAACGCACGGTGCTAGCACAACACATGCGACGCTTTCGCAATCAAGTTATGCATACGGCTTCTCTTCTATGAACTACTGAGGCTATTTACACACATACGCTTTTGATTACGTAGGCCTTGTAAATGGGTGAGTTAGGTAGTGCCCAGGGACACACGTGGCGTTTCTGTCCGCCTGCATGTGTGTGTGTGTGTGTGTGTGTGTGTGTGTGTGTGTGTGTGACAGCAAGAGGGAGGAAGGTTAGTATAAACCGTTACCGCCCAACCAACTCAGTTCCGGCGTTCGCGTCAAGCGATCCTTTTTCTCACCGGAAAAGGCGCTACTCTAAATGTATACGCCCATACTCCAAGTCACGGTGTCTCTCCTATTTCGTTCTTTTTTTTTTTCTTTCGCCCACCAACGGCTGGCAGTGCAGCCATGCAAACTCCGCTCAAAGAATGGCGCTCTCGCGCTGAACTCCCCGCGGGCAAAAGCTGGAATCGTCTCGCAGTTTTCCCACGTACGCTGTTTACGTATTCCCGTCGACGTTTCCTTTTGGTAGTTTTCCCTGGACTTTAAGGCACGGCAGCGGAGAGCTGGAATAAAGGGACGAATCTCGTGCTGCGGATGTTCGGCGCCTCAGATCGGGAACGACCATCGACTCGCCGTTCCCTGGGTCTCCTCCTTTCCTTCTCGGCACGGCGAAAGAAATTCCGAAAAGCCAACGAAGATTACCTTCGCGTTAAGGTTTTCAATTTCTGGAGGAGGCTTACCCCGCGGTCCCATAGAGAGGTGCCGAGAAGCGGGCTTAAGTCGTTTTATACCGCAGCCACCGGGAGATACGCAGCACTCGGGAACCGGTGCTCTGCGTTTTATAACGATGACTCTTGGAAGCTTTCCAGGGACTCCATTCTTTGTGCCTTTCCACGATAGTATCAGTACAGTGAGACAAAGTACGAAATATGTACTAGTCAAATAAACTCCGAAGGGCCGGCCACAAAAGATGGTTTAGACACGTAGCGTGCATGAAAATCATCCCGAAGATCCCGGTGGAAGAGTGCCCGCGAATTCGTATCGCATCGCGCATTGTGGACAGAAAATTTCGCCTTCGAAGAGACGCGCTTTTCTTTTATTTTTAGCCACTCACTTTCCCTTTTTCACTTGCCCTCGCCCGCTTTTGCAACGTTACCGGTATTCACTTCTGCAGCCTACTCCCGTATCACCTCCACTTTCTATTCGCCCCCGCCATTTACTTGTTTTCTTCAGAGCTTCAATACTGCAGCAATGGCCCGTGCTAGTCTCACTGCTTCCAATATACGTCAACGCGCAGTCGAGATCTCGTTTCCGCTCTTATACGGCCGCCCAGGCGCAGCGGCGAGCCTGCCGGTGGCCTCTCATAATCCTTCCAGGTCAATAGAGACGCCAGCTTTTTCCCCGACCTCACGGACTCTGGCTACACAAACATTAGCGCCGAGGTCCCGTAATATCCTCCTTACTCTTCCGCGCGCAGCAATTGTCGGGAATCGGAAGGAGAACTGGCCCATCGTATACCGCCACCGCACGCTGCTGTGTGCAGGTTCTCTCGCCAAGACGACTTCGCTGCAGTGCACCGCAATAAAGGTAATCGCATTACGAGGCACGTACGTGGCAGATCATTCGGGGAGCGCAATCGGTTGAATCATTTGAGCAGCAGCGCAGTGCACGGCCCGTTTTTTCTCTGTTCTTCTTGCCCGTCGCGGTGGTCCCTCCGTGGGTTCTTCAAATCTGCTAAAGTTAAGACCTTACGTCGCAAGAGCATTTCGAAACGGAGAGAGAAATACAATGCTAGTCAATTGCAGTATGCGTCTATATCTACCTGGCGCAACAGCTAGCGCGTGGGTGCTTAGGCAACAGGTATACACGTATGCTGCGTCGGGCTCTCTGCCAGTTTCGCAACTGGCTTCATCGCGCCCACGCTGTTTCCACGACTCGTGCGAACTCTATATCCTCCCTTTAACCCTTGTCTTCTTCATGGTTGCTCTATTTCTCGTTCACCATTGTTCCTTACCGGCATTCCTTGTCGTTTAATATCGCCCATCACCGATTATCTTCTTTCTTGTTGAGTTTCGGCGCGTAACGTAGTAGGATAGTGATTTCAATAACGCAGCCTTCAACTTCGCGACGGGTATGAAGCATATAACGAGCTTAGACAATGCCATGGAAGCCAAGGGAAGTGCTGGTATATGTTCGGATTGGATCGGGTGATCTTCCGCACGATGCACGGAAAGCGCATTCTTTTTTTTTTTTTGCCGTATTTTATATTGCGGTTTTAGTTTCATAAACAGAACTGACGAAAGAGCAGTCAGTCATCTGTAGTTAGTAATAGTTGCCGGCTCAATCAAGGCTTCTCCCGCTGTTTTTCTATGAATCGAAGGTCCATGGATTACGTATATGACAACAATAGTTTACGTAGAAAAATGCACAGATGTGTGCGCAATCTTCTATTTTCATTAATAGCAATCCATTTAATGCCACATCATACGATACGGCAGAAAGGGTTCCTGACATCAGCTACAAGCTGCATAAAGAAGCCTGATAAGTACTATATAGGAGGCGGTCAACGTGAAAACATCGATAATGCTTATATTTGTCTGATGCTAAATTTACAACCTTTGGTTATATTTTAAAGGGCTTCGTTATAAAAATGCCGTTTCTCCACATGGTGGCAATTGCATGTGCATTTACGGGGCACAACATAAATGCTGCTGGCGCTGACATTTCACTCTTATATGGTAACCGCCAGCGTGAAATGTCTATGCACGACACTTCAGTGCGCATTGCTCACGTTCACCTTGTCACCACCGACACCATGCTCCTGGAAAGCATTGTGTCAGTGGTCTTCCTTAATTAACCCATATTGCATTGCCAGATCGCGTCGCTACGGATGCAAGCTGAACAATTGCTATGCACACCTATCTCACTGATTGTTTAAGTAAAATACGGCTGTCGAGTCTACTAAAGAAAATTGTTGGTCTTAGTAAAAGGGAAAAAGGCAAGTGAAAGATGGAGAAGTTGTTGGCAAAATGATGAAACCCGTTGTACAACATGTAAAACGTGCCGGTCAAGACTCCGTTATGTTTAGTGAACGGCATCGAGCGCTTTCTTTTTTTTTTTTTAAGACTACATCATTGCGTCTTTTTTTTTTTTCTATTATACAAATTGGTTCCATCGTCCGCGTTTTGTCCGTAGCGGCCCAGGCGGGAACTCTCTTGTATAAGCTTGGTGGAACGCATGCCAGGCGGAACGTATACCGGCTATAATTTGTTTTTAATGCTCGTTTGTCATTTGGTCGGGAACGCTCAAAAGAAGAACCGCGTGCAAACGTTAGAGGGGAAGAAAACTTACTCCTGGATTCGTTACATCCGGCGCGTTCGAACTGTTTCCTGCATATAAGAACAAACATTCATTGAAGTCTCGCAGCCTTTTGTTCGTAGAACACCGCTATGCCAGGTAATTTTGTTAAATGAACCCGCTATCGAACGAGCTGAAACAAAAAAGGAACTGCGAACGTGAAGTGAAGTCGATGCGTGGCTAAAATTGAGCGGAGGTAGGGGCTTACCTTTGTCCTGTGCTTACAACGAAAGACGCACGCTGAACAAGAAACTAAAAAAGTGACCATGTCTCTGATTGCATGAGTAGAGAACGAAATTACAGACACGTGACAGTTGAAAAGCACTCGCGCAAATTAAGTGCGTATACGGAAAGGGGCGATCGACGAGACATGCACGACAACCTGTTGTCAAAAAAAAAAAAAAAAAAAAGCTATATCGAGTGCTCCAGACAATGGCTCCTTCGCGTACTTGGACAAGCCGTGAGGGCGCAAACGAGGTCTATAGAATATAGAGCGGGAACCATCGATCTGGTGTTTACACATGTAAATGGAGACTGCGCAGAAGTTTTGAGGGTCTTAATTAAACCGCGTCTCTACGTAGGCACGCGAAGGCCAGTCGAAATAACGCGTCCAACGTCACGAGCACGCAACAGGGTCCTTTCGTGCAAGCCGAAACCGAAGCACTGTCGACAGAGAAAAGCTTTCGTTAAAGACATGTCTGCGCCATAGAAGACGCTGGTGTATAGGATGGCAACAGGCGTCAGCAAGCTGTGAAAGGCGAGCCTTGCCGGTGCGTCGAGGGCTTTCTTCATTATCGTGACTGATATCTGAATATATCAACGGTCGAATTACGCCCTATACTGACGTATTTCTTCGGTGACCAATCGCGCCGTTCGTATTATTTATGCTACAAGCTTCCCGCAATCCCTGTGCCCTCGATTCCCCCAAGCAGAATTCGAATCTTAATTCAGGTGCCTAACTTAGCCTCATGGTATGGCAGGCGAAATAATTGGGGAAAAGACTATATACACTACAAAGATGTTCGCGCTGCGCCATGTCTATCCCTTCATCGCGCATTTCCCATGCTTCTGCTCCTTTCGTTCATGCATTCTTGGCGCAAAGTACCTGTAGTTCATCATCAAGTTTATACGACCGGGCAGAGTCGCTCCTTTAGCCCTCGTCGTAATCCAGGCGATTCTTTTGCAGCTGAGCCGTGCCCGGCCAACTTGATAACACCATCGTTAGCCATGAGAGGTACATTATAGCCAATTAGTGTAACGTTGTTTCGTTCAACACGCCCATCGTTTAGCTTCGCTGCCAGAAGATCAACCGCGGGCCCCCTTTTGTCAGATAGTTGCGTATATACTGTCGTGCCTATCTTCCATCAGATTACACAGCTCCAGCGACAGTTTCGATTCCCCCTTGTGCTTGGCTCCACCACGAGTTTGACTGCCAGTAACGGGGATACAGACAAGAGCACAAACGGTCGTTTCCAGCGCTCGAGCAGCTTTCTCTTTATTGCTGTACGAGACATGCAGCCAACATAGCCATCTGTATGCCGATGCTTCAGCTACGATGAACGGGTCTGCAGGGTCGGTGATCTTTTCAGTGAAAGCCGTTATCGGAAAGACTAGGCTGTCTCATTAGATTACATCAACTGCTGCAGAACGTGCTGCTATTTGTGGAGCACTTAGCATTATTTCTTATAAACCGCCCAAGAAATTGAACGTGTTCACTGACTCCAAATCGGCGATTCATTGTTTGGTTACTGCCTTAGGACACGGACCCTACGAACAGCTAGTTCTAGAAACCAGACTGTTGCGCCAGCTCGTCGAGCAAGGAGACGACATCACGTTGCAGTGGATTCCGAGCCACTGTGGCATCATGGGTAACGAACATGCCGATGCAGCTGCTCGATCTGCGCATGAGGAGGACTTACAAGATCCCATACCGCTGTCAAGAACAGACGCAGCCGCAAGAAGGTCGTGCCCTTACAAATGCAGAAAAAAGAACGTTGTGGAACACGCCGAGTTTGAAGCGCACACGTCTGCATCTACTTGACCAGACACGACCTCCATGTGGAGTCTCTCGACTCGTGACAACACTTCTTTGCCGGCTCTGGCTGGGCGTCGCTTTTACAAAATCTTTTGCTTTCAGAATCGGCACGGACATACCACTGCTTGCAGTCACTGCAGCAGCGAGGAAAGTGCAGAACACGTTCTTTGCCATTGTACTCTCTACAGGGCGCACAGACTGTCACTAACGGCATCGCTGGCCTGTGTTGACAACAGGGCGCTGTCCGAACAGGCTGTATTAGAATACTGACCAAAAGTGACGTCGCAGCGGAAGTTGGTCAAAGCTTTGTTGGCGTTTCTCCATCGCACAGGCCTGTCAGAAAGACTGTAACGCCCCCGTCACTCCCCTTCCCCCTTTTTTTGCTTTTTGTCTCCCTCTTATGTCCCTCTTTATTTCCTTTTTTTCCATCCCCTAGTGCAGGGTAGCAAACCGGAAGGCTATTTCTACATAACCTCCGCGCCTTTCTTTCCTATCTGTCTCTCCATCAACAGACCCCGCCAAAAAAGATACGATGCCCGCACGTCTCAGTCCAATCGTGGATGCTTTCCTAGAGTAGCATATAGATGCGAACCATGTGCTATCAACCTTTAACTTGCGATCATAACGCACTGCAGCCACACTTTGGGTAAGTTTTAAAGCGCAGGAATTATGTTGCTGACAGCGTTGAACAAAAACTGAACAGGAGACTTAAAGGCACAGCGTTTGTAACTTGCTCCGCCCTCCTACACAATCATTGGTTTCTCTGCATTAACAAGCAAGCTCATTCAACATAAATGCATTTCACTTCATTGCACCTTGAAGTTTCATCACAATCATCATTGAAATAGAAATTTTATTCAAGTGCAAAAAAAAAAATTACACTTTGGAAAGAGAGGACTAAAGGCATTGACGCCTGACGAGGTCCTCCCACCTCGTCAGGCGTCAATGCCTTTTATCATCAGCCTATTAGGTCCTCTGCAGGATGAAGGCCTCTCCCAAAGATTTCCAATCCACCCTATCCTGAGCGAGTTGGTTCCACTTTATGCCCGCAAACTTTTTAATTTCATCGCCCCATCTAACCTTTTGCCTGCCTCTGTTACGTTTTCCCTCTCTTGGTATCCATTCCGTCGCTATTACTGTCCACCTATTATCTTTCCTCCTCATGACATGTCCTGCGCAGGTCCACTTCTTTCTTTTGATATAATAATATCGGCTACTCCTGTCTGTTCCCTGATCCATTCCGCTCGTTTTTTATTTCTTAGCGTTACACCTATCATTTTTCTTTCCATTGCACGTTGCGTGCTCCTTAGTTTCAGCACTAGTTTTTTTTTTTTTTTTTGTCATCCTCCACGTTTCTGCACCGTACGTTTGTACTGGGAGAATGCAGTGATTGAATACTTTTCGCTTCAATGAGAGCGGCAAGTTTCTAGTCATGATTTCGCAGTGCCTTCCGAATGCGCTCCAGCCCATCCTTATTCTACGGAGAATTTCTTTTTCATGGTTAGGAGTTCCTGTTATTAACTGTCCCAGGTATACGTATTCGTTTACACATTCTAAGGGTTCACTGTTAATTTTAAATTCCTGTTCCTTAGCTAGGCTATTGAGCATAACCTTGGCCTTTTGCCTATTCATTTTTAGTCCAATTTTAATACTTTTCCGGGTTATGTCATCAATCATCGTCATCAATCAATCAAATTCTATATATTCTTAGAGGACACTGAATGACGCGAAGAAGTCTTTCAGTAAGTGCCTCCATCAACACAGGAAATAAAATATTGTGACGATGCAGGATAGACGAGAACACCGGAGAAGAAAGAGCGCAAATAAACTCGTTTCGTCGACAACGGAGCATCGTCTATTCTTTGCCCTAAATACCAGGTTCTTTGTCGCCATCATCCTCTGGCATATGTACACGCAGCGATATGTCCCCCTTTAAAATGAGCATATATTCGATGTTTGATCCTCGGAAGACCTTGTTCCTGTTTGCGAAAATATGAGGTCCACGCTTGCTGAAAAAGCCGGCGCGGAAAACATTTATGAGAAAAGCCTGCTCCTCTAATGCATTTGGTTTTTTTTTTTTTTTTTTGGGGGGGGGGGGGGGTTCTTTCTGGCGCATCCTTATTAAAAGGTGTATCATAAGGGATTAATATTCTGCTGCTTGGCAACGCGTGCGTGATGAAAAATATCCAAAGAAGATTTTTTTTTTAACCTGACACCACTGACGAATCGGTAGGACACCGTGGTGATGCTAACCACTTCTGACTAAATAAAGTGCAGCGTGTCATAGTCGTTTAGCCGAAACAATGTTTTGGCGCTTTCTTTGCGTTTACTTATTTTCCTTCTTCATTTTTTTTCTTTCACTGCAGAAGAGCATAAATGTATTCACAGTGACCAACGAAGTAACTTGACTGCCCTTTTTCGGCCACCTCTAAAATTCGTTGTGTTTTCATGTCGCAATGCAACAGACGAAGGGAGTTAAAACCGCACAAGACACGCTCTTTTTTTGTTCGGTGCGCCTCAGTCTCCGCGCATAAGCTTTTCAAGTGCGCTGTGTTGGCGTGCGGGGTCCCCTGACGACACTTGCGTACCCCGCGGGTGCGGTGCGCACACGCGAGCCGCATTTTGCGGCTCAATCCGCTTACGCTCGTCGCAGACTGACCCGACAACGACGGACCCTCGTAAGTCAGGCTGTGGTCGCGAAGCACGCATTTCTATCGGCTCCGCAAAGGCACTCGCGAGAGGTGTCAGCCGCCGAGACAGGAGACAAAAGTTGCGCAGGCCTTCCTCTGTATAGCTGTTCTCAATTTCCCTCGAGGGATCGGGCTCGCTCTGTCAGGCAAAGCAACAGCTGATCAGGAAAAGCGACCTTTCTTCCGCCGCGTTAATTTTTCTTCCGCTCGGGAGACACACTCTCCCTTTTTCTCTTTTCATTCGCCGCACATTTTTTTTTTTTCTTTGAAGCCAAGCTCCTTTCCCGGTGGCGCCGTCGCTGTTTACTACGTATTCTCTTTTCTCTCCTTGTCTTCTTGTCCGCGCGCTGTAACGTATCCAGTATAGTTGAGCGTTCTCTTCCATTCTTCCTCCCGACGGGAATAGCAATGGAATATCGATTCCGTCCCGCACCGCCCGGGCTCAAAAGTCAAATGCAACTCAGGAAATCTGCATCCAAAGAGGTTTTTTGAAGCGTCTCTCTCCAACGCAACCCTTCGGCCTGGTTCTATCTCCATTCTTGGGGAGGCGCTTTCCTCTTCTCTATAGGCAACCGCCGTGTCGTTTTGTTTTTGCCCACCGAGGACGTCTCGCCGAACATCGCGTTCGAGAACACAATGTATAAAAAAATATTCCAAATCGAAACACTCCAACCACGCCGTGCATGATGTTCAGATTCTCAGTCACGGAGGGCCTTCCCCGACCCGCTTCGCTTTCTCCGTCCTTTTTCTTTCTCCTAAATTCCCCAGCCTTTCCAACGATGGCCAAAGAAATAATCGTGGTATAGCGTAGTAAACGCAAAAAGAAGGCAGCTGCAACGCGCCCTTCTGTCGCAATGGTTGCAGAAATGCCTCTAGCGCTGTTTTCGCCGAGAGGCGCAGTCTTAAATATGTTCCGCTCGGCGAGCCACGCATGCAGCGCGGCAACTCACGTTATACGCCGTTGGCCGCAGCCTCTTCTGAGCAATATCTGAACAGCCCATATAATCCAGTTAGCCTTTTCTTCCTCACGCCCCGAACCGCTTTGCGTCTTCCGCGCTCTCAGCTGGCTGGCCGCCTTTCGCTGCGTGGTCCGCGCGAAAAGCCGCAGCGTCGTTAAATAATTTCTGATCAAGACTCCTTCGTTTCCCACTGCATCACAGTTAGCGGGCGACGCCACGGCATTGCTCTCATCTTGTGGTCCGCAGCAGCACGTTCATCGAGGGCCGCCTCTAAGAACACTGCTGGCGAATAAGCGCGCCATACTCCAGGGGTTGTTACGTGCGCAGAAGTCTTTTGAGCCTCACGTTTGGGTTAAGAGCATCGCAAATAATGTGGCCGCAGGGAGCCCCCATATAGCACGTAAATGACATCCGAGGGAGAGAAAAAAACTTGCTGTTGTAGCGTAACGTTTAACTATCTCGCCATTTACATTCGCTCAGTGCCACCCCCCCCCCCCCCGCCCTTTATCTTCATTACATAAAGAGGCAAGGGGAGGTGCGCGAGGGAATAGGGGGAGGGTGGAAGGGGGGTGCAGAAGCAAATAGATTTGCTCTCGTCAGTTTCTTCAAGGTGTGGCGTTTCATTTCTTCCCTTTTCCTTTTTTTCCCCCTTATTTCGCACACGCGCAGGCTTGTGCTTTCTAGGGGCTTCGTTACCGGTCCTGCTGGGGGAAAACTTATGTAGCTGTCGTTATGGGTCACCCACTCCCATAATCCAGCTTAGGAAAGGTTTATCTGCAAGACTGACTTACGCACCGTGCATCCAAAATGCTCGCGCTGTTACGGTGCCACGTTGTGGCTCTCCCGCTTCTTTATCCGCCACTACATTACAACATTACAACACGCCACTACATTACAACCAGCAATTTGTTTGTTGTTCTTTTTTTTCCTTCATATTCACGTACGTAGTAAAAACGATTTCTGTATGCGGGAGAACATGGAAGGTTTTCAAAAATTTCTTTTACCCAACTTTGACTACGCTCGCCAAACGCGCAGAACTCTGCACGCGAAAACAGGTCTGCTTAGCTACAACCGACAAGTTAAAACGATTCGCTAAAACACGATTTTCCACGCGCGTCAGTCTACCTGTCAGAGCAGTTTTAAGAACCATGACGTTCTGGATTTCAGCAATTGGTATTCCCCCCAGACAACTGCGGGGAATGGAACATGTGAGCAAAGTCGCCCCACCGCCTTACTTGAACGCAAAAATCAGTTCAGCGCGGGAGAGGGGAGAGGAGAACCTCCTTCCTTAGAATGGGCCTTCTATAAATAAGACGGACATTGCGGATACAAGCAGAGTCGAATGCGAGCAATAATGCACGTGTGAGCTATGACAGGACTACAACCGCGCCGGGCCCAACGCGCCGACGATAATTTCGGTGAGCAGTTAAACAAACCTCTCCTCATAACAGATAGTAGGATCGGTCAGTTACTAACGCAGCTGCATGTTCTCACAATATTCCGCACAAAAAAAAAAAAAAAAAAAAAACCGATGCGGCGCTGGATATAACAACCGACGTACTCCGATAGCAGCAACTCATAAGAAACGAAGAAAATTAGATAGATAGATAGATAGATAGATAGATAGATAGATAGATAGATAGATAGATAGATAGATAGATAGATAGATAGATAGATAGATAGATAGATGACAAAATAACATCACAAGCACAATGAGGATTATACATTACGCCTTGATTCCTCCTTGCCGTAAGACTCAAGCCGTACACTACTAACCTTCACTCAAATCTTCAGCTGGTCGATGTAAATTGGATGACGCATTAACAGTTTGAACCCACTTCCTATAAGAATGAACGCGACACTCTGCCTTCACCACCACAATAGATAGTTTGCGTGTGTCTGATGGGGTGTATGCTTGCGTGTTTGCTAGTTTATAGATATGTATGTATGTATCTGTGTGCCTGTTACCTCCCTGATGCCTGTCTATTTCCATTTCGTCTCCACACATCCATTCCGGCATACTAAATGGTAGATCTCATTACTCATTGCACATCATGCAACCGCGATTGGTTACAACCAGCAATTTGTTTGTTGTTCTTTTTTTTCCTTCATATTCACGTACGTAGTAAAAACGATTTCTGTATGCGGGAGAACATGGAAGGTTTTCAAAAATTTCTTTTACCCCAACTTTGACTACGCTCGCCAAACGCGCAGAACTCTGCACGCGAAAACAGGTCTGCTTAGCTACAACCGACAAGTTAAAACGATTCGCTAAAACACGATTTTCCACGCGCGTCAGTCTACCTGTCAGAGCAGTTTTAAGAACCATGACGTTCTGGATGTCGCGATCAGCAAAACTAGAAGATCGCGGACATTTTGAGATCAAATACTGTACGCAATATTAATTCGGATAGAAATTATCGCCCATGAAAGGCCTTGAAAGAATGTACGTTTAACGATGCGGAGGCGCCGAAACCGGGGCCGCCACGGGTCACAGGTTCGACGCCCCCCCCCCCCCCCCCTTTTTTTTTTTGCGGTTTGTTATTATACTACTCGAAATCACGTCGGCAGGGGGCCTGGCGACGGTTGGGTACCTGAAATGCTTACAGTCGTTCAACTGCCGTTTACGACTCACTCCTACACCAGAACAGGAATTGGCCTCCCTGGTGAAGTACTTGGCCACCACCTCCCACACGATGTCTACAATTAAACCTTCGCCCTCAGTGTCCAGCAGCTGCAGAACATCTGTCCATGGCGGCGGTCAGCTCTGTGAAGCAGCAGAGGGCAGTAACAATCACTGGACCCGGACAGGCCGCCACTGGAAACTAAACATTGGAACGTTCAATGCAAGATCCCTCTCCAGCGAAGCTAGATTAGCGGAACTACTCGAGGAACTAGAAGGAGTTAGTTGGGACGTCATTGGCCTTAGCGAAGTTAGGAGACCAGGTGAAGCTTACATAGTCTTAAACAATGGACATGTCCTCTGCTATAGAGGATTACCCCAAAAGAGAGAATATGGCGTCGGGTTCTTAATTCACAAAGATATAGCGGGTAATGTGGATGAATTCTACAGCATTAACGAAAGGGTAGCATGCGTCGTAGTAAAGCTAAATAAGCGGTATAAACTTAAGATAATCCAGGGATATGCGCCAACAACGAGCTACGACGACGAACAAGTGGAGCAGTTCTACGAGGATATCGAATTAGCAATAACGAAAGTACGCACGCAATACACTGTAGTCATGGGGGATTTCAACGCTAAAGTAGGGACAAAACAAAGTGGAGAGCAGGCGATTGGCAACTACGGAGTCGGCTGTAGAAATGACCGTGGGGATATGCTCGTGCAATTTGCCGAAAGAAACCGACTCCGAATAATGAACACGTTTTTCAAGAAACACAAGAATAGGAAGTGGACGTGGAAAAGCCCTAACGGGGAAACAAAGAATGAAATCGACTTTATAATGTGCGAACAACCAGGTATAATTCAAGACGCAGAAGTAGTGGGGAAGATAAAATGCAGCGATCACAGATTAGTAAGAGCAAAGATTGTACTCAACCTAAAGAAAACAAGAACTAAATTATTCACTAGAAAAAAATGTAATCTAGAGGTAATCAGATCGAAGAACGAAGAATTTAAAGTCGCTCTAAGCAACAAGTTCGAGGCCTTAGGCGAAAAAGGTGACGATGTAGAAGAAATAAACAAAACTCTAACGAAAACAATCCTTGAAACAGCGATAGAACTCGGCGGGGGCAAAACAGCAAAGCAAACAACAAATAAGCTGTCCCAATCTACCAAGGACTTAATAAAAAAACGTCAACAAATGAAAGTAACTTCGCCCAAAGATAAGATTGAATTCGCAGAACTATCAAAGTTGATCAGTAAAGCCAGGCAAAGAGATATAAGAAACTTTAACACGAGAGAAATAGAGAAAGCAGTAGAAAAAGGCACCAGCATTAAATCGGTCAAAAAGAAACTGCACTTAGGACAAAATAAAATGCATGCACTAAAAGATAAACAAGGTAACGTTATCAATAATTTCAACGAAATAGTAAAGGTAGCAGAAGATTTCTACTCGGAACTGTACAGCTCTCAGACAGACCATACAACCTTAAAAGAAATAGAATCAGAGGAAGATACTGAAATTCCATGTATAACCACTGACGAAGTCAAAAAAGCTGCTAAAGGCATGGCCCGCGGTAAAGCAGCCGGTGAAGATGGTATAACAGCCGACTTGATCAAAGACGGAGGAGATGTTGTACTTGAAAAACTTGCATCGCTCTTCACGAAATGTGTCAAGACATGTAGTATACCGCGCAGTTGGAAAAATGCTAATATAATCCTTATCCACAAGAAAGGTGACATAAAGGAGTTAAAGAATTACAGACCAATTAGCCTACTCCCAGTAATATACAAGCTATTTACAAAAGTAATTTCTACAAGGATAAGAGAAACCCTCGACTTTAACCAACCGAGAGAACAAGCTGGTTTTAGGAAAGGTTACTCGACAATGGACCACAGCCACGCTATCAACCTAGTAATTGAGAAGTACGCCGAATATAACAAACCTCTTTATATGGCGTTTATCGACTACGAGAAAGCATTTGACTCCATAGAAATACAAGCAGTTATAGAAGCTCTACGACGACAAGGGGTACCTGGCGTATACGTGAAAATCATAAACAACATATACAAAGATTGCACAGCCACACTACTCCTACATGAGAAAAGCAGAGAAATCCCGATCGAGAGAGGTGTGAGACAGGGAGATACGATATCCCCGATGCTATTCACTGCATGTTTAGAGGAAATCTTTAAACGTCTAGACTGGGAAGAAAAGGGCATTCGAATAGATGGAGAATATCTCAGCAATTTAAGATTTGCAGACGACATTGTACTCTTTAGCAATGATGGAGACGAACTACAAAACATGATTAATGACCTAAACAGGGAAAGTATTAAAATTGGGTTAAAAATGAATAGGCAAAAGACCAAAGTTATGCTCAATAGCCTAGCTAAGGAACAGGAATTTACAATCGACAATGAACCCTTACAATGTGTAAACGAATATGTATACCTGGGACAGTTAATAACAGGAACTCCCAACCACGAAAAAGAAATTCTCCGTAGAATAAGGATGGGCTGGAGCGCATTCGGAAGGAATTACGAAATCATGACTGGAAACTTACCGCTCTCACTAAAGCGCAAAGTATTCAATCACTGTATCCTCCCAGTACTAACGTACGGTGCAGAAACGTGGAGGATAACTAAAAGACTAGAGATGAAACTAAGGAGCGCGCAACGTGCAATGGAAAGAAAAATGATAGGGGTAACGCTAAGAGATAAAAAACGAGCGGAATGGATCAGAGAACAGACAGGAGTAGCCGATATTATTATATCAATTAAAAGAAAGAAGTGGACCTGGGCAGGACATGTCATGAGGAGAACAGATAACAGATGGACAGTAAGAGCGACGGAATGGATACCAAGAGAGGGAAAACGCAACAGAGGCAGGCAAAGGGTTAGATGGAGCGATGAAATTAAAAAGTTTGCGGGCGTAAAGTGGAGCCAACTCGCTCAGGAGAGGGTGGAGTGGAAATCGATGGGAGAGGCCTTCGTCCTGCAGTGGACCTAAATAGGCTGATGATGATGATGATGATGATGACAAATACCGCTGTGACCGCAAGTCATGAAAGTTGGATGTCCAGAAGAACGAGATCCTTATTTTTGCCCCCCTGTAAAAACACGAGCTCCTCTTTTTTCGGAAGACCACCTGAAGTTTTAGTCACGAATGTTTCTTTCTTTTTTTTCTTTTTGTTCTTATCGTCTTGCTGTTGTTTGTCACGAAAAAGAAAAGTGCGGAACGGCATGGTCTTAGATAAGCTTGAGTTCAAATGATGAAGTGCACAAATACAGTTGAAATCCAAGCTAGAACCGAAGCTCGAATCAAGATGGCGACTTCAATTGATGAAGAGATTGTTGGAAACGATGACGAGTAGCGAGCGTCGCTGGAGCCAACGTTTCAACAAGTGTATACTTGTCTTCCTGGGGGCACCAACAGCCGTTGCCCTGACGAAGACAAATCCACTTGTCGAAACGTTGGCTCCAGCTGCACTCGCTGCTAGTCATCGTTTCCAACAATCTCTTTATCAACGAATATACTTGGTCTGACGTGCATCCGAGCCTCTACAGAAATAGAATCATAACGCAAAGGAAGGTGAACTGAATGTTAATACTCATGCTTTGTTTGTGCTTCTTGCGGGTGCGCGTGCACCTTACACGTTTGTGTCTCAATATTCCACGCTAAATACTGCAAAAAGAAAAAAAAAGCATGTTCAAGTTCAACACTAGCAAGCTCAATAACTCAGGCGCTCTAGATGCAAGCACTTCGCTCTCGCCGCTAAGACCGCGTGAAACGTTGACGCGACGCGTGCTTTCTTCGTCTCCATTAATTTTACGGGAGTAGGGAGAGCACCACATTGAAGTGACGTGTGTTCCCGTCGACTGCTCCATCCAATCAGGCTGACGTTGGCCTCTAAATAAAACGCGTGCCCTAAACTTGCATGCTCTGGCTTGATCGCTTCCGCAAAAACCACATGTGTAGTAAATATCACGTGTAAAGGAAACTCTATTCAAAATCTGAGTAACTGCTTCGCAACTTTTTCAAAGAGCGAGCGAAGAATAATTAACGAAGACAGCTCGGTATAGGGTAACCCAACGCCGAAAAACTTTTCTTCTCTACCCATGAAGGCCGTCGACGATGCGGTGCTGTATAATGAGTTGAACCCTGCAGCTTCGCACCAGGGAAACCGGCTTGTTTCAGGAATTCGAGCAGTCGTCTCTTCAGGCGTTAAAAGTTAAGCGCAGTTGTCGTGATGGCAGACGACAATGTTGGAGGAAAACTTTTCTATATCTTATAGTATCCGGTCACTTCTTCCTGCCTCAATCCTACCTGACACTTCAGTCACATATTTGCAATATTAGCATGTTGTGAACCTAAAGCTTGTTCCGAGAAAACGTTTCTTAAATGACGCGATGTATGGCCGCTAACGTATTCGGATATTATGTACATTTACTGGGAAATTCAGTAAATTACAGTCTGATTCTCCATTGTGCTCTGCATGCAACACACGAAAGGACCTTGAATACGTCCTGTGCAACTGCCAGCGCTACGAGTCGGAGAGAAAGACTCTGAAGGCAGCGCTCCACTTGCAACACGGTTCGACCTTGGAGCTGCGGCATCTCCTAGGCTCATGGCAAGACAGCGCCTGCGCACTACGTAGCACTAAGGCGCTGATAGCGTTTCTACGGGCAACACGCCTCAACGAAACGCTGTAAACTGAGTTATAGTGTATATATGTATATATGAGTGTGTGAGTAAGTGCGACTGTATGTACACCCGTCGTCAAAATAAGTCGGGACGCGCGAGCGACGACCGCAGTCAGATAAAACTGCATCGCCGCGCCCTCTGACGTGGAGCGTCTGGTGTCGAGACATCACAGTGCGCGTCCTTTCATTCTCGCAGCCATGTCTTTTTACTCGCTTGCAGCGGACCAGGTGATTACGTGTAGCGTTTTGCGCTAGGTGCTACTTTCTTTCTTCAGTCCGCGACGCGCTCAATTCGACGGTGGCACGGTGGCGGTGAAGTGTACGCGGCTCGCTATGCCCTGATTAAAGAGATAGCACATCTTGCTGGTCTCATTGGCAAACCGACGCCACACACATCATTAGTTCTCTGCATGTTCGTTTTAGTTGAAGCGTACTATGCGATACTGAAATACAAACGAGGGCACCGAAAACAGAAAGGGGTTGAGCCGAAAGAATGCTTCAGTTTATTAACATAACAAGAGGCACGCAGATAACCTTGCACATGCAACAAAATAGGCGAATGGACGAGAAAAAAGAACACTTGCTGTAATTGTCATGGGTTGGTCTTGAAAGAACAAAAAAGGCAAGCGACTTAGGCTGAGGGCGACCGAAAAATAGCATCGGCCAAACTTATCACTGGTGCTCTCCCGTCACCCGCGTCACGAATTGAAGGAAGAAAGTGACACCTAGCGCAAAACGCTACGCGTAATCACACTGGTCCGCTGCAAGCGAGTAAAAATACATGGCTGCGAGAATGAAAAGACGCGCGCGCGCACTGTGATGTCTGGACACCAGACGCTCCACGTCAGAGGGCGTGGCGATGCAGTTTTGTCTGATTGCGGTCGTCGCTCGCGCGTCCCGACTTATTTTGACGACGGGTGTACGTGTTGTGTTACACGTGATCACTGTAAATATCATAATCACCGCTAAACACCTGGAGTAGCAAGCCAGGCCATTAACCAGGCTAACATCTCCGGATTCATCAATAAAATATTCTCTCTCTCTCTCTACTGGGAAATATTAAAGAAAAATAAACATGCATTCTCACTGCCGGTACTAACTAGTACAGACGGAAAGCTTTCTACATTATGCAGGCGATTGCTAGATAGTAATATCTAAGTTGTCAACGAAATGTCATGAGACTCAAACGGAAAGAATGGACTATCAACACTTCCTATTCATATCTGCGTTTAAGTGCAATGAGCGATCATGGTGAAGTTGGCTGCTGGTCCCATATATATCAAGCGCATGTTCCTATACTATGGATGGTCAGAAACATTGGCGAGTGTAAAAAAAAAAACAAACAAAAATGCGCCTTCAAACCAAACTGTGCTGTTGTCTTTGCGCTTTATTTCAGCGTGGTAGCACTATAAGCACAAACAGGCCACGCTGAAGGCACTGCGGGAGAGCGCACGATGTGTGGTGAACGATAACGGATGGAACTGCACAGATAGAACTGTTCGAAATGGAGGCGGGGAGGTGATTGCAGTTCACTAATGCGCAAGTGAATGGGGTATAGAATCGAGGAGCAAAGACCAATGAAAAAAAAAAAAAAAACCTGATGTAATGCCCGAATGTTCATCACGCGCAGCTATACAGACTCTTATTAGTGGCATTCGCAGAACTTGATGCCATCAAAACGGGAACTGCTCGGCCGAGTTAGAAACAGGCCATCTACTAGACACGCTGGACCAATGTCGTGAAAACGATAGCATATAGACGGCGGGAACACCATTGGTGAAGAGCGCGAGAAAGGACAATTTTTAGTCACGCTGTAGACTCGTAGTTCGCGGTAGCGCGTCGCGACACCAGAGGCAACTTTCCCTATATTTCTACCGCGGTCTCCGCTGGCGTGTGTTACGGAGCATCTGTCTGACTCGACAGAAATACCTGGAAATTTCCGAGATAACCTAGACGTGTTAGCCAGAGAACGAGGCACATACTCGTTGAATTCTTTAGTACACAAGTCAAAGCACCAGCCTTGTCCTAACATCCTGAGTGTTTTTTCTATAACTTCGCTATTTACGGGCCTTGCTGAGGAGCGGCCTTTGGTCGAGTGAGGCCCTTAGAGTGATGGTAAAAGACGTACAAATGCTGCTACTCGTGTTATCTCCCACACAGAAAGTAATTTTTGCACATTCGTCCCTTCAAAGTCATCGATGGCTACCTTCCTACCACGGCTTCCGTGTTGGCTGTGCATGTGTCCCACCTTACAATTTCCACCTCACACGGAGATATTCATGTCCTAGCCGCAATTGAAAATCACTTGAAAGCCAGCTTGACAGCCATATATCTGGGTTGACACCTTAGCAGGAATACTGAGAGGAATTGGCGTTAAAAAGCTGGAACCTGTGTTTCGACTTTGGCAGTTTTCCTTGCGAAGTGGACAAAAGAGGGAGAACGTAGAAGCCGAATGTTAAGTGTGTGCCGCTCCGTCTCATCCGACCGCCAATTAACCTCGACAGTGCCAAACAAAAGACGCCTAATTTTAGACTTCCAAGAGAATATATCGGCACTTTTGCAAATGTCACACTGTAGAAGTTTTTGAAGTACAAGAGTTCGCATTCATCACTAGCGCCTAATGAGGCGCTTTCAAGGATGACGTGCCACTGGAACATACTCGTGCGATCGACCGTGCTTGTTCAAAAGTTAAATGTTTTGTAGCTTAAATAGCTTTCCTTGTCTCTGACAAGCTTGTCCTTTTGCGCTTTATTTAGGGAATAACTGAATAATGAACTGTGGCACGAGCAATAAGAGGACAGCCTTACACTGCAGATTATTTCAAAGTAAAAGAGACCGTATTGACCCCGCGCACCTAATGACAAGGTCTTGAAGATGACTTCCCACTCACAGCGGTATGTTGAAATGAAGTTTTTTCCAACATACGGTTTTCTGACCTCGTGGTGAGATCCAGCTGCTGTATAGTTGATGTCATGAAATGAACGAATGCGACTTGAGCGTGTTCGAAGAAAAGGCAGGTATACTAATAAATGTCATGGAGAGTAACAAAAAGGAATTACAGCAGTAGTTTTGTTGAAAGCATGTCTCATATGAAGAACCCCTTTGCCGTCGAAAAGGATCTTCTGGATGAAACTCTCTTGTCCCTGCTGCTGTGAATAGCGCTCAGAATGTTGCGCAGATCGCAAAAACTTAGATTGATAGTCCTTCCTTCCTGTACGCGGCGACGATAGTATTTATATTCTATTACTAAGGTTTATGCGTATACTTAGTGTCTCCCGGATCGCTGATAAATGTGCCCAGAAAGAAGTGTGTTTTAAGCCGAAGTCGTCGTAAATTCTCCGCAACGTTGCGGTGTTTGGAAGAAGATTTATTTCATGCAGTTCTATTGACCACTCCACATCGAGCTAGAGAAAGCAAAAGGACATGTAATCTGGGCCGGCATTCACACACACACAGACAAAAATGTTCTTAAGCTAGAACTGTCTGCAAAAGGCAGTCGTGGCTTTCAACATGTCATAAACAAAGGCGACAGGCAAACTGCACTCGCGAAAGAAATCCTTTGTGAATCCAGACCATAATAGGCAAAGGCATCCTGTATGTATATACGCACTCGCATCGTATAGCCTCATCAGCCTCATCTTCCTTTCGCTGGACTCGGGAACCAATAGCTTTTATTTTTTGGGACCGCAGCGGGTCTTCGATTTGTTTTTCTCATGCGCATGCGAAGATTAAAAACAAATAAATAAAAATAAAACGGAAACGTATATTCGCTATGGCAAAAAGAGCAGGAGGTCGGAAAACGCAGAGAAACAGTGGCCGCTTGTAATGAATAACATGAAAACAGGTAAATTCGTCGTGTAAAATCGCGGTAGAAGCGCACTTCCAGCTTGGTCGGCTTCCTTCTGGCCTCACTGGTCACTGCAGCGCGGTCTGACCCTTGTCAGCGCTGGAAACGGGAGCCGACGGCAGCAGCTGGTCAAAGGAATAAGGAACCTCGCGTGTTCCACTCGAATGCGACGTGTGGCCACCGAAGCGTGCGTGGGACCCAGCGGGAATTTAATTAGGTGCACGCACGGGATACCACGCGCCCATGTATATATTAACTATGCACGCCAAACACACGATACCCCCTCTCGGCCCCAAATCAAGAATGCACCGATTGCTCTTTAACTTCGGTATTTCTTTCATTTTTTTTTTCTGCTCCTGTCGCAGGCACATGTGGTTGTGACTGAGATGTTTTGAACTTCTCTGTTACTTGTAAGGATATGATAGTGAGAACCCCTCTGAGGGCTGACACTTAAAGCGCGGTCGCAGAGAACACGCTTATCGCTGTGTTTTCAGCCCGCTGGAAGCGCTAGTAAATGGAGCTTCGATCGGCTCCCAGTGAAGAAAGGCAGCTTTTGACACAGGTCCGCGTTGGCGTGCTTACGATACGGCGTAATGAAACGATTCACTCTCTTGGCGATCGACGAACGTTAAATATGCGGTGGCCTAAAATGCCGTTAAAGGTCTTACCGTCATTGTGAACACGCTGGGATGTTCAGGCGCTCTGTTGCGCCTGAAGAGCACCACATGTCGCAAGCGAGTTACCACTGTGTGCTTATTATCTGCAGACGCCATCGCCGGTTCATCCAAGATGCTTGGCGGTAAGTTTTGGACCGTCTATTACATAAATTCAGGACTGTAAGGCGATGAAACCGTCAAATGTTCATAAGAAGTGGCAGATTTGGGGTTGTGGGCATGGTATTGTATATATATTGTTGCGACTTCCGAGGAAGAAGAAGTTGCTGCGTTCACGAGCGGCGCTTGGCACGAGAACTTTTACCTGTACAGGTCTGGTCTGGCTCAATCACCGTTTTACCTGCATTTTGATGAGGATGAGTCTCTGGAGCACTTCCTCATATCATGTCGAAGATTCAATATCCCATGGAAAAGGTTTCTGGAAGTACCCTTGAGAAATATGGGTTTAAATTTGTCTCTTCCGGTAGTGCTCTCTCTTGGTGCGACTGTTCTGGGATTTAGTCAGAGGAACGTTTGCAACGCGATTTCCTTCGTAGACAAAAAGAATTCAATGTTGATCAGCTCAGCTTTTTGTTTTATATCTTTTTAGTCATGATCACAGTACGTGAGAACCAATCTCCATAGCGTTCGTTTCTCTTTTTATAATTATATACCTTCAGTCTTCGCAGAAAACTATTCCTTTAACCTAAATTTGATTATCGAATTTGCACTACAATTTTTTTTGTATTTTTATTAGAAGTCCTCTCCCACACAAACCTTTTTCGGTCCATGGCCGATCCCCCAGAGTGGGTGGCGCCAAGGTATCCAAGGACCAACCAACCAACTGGAACGGTTAGCCTGTAGGCCAGCAGGGCAAGCATGAGTTTTCCTTCGAATTAAAGGGTTTACTTCTTCATCGAAGACGTTTTTCTCTTCATATATAGTTCCTTTTTTGTGGAATTTAGAGCGAAGTTACAACGCTATTGTCTGGTAAGCGTTGTACGTCGTTGACGAACTACCCTCGCTAATGATATACGTTCGACATGAGGAACAAACCTCGCGTAGGGGTTTTTTCTCTATTACCACTCCTATGAGGCGGCCGAATTCAGGACGGCTTTCTTTCTTTCTTCTTTCTTTCTTTCTTTCTTTCTTTCTTTCTTTCTTTCTTTCTTTCTTTCTTTCTTTCTTTTGTTTGTTTGTTTGTTCGAAAGTGCCCCTTGCTACAATTTCTTTTCTGTTTATGCGTGTCCGTACAATGAGCTACTGCGACTCCATTTTATGTTTCACCCTTTGTGATAATTTTTATTTACTGCCTATATAGACGCGTCATTGGACAAGCAGCAATCTTTCGCAATCGCGTATCGCCCGCCGGTTCTCTCAGAAAACAACGCTGTTGTCGTGATCGCGCCTCTTCCGTTGCGAGCGATTTATTCCGAGAAGAGCTGCAGACTCGCAAAGGGGTTTACATGCATGTACTTACGTGGTTGACACTGCATATTGAGACAAACGAGGATTTTCTCTAAGCCAAGGCGGACGGAGCACACAGCTGTAGCTTGTGCAGTGACGAACGAGTCTGCGAATAAGATGAATGGCTTCCTTTTTTATTTGTTGTGTATGCCTTTCGGCGAGCGCAGAAAAAGCTAGCGGCTCTTTGTGTGAGAACGCGACGCTTCGAACTTTGAATATATATATATATATTAAAGTCAAGTATATATATATATATATATATATATATATATATATATATATATATATATATATATATATATATATATATATATATATATTATATAGTACTCTATAGCCAGGATGTGCACGTAATATCGAAAGAAAAAAAATTGTATAACGCTGCTGTTGCTTTTATAAACGAAGCATTGCGGCTCTATAAAGTGGCGTGCCGATGAGTCTTTTAAAAGTCCCCAACTGCTTAGCATAAATCTCTCGAGACAGCAAGCAATCGCTTCTTGCGATCATCCGTATCGGTTTACTTTTTCCCGGTATAACAAACATAAATAAGGCAAAACGTGCATGGGAATGCTACACAGACAATTCGGCGTGCTGTCTCCGATGGCTGCTTTTTGCTTTGATGTGAACCGCGCCTTTTGCTCGAGTCCCTTCGGCGCATAGAGTGCGTATATATTAGATGTGGCGTCTGTATGCTTCGCTCAATTTCTTGCGCTTCTTTTGCTCTGTGCGCGTTCATAGGACAACAGTTTGTGTGGGCGAGTGTTCATAGAAACTGCCTGTTCTCCGAAACGCCGACCTCGCCATATATATTCGAGGGCACCGGAGAGGAACGTAGTCATAGTGAATCAGTGGCATGTTCTCGTCACAGGCTTTTTAAAACTGCTAACATGTGCTTTGTGCCACTACCGTTTTGCTCGCGACTCCTACATCTATGAAACAGTCTGAGAGATTTTCGATTGACGTTGATGTTTCTGTTGTTTTTACTACTTGATGTTTTTATCACCTCGTATGGATTAGAAGAAAAGAAAAAGGAAAGAAAAGAAGCAGGCGGAAGAAGAGAGGAAATAGAAGTTACTTTTTTAAGAGCCGTATATCTAAAGGTAGTGGGCCCCGGTGAATGCAGAGCAGCGGTTGCGTAAACTGGGATGACAAAAATATAAATGAATGAAAAGAGCGAGTGCAGCCTCGAACCGTCCGCAGAGGGTAACGCGGCATTTTCCATATTTCGTCGTCTAAAGTGCAAAGTTCTACGTGCATATAGACGGAGGGCTTTTGCAAGGAGCATAAGGAACGTGTGCCTCCTAGCTCTTGCTGGTATCAGCAGGACGCAGCGCCTACACGGCTATCGAAGCGGTGGGTTCAAACTCGGCTCGAACATTGTTTCCGACAATCGAAATGCGGAGAAACAGAGCAGCCCGCAGCCTACCGAACTGGAGTACACAAACCACTGGAGCGCATAACCGGCGCCTTGGACCGACAGGTACCAATTCCCGTTGCGCTTAGAAGCGCACACGTGCGCCACGGTGAAGCTCTCTTCTGCACACAGACAAAAGATTGGCCGCGTATATGCGTGCTTCGCTGAAAATGTCGTCGAAAGACGGTAGTCTTCTGCCGGCCGTACTACGTTGCGTGAGATATGGACGCCATCAGGCAGCTCCGTCGGGAAGCATGAGCTTTTGCAGAAACCTGGGGCAAATGCCAGGTGGCAGCACCAAATCGTCGGCAGAGGCCTTTTTCGTGCATAGCGTCGCATTTTTAGCGCAGCCTAACAAACACTAGAGTCTTTAGAATTACGTATCTATGTATTTTCTAGTAAAGGAACGCATCATCTAATACTTACGTGTTGATCTTGTGTCTCAGATATGCGTAATATTTGCTTTTTGATCGACAGTGTTCACAAGTATGAACGAAGCTAGCAGTTCAAGATGGCTGGGCGTTGGGCAAGTTCTTAAACTTTGACCGGGTGGCTGAATCGTGTGACAGACAGACAAACAGAAAGACAGACCAAAATTTCTGCGTCCGGGTGTCTTTAAAAGCGGCATAGGCCTTCTTGCTCTCCTAATACAGGCACGCTTAACTGTGAATGGAAGGAGAGAGAAAAAATTGAAGAATAACAGCGAATTTCACTATTGTTCAATGTATGAGATGTGTTGAAAAGGAAACCGAACTTTTGAAACAGCGTGCCGACCGGCACACTGAGCACTGTGCTGCTACTGAGGGCATCTAATAACATGCTTAGACAATTAAGTGCTATTTGGCGCGTTTTGCTATATGGTCATTAGTTGGTGAGTTGCAGCCGTTAAAGGAAGCACATGCGCAAGTTCTTTATCGGATTAATGCCAATGTGAAGATGCAATAGCTTTAAGAACGACATGTGCGCGTGTGCACTTTTGCTGCAAATACTAAAACTTTTACAGAAAGTATACTGGAGGTACTCTAAGTCGTGCTCGGTGCAATCGAACGTTTTGAACACGGCAGCTAGGACGTCAGTGGACGTCGATCCCAAGCCTGCACGACCGTCCACATCGACACGAACTCCGGATGCTGTCCACATGACAGCATACGGAGTTCGTGCTGTGATTGTTGGAAAAAATCGTTTATCTCAGGAGTTTCGGGCGAAATTGGCGTTAGAGAAGTACCGTGCGATCGCAACCAAGTCTGGCCTCTTCACATGCCAAGTCTGCTTTCCCACATTTAATGGCTACATTGTGGGAAAACTAGACTTGGACGTTGCATTATGACAACGCTCCGGCTCACGCGTCACCCCGTCTCCGCAACAATTTCACAAAACATCACACTCCCAATGAGACCAATCTACCCTATTCTTCGAATCCAGTCCCCGTAGATTCCTTCCCATTTCTCAATCTTAAAACCACGCTTGAAAGGACGTCGTTTCAGAGCCACAGAGGAGATTCAGGACGATGCGACAAGGCACCTACGCACCGTCTCTGAAAGTGCGTTGCAGGAGGCTTCCCAAAAATGGAATAAACGTTTTGAATGGTGCATTTGAAGTGGATGAGACTGCTTTAAAGGGGACAGTGCTCAATGTACTGTACAATGAGCAACAAACGAGTTATAGAAAACGTTTGGTTCTTTTCGAACACACCTCATGTGCTCATTTGTTTACCGTTTGAAGAGCTATAACTTCCTCGTTAACATGACAAAATTTCAACACGCGACTACATATACATACATCCGCGTTCCGCGACAGGGGACTCCAGGCGGTCAGAGCGAAAATGTGACTCCGGCACGGCTAAATACGCTAAAGCGCGACACGGACCTTTATATAATAATAATAATAATAATAATAATAATAATAATAATAATAATAATAATAATAATAATAATAATAATAATAATAATAATTAGTAGTAGTAGTAGTAGTAGTAGTACACCGAAAGGGAAAGCTTCAGACGAGAAAGAGAACATACTCATGAGTAAATAAAATTCATCGGTCTATTATCAGATGATTAGACGACGGCGAAAGCCCTAGCGCAATGTGATAAGAACACTTTGGCGTTTTCCTTTGTGATTTTTCACGACTGCTGCGAAATTCTATTTGCGACATCTATTTTGGCTATTGCTTGATCGACACATAGGCTATACAGGTCAACGTTCAATCACGCGTCGCACACCGAGGAATGCAAGTATGAGCCACTTGTGATTTTATTACCGTAAATCACGACGTTATTGGGAAGGATGTCAGGTTATTGATGTCATGGTCTATCAGTCATGTTAGTCATTCGTGCCCTCCCGTGTGAATTTTGGTATCTGCAAAGTGAATTAAAGAGGAGTTAGAGGTTTTGGTACTAAACCTCCGGTGAGACAACGCAGGATGGTCGCAGACAGACGGTCGCATATCAATTCTCATGAGCCAATTAAGGCTTTCGCCATGTTGTGAACACCGTCACATGTGGCGACCATAATGCCAAACAGCCGTTTTGTAAAACACCGTTGTCACGGATGTACCGAAACTCGCCTTTTTTAGCCACGGAAAGAACTCTACGTTGGAGACATATTCGACGATCTGCTCTTAATAAAGCTCTCCTTCGGGAGAGAGAGAAAGATACAATAAACATGTTTAGTTGAGAACGCAGCTTTGGAGAGGCGTTACGCCCTTTGTTCAGGTTGCCTTGAGCGCGAACCGCGCCCTCGGCCCTCACGATCAGCGAGCAGGTGCAGCAAGACGACACGATAGTTGCAGCGACGCAGGAATCGCGAGACCGACCAGCCTAAGATGCAAGAAGTGAACGCTAGCAAGTGTAGAAAGGCTACTCTTAGAAAATAACTGCTCCGAATGTGAACGAAATTTGCTGCATTCGATAGAAGGTGACCAATTTCTGTGTCTGTTTAAAGCGGGGAATTCCTGCTCAAGGATAACTAATTTTATGGGACCGCCAGGGAGGACGCAAGTTGCGATGTTTTCCAGTAGACGCGCATTTTCTGCGACTCCTCTCTTTTAGATGATACCCCGGATACGCAATAAAGGTTACGGTCCTAGCACCGCTGTCTCTTTCTGACGTCTCTTCCTGACGTATGTTGCGACGTCAAGTTAATTGCGTCAGCTACAGAGTGTGGTTGTTTGATTGATTGTTTCTTTGATTGATTAAGTGTTTTATTGATTTCATTGATTGATTGATTGATTGATTGATTGATGTGCGCTTTCACACATGGCACCACACTCAAACTATCAACTACAGAGTGACCGATGCCTGTTGCCGCATCCCAACTACTTTTTCTAACGCATTGAATAATTACACAATGTAGTTACTGTCGCGGAGCTTGTTCCGACAACCGCTGAAGCAGCTGTACTGTAAAGCGCACGCTATGGTACTTTAAAGAGAAGCGTTTCTTAACAATGCCCCATGATTCTTTGCGCAGTACGGCATCAAGAAGAAGGAAGAAGAGAAGCCTGCCGAGGTGGATGATTTTGCCGCTGGCAGTCTCAATCGGCGAAAAAAGACACCCGAAGAGATCGCCGCGGAAAACGAGGCCGCGGAACAGGATGATCTCACAAGTGAGCAACGTTGAATTCCGGTTTCGACACGACTCCGATCGCCGGCTATATGTCGGAAGGAGGACTGTTAAAGCAGCGACAAGCAGTGAAAATGCGTAACCATGGACTCGTCCACCCAAATTAAGCTTCCTCCATAGCTCAGTGGCCTCAGAAAAAAAAAAATGCTGTTGGAAGACGGTAACAACTTATTGGAGAGGATACGCTGCCCGCTACTTGGCGATAGGACTGTGGTGGATGACGCTCAACTATATGCACCCATAGCTCCCTGTATGCTTTCAAAAGTATATAGGAGGCTGTGGTGCACAGTATTTGGCGGAGTCGTGAAAGATGGGCTGAGGAATCGTTGTAGAAACGGTCGCGATTCCTTCATCGCGAACTCTCTTCAATGTTGACTGTGTCAGTGATGCAGACACGCGCTTCTTTCATGGCCTCAAAGTAAATTTTCTAACTTAGGCTGAAGTAATAAAAAAAAAGAAAGTAACAAAAAGAGAAAAAGAAAGAAGTTCACTGGATACGGGCCGTCGACCCGTCTGATGTGTCTGCGCACCAAAATACGCCTGCCTTCACCGGCCCTCTCTATAGCGACGGCTAGTACTTCAGCGATATCTAGACGGCGATACCTCAAGCTGTTGCGCAGAAAAAAAGTAATCATAATAATGAATTAATAAAGAGTCTCTTATATAACCTGAGAGCGAAAGTTTCAACAAATAAATAATTTCGTTTCCGGTAGTATCTATATAATCCATGACGCTATGTTGTTGGTTAGAACGATCAGGCAAACGGTAGGAAAAAGTTGGCCACAGGTCGTTAAGAATGCGTCACTTTAAGAACTTGCTTTCGCCGCCTAATTAGCATGGCATCACATACGCGTTTAGTGTTCCCAAATTTACGTTTTCTGATTACCATGCACTGCACGGCGCAAAGATCGGTATAACGTAACTCTATTCCGTCTTGTCTTTATTTCCAAGTCGCCACTATAGTAATTTTTGATTGGATGAATTGGTCTAAAATTTTTGGAGCACGACCACTCTGCCTGTCGTTAAAGCAAAAAACACGTGGCGCCAAAATGGTGGGTTAGAAGTGATGTTGTGCCGTAGAACTTGTGCCGTAGAAACGTAAAAAATGATCGGAATGGCTGGCGAATGTGCCCGTTCCCAAACGGAATAGACAACTGCTAATTTCGTTCTGAAACAAAAGAAAGGGCTTGGCAGCTGTTATGCAACCACGCAAAAAAAAAAAAAGTTATATGCAAATGACTTCACTCTCACGTCTAGCATAGTACCCAGTGCCAAAACAATCGGCGGACAGCCATATTTTATTCCGCTCAGAAAGAAGCATTCTCCGGCCACCTCGGAAAAGTTTGTTTTGGTGGGCATATTAACGATGTTTCCGTGGCTATCGTTGTATCACATGTTTAGTGTACATGGCCTGAAAGATTTCGATCAAACCAGGAGTGCTGTCGAGGGGTATACAGCAGACACACAACGGGATATTTTTACATTATCGTGCCCAAGCTTTCAATGTCTGTTCTAGGGTCTTGAAATAACGCCATGCGCCTTTAGTAGTATCCAGCTGAGCACAGCAGAAACGGTGCATTTTTCGCGCTGCACCCCACTTCGCTCGCAGCACGCAAGCGATGATTGACGTGACGCGCGTGTGTGTCTGTCGCAGGACTGCGGAACACCATCGAGACGCAGGTGAACGAGCTGAAATCGAGCATCGAAGGCAAGTGCGTACTGCAGTGAGTGGGGGCCTCCAGCTATGCAAGCAGCAGGGCGCAGAGCTGCGCCGCCTCCGCAGAACACCGACGACGACGCAGAGCAAGGCCGCACGGGACGGGGGAGGGCACAGGGCCGCCTTCCCCGGGCCGCCCGCTAGAATGGATACTCTATTTTTCGCCCAGAGGCTCGCGCCCAGCAAGGCTCGCGCTCTTCCAGCAGCGGCGGCCTGCCGGGGGCGCGCTCGGAGACACGCCGCCAAGGATACAAAACGAAAGTACAACGGACGAGCGCCGGCAGAGACGCGACTCCAGCCGGTTCCCCCAGTCGTCTTCCCCTCGGCAGCGAGGCTGAATCGGCCATTGGCCCCCAGAGGCGCAGCCTCCCAGCGCGCCCCCCATAGGGCCGCCTTCCCCTACACCGCCGGGCGGCTGGCACCGCGGGCCGCACGGCTGACCACGTGTTCGCGCCACGGCGCTCTTCTTCCTTAGGCCTCTGCAGTCGCCGAAATGTTGCTGTTATTCGGCGTCGAACGTTAGAAGGCCTTGAGGAGCCCAGCTGAATCCAGCGGATTGTAGCTGGACCTTGTGAATTCGCGTCTCTCTCTCTCTTGTCCCCTGCGTAACCCTCGATGTCGAATCACGGAAATCGCGACTGTAGTACTACAGAGAGAGAAAAAAAAAAGTGCGTGTGATTTTCAGCACAGGTAGTCTGCGATGAATAAACACACAGAGCGAGGCGTCCTTTTATACCTACTTTCTATGTGGACTTTCTTATGTCGTGTAAGAAATTTCAATAGCCCCTAAGAGGACCCTAACAGGAGAGTGGCGGTGTCTAGCACCTTGACCACTTAATATGCCGAAGCGTCAGCGTCAGCACAGCGAGCTAGCTAGCTTTTTCGGAATGTTTCTCCTTTTCAGTCTTGTTTGCTGAGAGTATGAAGGGTTCTGACGAGAGCTCGGTGTATCTTCTCAAGGTAGCGAACTAGGTGACATGGATCACAACATTTTCTTCAGCGCCTACAAGGCCAATCGAACTCGTCGAAGCCGTGCGGTCCGCGGCGTGCGGGACATCCGCACGCGGTCGGGAACGCGACTACGCTTCATTCTTGGCTTTTCTGCACCAAAGGCAAAACTATGGGCAGTGCGCATGTCTCATCGATGTTTCTGGCGTGGTCCTCAGGAGCCGCCGATGTGTTTTCTCTCAAGCAGCGCAGCGTTCCCACTGTGCATCGTGTACGCTGACCACTTTGAGCTCGTGTTCCTTGCACAAAGTGAACTATCACCGCCGAAGATCTCTTGTACAAAGCGCAGTTCTTGCTCCTCGCTTGATCATCGGATGTCACTGACGGCCTTTAGCCAGGGCTCTTGCTACGACGCCAGTGCGTCCAGCAAAAGTTCTGGCTAACGCCGAGACACGTATGCTTTCTTGTGCATCGAGCCGGTTTCTATTGGCCCGAAGGTGAATGTGGAGCCCGCGAGGCTACGGTGTTGGTTAATGCACCTCGCCGCGCCAGTATTTCCGCTTCACCTGGTGCCCAATGAAGGCCGGCGCGGCGCGCGTTCAATTTTGCCTTGGTCCGCGAGAAGCCGGAAGGGAATGTAGGCCCGGGGCGGAAGAGGTGTTCTCGGACCCGGAAACGGCCCCGACCACAGCGCGCCAGACAGTTGCTCAATCGGGGAAGAACACGCGGCTGGCTGGCCGAGCGGCGGACGAGCTGCGGGAACCTCCCGTGGGAGTCGCCCGCAGCTGAGCCCGCGCACCCCTCCTTTTTCCCCTCTCGGCCTGTGTCAATTTCTTGCTTTTCGTGTACATATGTGACAACCTCCTGTATCGTTGTGCTCTCTGGGGTACGCCTGCCTGCCATTGTGTGTTGTGCAGTATTCGCCCCCGAAATGCGGTGTGTACCCGTTTTGCTGTGACGTATGTGGCTCTCTCGCGTATTGGAGGGGAATAACTGTCTAGCAAACAGTGGCCATGCTTAAAAGCGACGTGTCAACGTGCAATTCTTTGTTTCGCGTTGTGTGCGAATGCGCGATGTAGTCTTGTATTATTTCTCTCCGCTTTGTTGTGACATGGATGAGCCGGGGAGGAGAAGGAGGCAAACAAAATGAAAGGAACTGAATATATGCGCCTTTCTCACTTCGACACGAACGGTTCGGTTCTTGCTACTGTGAACATGAAAATGAGATTGAAGTTTTGTGTTCTGTTGCAGTTCATCTACATACTTCGACTGTCGAGATTCAAACCGCGACTGTTGCACGGGATTTTCACGAAACGTGGTCTTGAGCTAAACAAGGAGAAGGGGGAATAATACTTACACTGCGACAGGCCGTGTTCATATAAACAAAAAAAAAAAAGTGTTTGGTTTCCGTGTACGTTGTGTTTATTCTTTCTTTCGCGAGTCGATGTGTCGCGTTTCTTGTAGCGTCATAGCTGGCAGTAAACATAGTTGGGTGGCAACACACCGGCAGTCCCGTGGCGCACTTCCGAGGCACCCGCAAGCCATTGGGCTTCTCGACGTCTCCCCTCCTCTCGCCACCGAGCGTACGCCGCCTGTTGTTTTTGTGCATATATTCGAGAGAGACGCTTCTGAATGGAAAGAGACGTGACGTAGATGCAGTGCGAGAGCAGCTTCACGCAACACACAACTGTGGCGAAGCTACATTTCCGCGCCGCTTCGGATTGCACGAAGCGTCGAAGGTCACGCGTGAGTCGAAGGTCTTGCTTGACAGATGGTCTGCAGCGCGTCTTTGTATAATATATGTATGCTAAGAGTTGCTGCCTGCTGGCGAAATAGTTTTTTGGCTCTGTACAGCAATAACCGGACGCCTAGCTGCGTGCGCCTTGCGTACCAGCGTGTTGAAACGAACCGTTTGAGAAAGAAAAGGAGCGCAGCCTTGGAAGCATCCGCATTATTTTGCTAGCGGCCGTTCACCGTCGGAAGCTCACAGATCAGATATGTCTATAGGTTGGTCTTGTACTTGAAGAAGACCTAAAAATAATTCCTGGACAAGTTACGCGTTTTCATATTCCTCGAACAGTTTTTTTTTTCCCTGTTTCTAAACAGCACATCTCCCGATTTCAAACCAGTGCTTGCAAGGTATCTAGAAGGGTGCATGCGCTGCTCTAATAGTTACCGCTAGTGAACCAACACTTAAGCACAGATAGGCCACCTTCGGTACCGTTTTTTATGTATTTGAAACGTCAAAATATGTGTGGAATGAGAGCCGTGGATTGAGTGAACACAAACAGTAAATTTAGTAGCATCGCATCGTGGGAATTCTTCCAAGGCACATGTTATTTCACACATTATGCTCCAAATGCGAAAGCTCAACTCGCCTATTTCGCTTTATCAGTCGTCCCCTTTAATCTCCGAGTCCTCCTCTGCAACGCTGTTCCGGACCCCCAAGGCTACAACAAAATTGCAATTAGAAAGCGGAAGTTCATTAGACTGTGCCATATAATTGCGACGAATTTACTTGTTCCACTCGTCATTGCCGACAGTGGAGCAAACTCCAGCACCGAAATTTCTCTCAACGTTTTTCGATTCGGCCGACCGAGCGCAGGCGAAAACAAGAGCAAACTGGCTCCGTTCTACTTTATAAGCGCTGCTTGTTTCAAAAACGGTCCGTTTCGCCGCCGGCATCCTTTCTTTTTCCTTGCGTGTGTAAGTGCCTGTAGATGTATTATTTTTCTCTCTGAAGCCTAGATGTGCAAAGCTGTGAGAGGGGGACCCATGCAGTGGGACGTTAACCGCTTGCGCCGGGGCGGCGCACGCACGGTCATGCGAGCACAGCCGCGCCCGGCCAGCCGGACGCCGCGGAGTCACTGACCAGGCCCTCGCCTCGCACCTCCCATCTACTCCTTTCCAACCTCGAACTGTGGTGAAATAAAAAGGTAGTGCGAAGAAGCAAAGCGAGGCTGATTTGCTCTTCTACCTCGACGTGCGCGTTAAGCGCGCGTTCTTTCTAGCGGTTCCTACACTTAAACGGCGGGAAGCGCAGGGAACAACGGTAAGATCACGAGCGCCGAGGCGGAATTTCTGCAGGCGAACTGCTCCAGGCGCAACCCTTGATTAAGACATGCTGGTATGTCTCACCTTGGGCCCTGATTAGGGCGTGTGGCCCTGTCTTAGTCAACGCGACACGCGTGTCGCCTCGATCGAGATGGTTGAACGTGCCTCGGCCACGACCTCGGTTTAAGGCACGTCCACACATCTTGTCACAGACAGGTGGGCTGGTTTCACCATTGCCCCTGTACGCAGCCGGGCATTTACTCCATTCAATGCAGTTGCGCAACAGCAGACTAGCTGTGTGCGTCACGAAAGCTAGTGCTATGTCTCTTAATAAAGCAGTAAAGAAATAAAACCAAATGAAAGCGAAGTATAAGCGCGCGTTGTGCGCGTCGAGTTGCAGTATTGCACAGTTGTGCTGACTTCACTGAAGTACAAACCAAAATTAAGTGCACGCCCGAGTTACAAAAGAATCAATACGACCTTGGCGTCTTAACCCTAGTTCAAGTGCTTATTTTAGCTACAATAGCCGCACTTGTCGCTGATAAAGGCGGCCTGCAACCCGTAAGTTTGTTCGTGCTGTCATGCGTCAGCAGGGCCGCAGCTGAACCACAAAGGAAGTAGGCGCCGGATTTTGTCACGCGGAAACCGTAAGTACTCCGAGCGTAATTTAGGGCATGTTATTCAGAGGGTTGCCGAATGTGACCCGCTCTTAGTGTTTCAGCTCATGACACTTTGATGGCAGCACAGCTACGATTTCATTGCGCAGGAAAAGAACAGGTTATATCGCTCCCGACGTTGCCTCAATGGGCAGCGCGACGAAGACTGAACCGGTGTGCGAGGCACGGACCTATCAGCTGTTCCGCAGGCGCGCCTGCGCGAAAGGAGGGAGCCACGTCTCGGCGGGTGCCTCGGGGGGCGCGCGCGCCTCGGTCGGCGTCCCGGGGACGGCTCCAAACAACGAATCGCGCGCGTGGGGAGTGGGAGCGCTCTCGCGTCTTAGTGGTGGTGTGCGTGCGCTGCCCGGGCGGGCCACGGAAGTTGTGTAAGGGCACCGCTGCATCGCCGGGGGACGACGCCCAGCTAGAAGGCTCGCGACCGCTGCACCTCCCCTGGCCCTCCCCTGCACAGGTTCCGCCTTCTCACGTCTCATAACCGCAGGTTCATCCTGGCAACACACAAACAAGAAAAAAAGGTCGATACAACGAGTAAAACGTTAGCGGTGTGTGTGCTAGTGTCTCTCTATCTCTCTCGTGCAAGACAAACCCCGCCGCCTTAACCACCCTTCCACTCTTTGCACCCCTCGTGTTTCTTCTCTCTATAGAGCTCTCTCTACATAGGTTCGCAGCTAGCTGGCTTGGAGTTCTCCAAGGCATTAGGCAAGGCACCGAGATGCAGTATGTAGCGGTCTACTTCTCTGCCCGGGCGGACGACGGCGGTCTGCCGCGAGCCACGTGGCCGGGAACCTCGCTCGCTCCGCACCTAGTGTAACACACTTCTCTGTCAGCTTTGTGTATAGGTGCTTGGCCACATAATGGACTCACTAATCGTGTGTACACTAACCAGTGATTAAAGTTCAGAGTTTAAGCTGGTGCACCGTGCCTCCTGACTCTCTCGCCACCCTGCGGCCTGGTGCCCGCCGGTCGCGGTGTGAGCGCACTTCGTACCCTGGTCGCAAAACTGCGACCAGAAAAAGAAACAGTACACTAAGAAAAATAACGAACCCTTGGGTAAGTACTTGCGTTTTCTGATTTCCCACCCGCTGTCAGAAAGCAGAGGCGATGTATAGAATACAGTGTACACAAAACGAAAGCATAGCTGGTTACCGTGGCCTGTCCACTCAATTAACGGGAATTGTGAAAACACGTAAGTATGAGGGTGATATTTAGAATAAGCAGCCATAACTCATTGGCTCTAGACTTGCCAACCTATAACTGAAGAAAATTGAGAACGCGAACCCTCTTCGCTGAACGAGGCGTCTGCTGCTGCTGCCCCAGTCGTGCAGAAAGCCCCACAGACTACAAATAACCAGTTCATCTGTACATTTCCGTATATTAAATGACAAGCTGTTGTTACCGGTAGTCGGGATTCGTGTGCACAGAAAACTCCAGCGGGGAGCGCTATCGCGTATAGGGTTGCGCAGCTGTAGCGATAACACCTTTTTAGGGGCGAAGCACCTTAGGGCCGAGCTTGCGGCGGGCGTTGTGCGGCGGCCTGACCGTGTGTTTACAGCGGCGACCGCTAGAGGCGCTGCAGTGTATACCTGCGCGGGATCGTTTGAGTTGAGACCGCTAGATGGCACTGCTGCGCATAAGATGACGTTGCTGCGCGCCGCGCTAGGGGCGCTGCGGTGCCCCTAGCGTGTGGGTGTGACCCTATCCTGGAGGTAGTGCAGTCAGACGGTGCGTGTGCATGTGTGGGCCGATTCCGGAGGAAGTGCACCCAGACAGTGTCGTCTGCTGTCGTGAGAGAGAGCGAACAGCGCGCGTTGACTATGGAGAGGCCCTATCTGCGATGAACGCTCTACCAGCCCGCAAGAAACGAGAACGCGCCCTCGCCCGCGAGAGAAAACGCTGACGTAGGCAGCGTCTGCTAGCGAGTTTCTTGGTTGAAAAAGTCGACTGCTCGCGCTGCACAACCGTTCACCGGCTACCCCGTATATATAGGCACTGTATCTTGACCTGCAATGTAGTGCAGGTGGGAGATTTCTCTTGTGCGTAGTTGAATCATAAGGATTCGCAGCGTGCGCGTTAACTAAAAGTAATCCAGAACTCGTCACGATCTACGACGTGGGAGCGCAGGAACCTCATAAAGACCAGGAGCATAAATGACAACGCGTGTGTAAATATACACATGCGTTGTCACTCATTTACATGCATGAGTGGGCCACGTCACGGTTGATTTACGGTAACACCGAACGATCTCCAGGGCTTCGGCCACTCGTCATGGTTCACTTCGTGGCGATGCGTGAATTTTTCCTTTCCTCCGCTCTTCTCCGAATGTCGTTGCGTCACTGGCGACTGCGCATGCGCTCCACCGTTCCGTCGAAGAGCCTGTGCACGGGCGGTGGCGCGCGTACGGAGTCTGTGACTCTGTGGCGCGAACCTCTCTACGTTGAGATCGGTGCGAAACGTTGAGAAGCGTTCGCTGAACCTTGGAGTGCTTCGCGAGGCATTTCCCGAAGCCTCAAACGCCGACGAAATACGGTTGTGCAGGACGTTCCGGGAATATCTACTGAGGAGGCAGGGTGCCACAGTTCATCACGACGAACTGTCTCGTGTACCCCGCCAAGCCAGCACCGCTAAATAACCTAGAAAAAGCCAGGACCAGCTAGTTCCGATTAGCTCCGCTGTGTTTAGCCTTGCGCCATTAGTGCAAGCTACGCCCAGTTTTCTTCCTACAAAAATTGCGAAATATAATCTTGGTCAAGGAAACGTGGAAACTTGAAGAGATAAAAAAAATATTTGAACAGAGAATGCCGCTGGAGCCAACGTTTAGACAAGTGCACTTGTCTTCTTCAGTGTAGCCGCCGCAGTCGTTTAACGGTGCTTGGCTGCTGACTCGAAAGACGTGGGTTCGATACCGGCCGTAGCGGTCGCATATTCATGGAGGTGAAATACTGACACCCGTGTACTTAGATATAGGTGCACGTTAGCTCGGAACACCAGGTGGTCGAGATTTCCTAATTCCACCGACGTCCCTATAACCACATCCTGCTTTTAGGACACGAAACCACCTCGATTATGGCAGCGAAGTTGTCTGTATATGACACACCTCCTCGATTTCACGACGTCCGTATAGGAAAATGCCTAGCACTCCTCTAGGGAGCGGTGTCAGAACTAATGTATGAGTGCGTACATAAAATTAACCGACCGATCCTCATGTGTCATCTCTGCGTTTTGTGCTACTCAACTTCGTTGGTGTTCCACATTCAAAGAGTCGAATTGCTGATTTTTTTATAAGCAATGTTCCGGCCTGTTTTAGTGGTACTGATGGGAAACTGCGCCCGCGGGCAGGCCGTGAAATGTTGCTGCTGTTGGGTCAGCATTGCGTGTGTGCCACGCTGTGTAAATTGAGCAGATGAGAAAGCGTTCACGTTACGGCAAAGGGGAAGACATAAAGGTAGAACACGAGCAGCGGCCTCCGCTCGCTGTCGGCTTCGTATGGACGCGATGCAGGCCACTGTGACCATATACTGCACGCAGCTGTGGACGCGCAGCCGGAGGCACATTTGGGAGAAGTTGCGAAAAGTATTCAATCACTGCATTCTCCCAGTACTAACGTATGGTGCAGAAACGTGGAGGATAACGAAAAAAAACTAGCGATGAAATTAAGGAGCACGCGACGTGCAATGGAAAGAAAAATGATAGGTGTAACGCTAAGAGATAAAAAACGAGCGGAAGGGATCAGGAAAGACACATGAGTAGCTTATATTATTATGTAGATAGATAATAAACTTTATTGTGGTCCGGAAATATCTTCCCCGTTGTTATATATCAATTAAAAAAAAGAAGCCGACCTAGGCAGGACATGTCATGAGGAGGAAAGATAACAGATGGACAGTAAGAGTGACGGAATGGATACCAAGAGAGGGAAAACGCAGCAGAAGCGGGCAAAATGTTAGATGGAGCGATGAAATTAAAAAGTTTGCGGGCATAAAGTGGAACGAACTCGCTCAGGATAGGGTGGATTGGAAATGGTTGCCCGAGGCCTTCATCCTGCAGTGGACCTAGAATGGGCGGATGATGATGATGATGATGATGATGATGCGGGTGCGGGCTCAAACATGCTTGGAATCACAGTGTTGTAATGGTTATGTGAGAAGTAAAGCGCGTCTTTAAGTTACTTGGATGTTGGACCAGCGTAATTTTTAAATGCGAAGCTTTCCTTGGCGAGCATATGTCACTTTGACCGTATCTATCTATCTATCTATCTATCTATCTATCTATCTATCTATCTATCTATCTATCTATCTATCTATCTATCTATCTATCTATCTATCTATCTAGCCGCCTACATCTCGGTACTCTCCTGGTCGCCTTCTTCATCTAGTACACCCAAATATTTGGAATGTAGGGTATAAATGCATGACGAACATGAATGACTGATCTTTACATGACTAACATGATCATGTAAGCCCCGATTAACGATACTACAATCACGCGTAGTTTTCTACAACTCACACGGTGCACCTCCAGGATCGGCTCACACACACCGTACGGCTGGCTTAAAGAGCTCTGCTCCTGAAACAAGGAAGGAACACCGTTTGTCCTCGCTCGCGATTGAAATATAGACATAACGAGCACACAGACACATATGCAACTTGGTAAGCGGTAGGGGGATGGGTATCGAAAACGGGCCCTCGAGATGCCAAGCAAGCACGCTGCCACTGGGCTAGAATATCTCCTCCCACATGGTATATGCAGTAAGTAAACTTATTGCACTTGCAGTTGTAATGATGGTGCTTGTATGACGTGAAGTGCGCTTCTAATGTGTTTTTATAAGCGCTATCATAGCAATAAGTGTGTTCTGCTATCACTCGATATGCTTTTGTGCAACTTTGCTCGATGCTGTAGAAATACTCCAACGAACGACGCTTATTCGATAGCACATCAACGCACCGTAAGGTGCATTTTTCTGTGACAAAATACGCGTCTGTGCTTTAGACTGACGTGGGTGCCAACGTTACGTCGTACCATAAGCTACCATTCAATCGCCACGGTGCTGTCGACGTGCCTGGCTAGCCCACGTTAAATATGGTAGGGTAATAGTATATGTCTGTTTTAACGTAATATTTTAGAAACGCCTGCAAGTATTAACGTAAAGTTTCACGTGCTCACAAAAGGTGTCACTGGCTATCACGTGACACCCTTTTTATGTGCCTAGGTTGTTTATGCTTCCTGTGGCGCACTCTCAGATGTTAAGGTGTGTTTATTTATTCAATGTACCTTTTCTCAGCAACCGCCATAAGTAACGGAATGATACGAAGCCTCTCGATTTTAAATATCTATAGGTTATATCTGAACTAATAAAAAATCAGAACATCGTTTTAGGAGATTTCGTGAAAAAAAATAAGATTACTGCATACACAGGGTCACAGGAAGTGCACTTTTTCAGCTTTATTCAGTAATTTTTTTTTCAGCTTTATCCTTCGAACAATAAGCGGTTTTTTTTAGTTCAGATTATTTTCAATGTATAGAAGCACGCGCTTGCAAAGTTTCATTGGAATCAATTTCTTACTTATTTAGAAAAGGTACATTGAATTTAAGGAATTCATAAAAAAACGCAATTTGAGAAAAACGAACATTTATGTGTGCATGCTGCTTATGGCTGCCCAAAATACCCCAGGAGAATACAAATTAGCGCTGGCTTTTTTCGTGTTCTCTCCTAAACCCTTCTTCATGTTCCTTTTTTTTCCGTTGCCTTTCCTTGCTGTCGACAGAGTCATAGAACTCTGACCTGTCTGCGCGCTCTTTGTCCATCCTGTTGAGGGTAACATGACAAAACAAACCTAGAACAATTCCGAGGGCCTCCAGAACAGCCTTTTGTGCTGAATGCCATCGTTGTAGTAGGCTACAGCATCGTTAGAAGGTGTCTTCAGCGTGTCAGCACTGACAAATGTTGTCATGAACACCGCACTCGTTGCAAGTGGCGTCTATGGAGCATGCCAAACTACTTCGCCTGTCTGTAGCCTCTTCCAAATGTATTTCTTCTTTGTTGCACTTTTTACACACAACAATATCTTGCAAGAAGCTGTGGAGAAGATCGAAGTCGATTAGACGGTAACCAATCGTACTTGCGTCTTCTACATCGGAGGTTTCAACGCCAATTTCCCCACCAAGTTTTATGCGGCTAGCGCTTCGCCCAGCCAGTTTCTCATTGCTATTTCTTTCAGTGAAGCGATTACCTTTGAATTTTCTCTTTTTGCTCCAATTGATGGACGATCATGCCATCTCCTGGCAAAATAACACGTTTGAAAAGCGCGGCAGAGGCGACAGCAATCGGGTTGGTGAAAACGAAAGCATACGAAGACAAGGAAACACACTACAAGAGCAGCACTAGCGGCAGATATGTTACAAAAGTAAGTATTTTCAACGATAATTAATGTAAAAATATGCATACTCACTCATAGCACCAACAAGATAAAAAGAAACGCACAAAAATAAAGAAAACTGCGAAAAACAACCGAGCGCCCTCCGCCATTTTTAAACGCCAGGGCACGCGGCGCTCTTCGGCGCGGCATTTAAACCGCTTTCCGCGGCCGCTCGATGTCGCGCTTCCGCAAGTTTGCTCCTCATAGTGCAGTGCATTTTTCGGTGTCAAACTTGCAAATTGGATTTTTTGTAGCGTTTACTCTACCATACCCCCTTACTCTAAGTGAGTACTCATGTGTTTTACACAAGGACCTTGATCCTACTCGTAACACTTGTCTGAATGCCAAACAATTCGTCATGGGCAATGTCTGTTACTTCCTCTGCTTTCTTCTGTTTTATCGTTGAGCCACGTTGTCTGCTAAGCAATTTCCAAGCTAACTGCTTCGCATGACACCGATATCCATAATACGTGGGATCTGCAGGACCTTTATCGTAGATAAGCGTCTAAGTACTGACAGATCCGTTTGTCTCGGCAGCAACCCACCGGGACAGGTAGTCGTGTGTTTGTCTCATACTCTTTTTGAACTGCTTGTATCACTTCGTGGTTGCGAAAACGTGGCATTTTCGTTTTTTCGAGCAGTGAAGCGAGAAAATAATCACTGATAACACCCTGGCGGCTCACAAATGTTGTGTGAACCCATCAGTGGATCTATGCTGCCTTTATATAAATTCAAGAAAAGAAGGCGTGATTCTGTTGCGCAATCGTACAATGATTCGTCTTTATATGAAGCTAGAGAGGCCGTGCAGTTCAATAGCCTTTCATTTCATTTGGAACACGCATTCTTTTGTTTTGTTTTGTTGATGTTATAGATCAGTCAAATTCTCTTGAAGGAGATCACAGCAGCAACATTATTAAATACCAGAGTCCTGTGTACAGCGCGCTTTCAGTGCACGTTCAAGAACCCTAGTTAGTAAAATTTCCGTAAACTCTACTACGACGTGCCTCATTATTTATTTATTTATTTATTTATTTATTTATTTATTTATTTATTTATTTACAGCGGCGTAGGGAAAGCGCTTGAGGGGGGGGGGGGAGGGTGGATACACGCATATTCGGTACATTTGTGAACGCACATACAATACACTACACAGTGCGACACAAAGCGAACAAGGGTTTGTTATCAGTCAAACAAAAGCAATAGACCCTTTGAACCAGTTATAAGAGCATCAAGAACGACCAAGCTAACATGACGCTAAAGATCTTGAACTTTTTTTATCTTTAAAGTAATGATCGGATGCAATACACACAACAGTTTCAGGATGCTTGTTCCATTCAGATGATGTTCGATAAAAAAAATATGGCCGTGTATCTGCGTGCTTCTCTGCAAATGTCGTCGAGAGACGATAGTCTTCTGCCGGCCGTACTACGCTGCGTGAGATGGACGCCATCAGGCAGCTCCGTCGGGAAGCATTAGCTTGTGCAGAATCCCTGGGCAACTGCCAGGTGGCAACACCAAATTGTCGGCAGTGGCCTTTTTCGTGCATAGCGTCGCATATTTAGCGCTGCCTAACAAACGCTAGGGTCTTTACAATTGCGTATCTATGTATTTTCTAGTAAAGGAACACACCACCTAATACTTACATATTGATGTTGCACCTCAAATATGCGTGATATTTGCTTTTTGATCGACAATGTTCGCAGGTATGAACGCAGATACCAGTTGAAGATGACTGGGCGCTAGGCAAGTGCTTAAACTTTGGCCGGGTGGCTGAATCGTGTGACAGACAGACAAGCAGACAGACCAAGATTTCTGCGTTGAAGTATCTTTCTTTAAAAATAAATACTTAAGCAAATAACTTCTTGCAGCCGTCTCCCGAACTTTGATTCGATGGCTCCAGCGATTTGAAATATAATGTCGTGCAAGCATGTGACTCGCCTTCCCTGTGCGACAGTGTCCATAAAAATATTATGAAAGAGCTTCAGCCTCAGGTAACGCTTACGATCGCGCAATGCCTGTAGTTGTAAATAAGTCTTCATAGCGGTGACGCTCCTTGTGCGGCGGTGGTCCACAACGATGTACCTGGCCGCTCGGTTTTGTACGTACTCCAGCGAATCTATCATGTCTTTTTTTTTTATAAGACTCCCAGAATACGGACGCGTACTCACGAATAATAATTGTGGTTCGGTTAAGGAGAGCACGCTATTCTCTTAGTAACACATGTTATTGGGCTAGTTGGATCATAACGCGCAAAAAGGTGAAGACGCAACGCAAGCAGCCTTCTCCGTATTTACCTTTTTTCATGCTATTTTCTGCAGCCCTTGCACGAGCACAGCTCAGCGTGCGTGGGGTTAAGGAAAAGGGACTGAAAGAGTAGAAAGGAGAGAAAAGCCGTAGCGGAAGGCTCCGTAAATTTTTGATCACTTGGGGTTCATTAACGTGCACTGACATCGCATAGTGTACGGGCCTCTGGCGTTTTCGCCTCTTTCGAAAATGCGACCGCCGCGGCCGATATCGAACCGGCGTTCTTCGGATCCGCCGTCGGGCACCATAACCATGCGTTGGACCACCGCGGCGGGCACTCAATAATGGGACGTAGATATGACGTGTACAAAAGTTTCTTCAGGTCTTTTGGGCACACGTGGAAAGCGGCGAGCCAAAAAAGCAGGGATTAAGTTGGCTTCATTCGTGGTTTTTCTTATGTGCGCATCCGATGAAAGGTCATCGTTGTTTTAGCACGTAAGACCCCAGCCAGATACTATCGAACAGCAACACTACCTGCAAAGCAGCACGTCATCATATGCGAATAAACCAAGCAGTCTATTAAACTCGACCCGCCACGGTGGTCTAGTGGCTGTGGCATTCACCTGCTGATGCGAGGGCCGCGGGATCGAATCCCGGCCGCGGCGGCTGCATTTCAGTAGAGGCGAAATGTTGAGGTCCGTGTATACTGCGATGTCAGGGCACGTGAAAGAACCCCAGGTGGTCGAAATTTCCGGAGCCCTCCAGTACGGCTTCTCTCATAATCATATCGTGGTTTTGGGACATAGAACCCCAGAAAGTATTACAAATGTTATAACAAGATTATTTTTCATGCGAAGCATTTCCTATAGCGAACTTAAGTCGCTTTGACCGTATATATATATATATATATATATATATATATATATATATATATATATATATATATATATATATATATATATATATATATATATCAACGTGCCGGTGCTATCCTGATCGTCTCGTTCATCCAATATACACCAAGATTTAGATGGCACGGTATATGTGTGGGACGAACATGAATGATCAAACTTTACGTCACCACTAACGATATTGAAATCACGTGTAACTTATGGCCGCAGTGCTCGGCCCGTGGTATGCGCCACAGTTGTTTGAATGTTAAACAGCCTATATCAATCAAAGAGGAACTAATATTGACATTTTACATACCATTCGAAGACACTTAAAAGCAAGAAAGGCGCACCGTTTCTCGTAGCTTGCGATTGAACACATAACAAGCACGTGGGCACACACGAAAGCGCTGCAATCTGCGAAGGTAACCTACCGAGCGGTAGGGCGGTATCGAGCCCGTGCACGCGGGGTGCCGAGCAAGCATGCTACCACAAGGATGGGATTGTTGCTTCCACATGGTACATAAAGCAAATAAACCTATACTGCACCAGTAGCTGTCATGATGGTGCACGTGCAACGCTTCTAACGTGTGTTAAGCGCTACACTTTTAAGGAAGAGATATGGGTATACACTAAGAAATTGATAAGCATCTACTAGTCCCCAAAGCGACTACCTTCTTAGTACTTGCAGGTCGTAAAAGTGTAGGTAGCTAATTTCCCAACCTGCTGATTTTAGTGGATGGTACAAACTCAAGATAGCCACATTTGTAAAAGAGTTAACTCAAGCTCACCATTTCAGTATGCTGTTTTGTGGGGTTTAACGTCCCAAACCAGCCCTGATTACGAGAGACGCCGTAGTGGAGGGCTCCGGAAATTTCGACCACCTGGGGTTCTTTAACGTGCACTGACATCGCACAGCACACGGGCCTCAACATCTCGCCTCCATCGAAATGCAGCCGCCGCGGCCGGGATTCGATCTCGCGACCCTCGGATCAGCAGCCGAGTACCATAGCCACTAGACCACCGTGGCGGGGTTCACCATTTCAGCAAAAAAAAAGTTCGTTTTAAGTACGAACTATATGTCAGTAAAAGTTCGTATAAATATTCACTACCATGTTAGTACGGTTGCTAATGCTAGTAAGATAGAATTGCGAGCCAGTAGGTCTACGGCAATTTAGATTCCACGTGCTGCTTGAAACTACTACGTCGCGTCGCTTCTACTAAATAAATAAATAAATAAATAAATAAATAAATAAATAAATAAATGCCATATAGTGCGGTCTTTTCCAGCTACACTAAACTCTACTGGCTAATTACATGATGTAATTACTATGGTAAATGTAAAACGATATGAGATGCTGAAGTAATAATGTACATGCAGGCAGAGGCATCAACAAACGATAAAAAGGGAACAGGCAAACATACGCAGAACACTAACACTTCAACACGACGTCTAGTCTAACAGCAAGATAAAAGCCGTATGTGGCCCTAGCTTGGGCTAGCACACGTCGTACCGGTGGTCAGCCATGGATTTAGAAAATAAATGCATATTTTGGATCCAGATTCTCATGGATTGCGCTTAGATGATATGCGTTCCGTGACGTCGCAAAAAACTGTTATTCAAAACATAATGAACAAATTATAATCGTAACTACAAGCTACGCTGGTTATTGTTCAGGTACAGCCACCTGCGAAGCATCTGGAGACATAGGAGTGGCTTAGTAGTTACCTAGTTAAAAACTGAGAAACTTTCTAGGCTAGTAACGGCAGAATTTACTAGCCTTCAAAGTCCTCCGGCTGGTAAAAGGCAACAAAGACGGTAGTAAAGTACCCGAAAAGTTAGTAAATTCATATATTTACTAGATGTTTAATAACTTTATTTTCGATGGTATACTATAGCAATGTAATAAACAATATTTATGCTCTACTATCGCTCCGGGCATGCTATTGTCAAACTTTGCTCGCTCGTGCAGGAATGCTTCAACGAAAGACGCTTATCTGCACACACCAGCTCACAGTAGCGCGCACTTCTCTTCGAGTAAACAGACCCCTGTGCACTAACGTCAGTGCCAACGTTAAATCGTACCGTGAGCAACCATTCAGCCGCCACGGTGCAGTCGACGTTCTTTGTTAGCTCGCGTTAAGCATTCACCCACTCATTAACTTTTCACAAATATGTTGATCCTATTCGTAACGCTTCGCTGAATGCCAAACAATCCGGCGCAGGCAATTACCTCGCTGACTGCTTGGCATGATCTCCACAATGCCTGGGACCTGCAGGATTTATTTAAGCATCATTTGATTTCATTTTGACCTCAGTAAATGACCTGTTTATTAATGGTGTCCTTACTTGACCAGATGGTTTGACTTCTCATGAGAAGTTACAGTGAGAAGAACTGCAGTTACAAATATTAGTGTGCATGTTTGCGTTAAAAAAAAAAAGAAGTGAAGAAAATTATCATAAAAGCCTCGTTACTGCTTTCTACATTTTACATTGATATGTACACAGAAATATATGTCACTATTCGGTGTGCTTTACTTGATTACGCGTGCGGCACCACACAGCATGTCTCTCTGTCCAACCCTCGTGTGACAAAAAAACGTGGCCTGAAAGGGAGCGGCCACTCCGCTTCTCTCTTCCCGAGTCCCGCTTAGCGCTTGTTCGCAAGTGGACACATACTAATTTTAACAGAGACATTGAAATGGCTTGTTTATGGTTGATTACCTCTCTCCCGCTCTGTTCGTCTCCGTCCGTGCTACTGTCGTGCGCTGCAGCTATTCACCAAAGCATAACAAATGGCCTGGCGTGAAGTGTTTCTAAGTAATTACAAAAAGTAGCGCTAGAGCTCAGCTCCATGATTAGGCTAAATTTTAAGCCCAACCTTATTTTGCAGAGACACAGAAAGCTTTAAAAAAAAAAAAACAGCAATATCCTGCCAAACAGAATTTCCGCAACAGCAGGGCATAAGTAGCTTTGCCGCATCAAGGGTACTGCTGCAGAGAAGCTAGTTTCTAAGGCGTAAAGATGGATTAATGGACAAAACGTTATTTTAAAGAACCTGCAGATTGGCGGCCTGGCCTAGGCCACCCGGGTGCTCGCGGTGAGGTTTAGCCTTTCCGCTGTCCCCCGGGCCTGCTGGATGGCCCAAACTTGGTCTTGCAGTTCTGAGCTGGCCAGCGCATCGCGCCAACGCTCCTCAAGGAGGTCCGGGTTATGGGCAAGGATGTTCGTGATATGTGCGCATTTCCATAGGATATGTTCTATGTCTGCGTATTCATGTTTACATAGGCTACAATCAGGATGAGGGAATTGCTTGGGGTAATTGCGGTTGAGGTGTACTGGGTTTTGGTAGGTTCTTTTTTTTTAGACGTCTCCAGTCTACTTCTTCTGACCTATCTAGCTTTTCGTGGGGTGGTGGGTGTACTTCTCTTTGCTTCTTGTAGTGTGTTAATATATCGTGAAATGTGAGCATCCTGTCCTTGTCATTTTGAGCTATGTCTGCACCCCCGGAGTTGAGAGATGGGTGTTCCCAGCCGCGGATAGTCAGTTCGCGCGAAGCGAGGTGAGCCGTCTCATTCCAATTTGGGGGGCAGTCCGGCTCCTCTTCATTTTCTCCCATGTGCGCCGGAATCCACTTCAGGTACTTTGGTGTAATGGCTCCATTCTTGAAGTCCGCCGCCTTGCTATTTAGGATCCTGGCCGCCTCGCTCGAGATTTACCCTCTTGTGTAGTTCCTAATTTCTGGTTTGGAGTCGCTGATAATTCTGTTGTAACCTCTACTGAGTATGGCTAGGGCAATGGCCACTTCCTCTGCGGCTTCTGAGTGCCTGGCTTTGATTGAACAGGCCGATGCTAGTACTCCCTTCGTGTCGATCGCCACGGCGGCGAAAGCTTTCTGCCTCGGATACCTGGCCGCATCCACGAATAGGGCGTTCTCGCTTGTGCCGTGGTTTTTCAGGATTGCTTTAGTGCGGCATTTTCTCCGTTCCACGTTGTAGATTGGGTGCATGTTTTTTGGCAGCGTCGCGGTGACAATTTTGGACCTAACGTCCGGGTGGAGAATTTCCTTGGGACCTCTCATTCCGGGGTAATTTATCTTCCATTTTTCCATAATTTCTCTGCCTGCCCATGTGCTCGATAGCCTTTCGAGTTGGGCTATGCGCTGTGCTTCAATAATTTCGTCTAAAGTGTTGTGCACCCCCAATTGGAGCAGCCTTTCGTTGTTGGTGTACGAGGGTAGGCCTAAGGCTGCTTTATAGGCCTTCCGTATGAGTGCATCTATCTTGTCTTTCTCAGCCTTGTTCCATCTGATAAAGGCAGCTACGTACGTGATATGGCTGATTGCAAAGGCTTGGACCATACGTACGACGTTTCTTTCCTTTATCCCTCTCCTCCTGTTGGTAACTCTTCTTATTAGTCTAATCGCTGCCATGACTTTGCCGTTGAGGCGTGCCATTGCCTCATTGTTTGTACCTTTGGCCTCGAGCCAGAGCCCTAGGACCCGTATACGTTGCACGATCGGAATCGTTCTCCCACACTTGCTGGTCAGTGTGATTCCTTTTACCTGAAATTCGGAAGTGCCCTTGGGCGGTCTCCCCATCTTCCTGGGGCGGTAGAGTAAGAGCTCCAACTTCCCTGGGGAGCACTCCAGCCCCGTGTCGGTTAAGTAGCTTTCCACTGCCTCGACCGCCTCTTGAAGTCTGGCCTCCATTTGCCCCGCATTGGTGTTCTCTGTTGTCCAAATTGTAATGTCGTCTGCATATATCGTGTGGTTAATTCCTTCGATTTTGTTGAGCATTTCGGGCAGTCCAATCATTACGAGGTTGAACATGGGGGAGATGACGGAGCCTTGGGGGGTCCCTGCCCCTCCCATGTCTACTTGCATGCTTTCTTCCTCATCTAATTTGATTGTGGCCTATCTATCAGTCAGGAATCTTTGATGTAATTGTACGTGCGTTGGCCTAGATTGAGTTGTGTCACTCTCTCTAGTATGGTCGAGTGTCGGACCCTATCGAAAGCCTTCTTTAAGTCCAACCCGAGGATGGCGCGAACCCCCCATCCTGGTACTTCAATGACTTGTTCCTTGATCTGGATCATGGCGTCTTGGGTAGAAAGTCCTGGCCTTTCTTCGTTAGGGGATCCCCCATACTCTTTGTGATTGATGCTCGGTGGTCTGTCTAGGTACGTCTGGACAATATCTTCCCTCATTGCTTTCATGTTTCCCTTATATTTTTGTTTGATCCTAGTCATTTCTGCCCTCGATGCCACCTTGGTGTTGGTTGGGTCGAGCAAGCGTCTCAAGATAGTCCATGTTTTGCTTGTGTTGATATTTTTGTCTAAGGTGTCGCACACCTCGTCCCAATCCTGGTTGCAGAGCCGTGCACAGTGTTCCTCTATTTGCTTGTTTAGCTCTATTATTTTTCTTCTCAGGTTTCTGTTGTGTTTTTGCCCTTGTAAACGCAGCTGGATCGATCTTTTCGCTTGTTTCAGGTGCGCCAATCTGCTGTCCACCCTTGGCTGCTCGTCCTCTTCCCATCCGCCCAATTCTACGTCCGTCGTGGCCTTTCCCGCGTCTTCAAGTAGTTCCTGATTCCAGTGCTCTATGTTAGTGATCGGTTCCTGTTCTTTATCATTTCTGTTTTTCCTGAATTTGTCCCAATCTACGAGCTTGGTGTGCACCTGCGTAGGCGACAGAACAACGTTTCCTATGCTGACGTTGAGGATCCTGTGGTCGCTGCCTAGGTCCTCGAAGGTGTTCTCCCATTTTATATGCCTTATATTTTTGCAGAGGGTGAGATCAGGTGTGGTGTCTCTGTTGAGACCAACGCCTATCCGCGTGTGAGATGAGAGTTCGTTGAGCGTCATTAGGTCCGCGTGTTCTACAACTTGAACGAGGTCCCTGCCCTTCCTCGTGGAGTAAGGGTAGCCCCATTGCTGGTGGGGTGCATTAAAGTCCCCCCCTATGACGAGCCTGTTACGCCCCGCAATGTCAATTGTACTGTTTATGAGCTCGTCGAAGTTGTGTGTTCTGCCCTCTTTGGAGGGTTTGCTGTATACGTTTAGGACGTAGGTGCTGCTTTCTTTTTTGTTGCGTGGGATGATCTAGATCAGAATGTGACTAATGTCCGTCACCCTCGTCTCGTGCTGGACCGCGACTAAGCCCTTTCTGACAAGCATGGTCGTGAGAATGCTCCATCCCTTGCCCTCAGTTTGTTGCTGGTGGGTTATGTATCCTGCTAATTTGGCATGACAGAGGGTCTCTTGAAGAATGATGACGTCTGGTTTTTGCTTTGAGTGTTCTTTGATATACTGTGTTAATACCGATCTTTTTTTTTTTTGTGAAGCCGCGACAGTTCCATTGCCATATTTTCAGACACTCCTTTTTGTTCCTAGCCATGATGTACATGCGAAGGGGGGATATGGACGTTACGTCCTTGGCTGGAGGGCGCTATTGAGGTCGTGGGGCGCCTTGGGTGGCCCTACTTTGTGGATTTGCTTGCAGAGCTGGTGACACTTCGCCGCCACTTTGTGTTTGTAAGCAATTTTCTATTGCACTGACGCGCGCCGTTAATGTTTCATGGAGTCGTTCGTAGTCTTGGGCCTGTATAGTCATTTCTATTTCGTTCATTCGTGCTGCCAGGACCTCGAAAAGTTTATCCATTTTCTCTGATAGCTTCTCGATCATTTCCTCTAAGATGTCTGTTTTCTTTGTGCTGGGTCTAGGTCTCTTTACTTCCTGGGTTACAGTCTCCTGCTCATTAAGTTTCGTTGCCTGTACCTTGCGTTTCGTGCCGGACTACGCTGGACCTTCCTCCTCCTGCATAGCCTCGTCCATGGGTTCTGGGAGCTCAGGTTCGTGTGCCTGATGGGGTGTCTTGCGCAGCGCGCTGCAAAGCTCTTCTACTCTCTTGGCTGACTCTGCGTTTTGTTTTCTTTCTTTTTCTAGCTCTTGGCGCAATAGCTGAATCTCCTCTCTATAGCCCAACATCTGTTCATCTACCATTGTGCTTCTACTGTTTCCGGACCTCAATGATTCGCGCCCGACTGCGCGGTCTGACCAGCTCACCTTTGTTTGCGTGAATCCCACGTCCTGGCCCTCGCATCCAGGCGGCTGGCTCCTCCCTCTAGACTGTGACCTCGACCGGGGGCCGGTTGCACTAGGGGTTCCCTCCCTTGGCCTGCTCTTGGATCTGGACCTTGCTTTTGATCTCGTCCTAGACGTCGATCTTCCTCTGCTTTTTCTCAGTGGGCTTGCTTCTTCGTGGTAAGACTATAGTATTGGGTTTTTTGTGAAATTTTGACTCGATCAGAAGTCGCACAAAATGCATTTTCCCGCATCCTAGAGCATCCCCCTACTTATTGCGCGCCTTCCTGATTAAAATTCGGTCTCTCAAAATCTTACCCAAAATGCCAAAAGTCGCACAAAATGCGTTTTCCCGAATCGTAAAGCATTCCTCTATTTATTGTACGCCTTCCTGAATAAAAATACGGTCTCTCAAAATATTGCCCAAAATGCCAATAAAGGTAAGACTACAGTCTCGGGCTTTTTGTGAAATTTTGACTCGATTAGAAGTCGCACAAAATGCATTTTTCCGCATCCTAGAGCATTCGTCTACTTATTGCGCGCCTTCCTGAATGAAAATACGGTCTCTCAAAATCTTACCCAAAATGCCAAAAAAGGTAAGACTATAGTCTCGGGCTTTTTGTGAAATTTTGACTCGATCAGAAGTCAAACAAAATGCATTTTCCCGCATCCTAGAGCATCCCTCTACTTATTGCTCGCCTTCCTGATTAAAATTCGGTCTCTCAAAATCTTACCCAAAATACCAAAAAAGGTAAGACTATAGTATTGGGTTTTTTGTGAAATTTTGACTCGATCAGAAGTCGCACAAAATGCATTTTCCCGCATCCAAGAGCATTCCTCTACTTATTGCGCGCCTTCCTGAATAAAAATACGATCTCTCAAAATTTTGCCCAAAATGCCAAAAGTCGCACAAAATGCGTTTTCCCGAATCGTAAAGCATTCCTCTATTTATTGTACGCCTTCCTGAATAAAAATACGGTCTCTCAAAATCTTGCCCAAAATGCCAATAAAGGTAAGACTATAGTCTCGGGCTTTTTGTGAAATTTTGACTCGATCAGAAGTCGCTCTAAATACGTT